>JASEVX010000333.1:0-181480 GCA_031761405.1 Serripes groenlandicus | reverse complement strand
CGCATTTTTTGCTTCAGCAGCTTGAAATTTTGTCAGAATGTTTGTCTAGGTCAAGTTTGAATATGGGTCATAATGGGTCAGAATCTAGGCTACATTGAAGGAAACTCTTGTTAACTCTGTAGAAGATGCATTTTTTGCTACAGCAGCTTGACATTTGATCAGAATTTTTATCTAAATGATATCTAAGCCAAGTTTGAATATGGGTCATGTAGGGTCAAAAACTAGGTTAATAGGCCAAATTGAAGGAAAATCTTTTGATGTCACATTTTTTTCTTCAGCAGCTTGAATGTTTGTCTGAATTATTTCTAGATCAAGTTCGAATATGGGTCAGAAACTAGGTCAATAATTGAAAATATTGTTCAAACTCCGGAGGCCACATTTTTACTTTGAGCAAGTTGAAACAGAATGTTGTCTTGATGATATCTAGTCCATGTTGAATATGGGTCATATCATATCAAAATCTTGTTAACACTATGGAGGTTGCATTCAGACTGATTGTCTTGATGTGTTTTGCATTGCAGCACATTGTATAATTCAGGTGAGCCAGCTATGGCCATCATGGCCCTCTTGATGATGGCCCTCTTGTTTGTCTTATTTACGAAGACAAAAGTGGTCCCTTCAAGACGTGAACCAACACCCCCTAATGCAGACTCTTATGTGTCATCATTGAGGTCAATTTCGGATTCTCCTTTTAATAGCAATTTTAACTTACTAAATGTTGTTTTCATGTTCAAAGAGATGTCTTGATTTGTGTAGAATTCATTTAATAATGTTAATCCATGAATATCTAAAGTAGGAACTGTTTCTAAGCTAGATATAAATATAGACCCTATTCTGTTGTGTAGTTTCGTGACCTTTAACATCGATTTTCGCGCATGCGCATTTCGATATGAAAAAGCGAGTGATATTATTTTATTTTAGACAAGTACAAGACGAATGTTTGACGCAAAGCGTCAAAGAGAAGCCGCAATATTTCGTTGTACATGTAGAAATAAGAAAAAAAGAACATTTTTAAATCCACAAACAATAGAACAATTTAAACTGTAGACGGTAATGCTGATATATTTCTCGTTTTGAAGACTTTTGTTTACTTCAAATTACCTCCCTTTAAAGCAATACCGGGATATTTACCTTGTGATTCGAATAAGATTGACAAACATTGAAATTATATGAATGAATACTATTATTTAAATAAGTAACAACAGCAAAATTAAATTTAAGCCAAGATAAATGTGTACACATTTCGTTAATTTTTTATAGATACCCTAATGTATAGGTATGAATATAAAATTTATAAGCAAATGTTTTCATTTCAACGTTCCTAATGTTTGAATAGACTAATGAAAGTCGAGAATACATAAATAAATCAATGCAGTCTTTTCCGGCGGTCTTTTCCGGCGACATTGATGCCTTGCATCAACTTTCTCTTGTTGCTTTATATTGAACATTTAAATATCTTCTCCTAATGTGTTCAGCAGACGTTCAAATAATTTTGTAGAATCGTTTCTTAGGTGAACCTCTATCACATTCCTTCAACCTTTGTTTATAGTTGGTCTAAAATGTTGGCCACCAGGATGCTGGGCTGTTTTACCATATTTGGCTATTAAAAGTGAAAATTTTAAAAAAACATCTACTGAAAGCATTTGGCTGATTTTCACATAATTCTAGAGAATTATGTACCAGAAGTGACTCTCTATAATGTGTCCGCCATTGGTCGGGTCTGTTTATAAAAATCTTCTCCTCCAAAGGATTAAACCTTTTTTCAAATAATTTTGTAGAAATGTTCTTTTCTATGAGATTCCTTCAAGCCGTGTTGATTGTTCGAAATCATTGCCACCATAGGGTGGGGCTGTTTTGCATTATATGGCCATAGGGACATTTTTAAAAATCTTCTCTTCCGAATGTATCGGGCAGATGTTCAAATAATTTTGCAGAAATGTTCCCTAGATGACCCTCTAGGAAATCCCTTCAAGCCAAAATAAAAACATGGCCACTAGGGCTGTTAGCTTTATATTGGCTTCTGTGAAAAAAATTGTCTCCTTCAAAACTATTTGGCTGTTTTTCAAATTATTTTGTAGAAATGTTATCCTCCACAATATTTTTTCAAGCCATGTTGATTGGCCACCAAGGGGCGGGTCTTATATGGATTTAGTAGTTTAATTTTTGCCTACCAGATAATTGCATTTTAGCAATACTGGCTTCTCTTGGTCTCTTGTTGTTTTAACTTTACCTCAAAGGTACAAGGATTTTCAAGCTTGGAACATAGTTCCATCACATTATATGTTGTAGGTGATAAATGACACCTATATTTTGAGGTAAAAAACATGCATGTAGTTGGATTATGAGAGTTTCTTTGCGACAGGATGAAACTTAGGGGCCAATTTTTATTTGTTTATCTTTATGTTGTTAATTCAAACTAACTGACTTTAAATATGTTTTGACTATTGGCAGGGAGCAGATATGATTCTTCAAACACTATTGTCTTTTTTATTCTCACAGGGAATTGTATAAGCAAATAGACAACTACCAATTGACTGGTGTTAGTGCAGAGAAAGGTATTGTCCTTCTAGAGGCTATCACTGCGCTTGTCAATAAGGAAAGGTGAGTCTCTTAGTTATATCAGTTACTTCATATTCCATTTTTGGACACTTTGTACCTGAAAACATGGGGGAAACATGCAACACCAACACAAAAAGGGATATCATAACAGGTTTCGAAACTAGCAGAAGCAAGTAGAAAAGTTGCTACTTAAAATGGGAACTTGCTTCCTGCCCAAATGTGTTCAAACAAACAAATTGTCAAGATGATTAGTTTATACATAACATTACACCAGACAATAAGAACTCCACCATCCGTTAATTATCAATTTTAAATAAGTAATCTCAAGTCATTAGATTGATTGAATTAAAGAAAAAAAGCTTGCTTATGATATTGTTTATCTTGCTAATGCTACCTGAAAGATGAATTTGCTACCTACTTTCAAAGCAGGTAGCAAGTAAAAAAAGTTAATTTCGAATGCTGCATTATGAACTGAAAAGAAATTTTCTTTTAAAAGTAAAAGAAGCATTATTTTTGAACAATTTATCCAAACATTTCTTGGAAGCGTATTATCATGAGTTGTTTGTCTGTCATGTTTTGGCGTCCACAAATTTTAGCTATTAAAGTCAGGTTATTATATATTTCTATGCTAACTGGTCTTGTTATGTTAAATTTCAATGGACAACACACAAATACTGGCAATGAACACTCTGTTGTGGTTCAAAGTCTTTAAAAATGGCAGTAATGGCTGCCCTGCATGGTGCTCAGGATTGTGGGGTTAGCATTGCCTCTGACTGGCTGGTGTTTCGATACATGGACCAGTTCTACTGGTGAATTAACCAGGAATCACGGTGATATAAATGAAACAATGTTGAAAGCAGCATAAAACACCAAACAATCAATCTATCAGTTGAGATACTGATAGATGCATTAAAACCGCTTTTTACCAGAGGCTGGTCAGATAACATTAACATTTAAGCCGTTTGCCACATATCACAAATCTGCATCAGATGACTGAAAACAACTACGTAACAATATGCAAAATCACTTAAAATTAAGTACAGTTTTATAATAATGAAGTTGAAAACATTGTGGCAAAAGAAGCAATTACTCATCATGAGCCTTTTCTTCTTTTACCTCAATGTTTTCAAAAGGTGTCTGTTTATGGCAATTGGTAAAACTTCAGTAAAATTCAGAAGGAATTTAATCTGTTAGAAGACAAATATCAGGACCTTAAACACCAAGAAATGAAGTTAAATAGAAAAAAGAGCAAACTTCATGAGAAGAACCAGTCCAAACAAGAAAAGCTTGCCAGACTTTCCTACCAGCACCAGAGTAGGATCAATGTATTGACGGAGCAATTAGATATATTGAAGAAGTAGGTGCAATCCTCATTACAGCTTGTATTGTTCGAGTTGGCTCGTCTGTTTTTAGATGAAAAAAAGGTGGGCAGTTGTCTTGCACTTGGCAGCGGCGGCGTCACAAAACTTGAACCTTGACCATAACTAAAAAAAAAAATCCATCATTTTTATATGAAACTTATTACACATGTCTATACCAAGTCACATAACTCTGGCTTTTATAATTATTTAGTAATGTCCCTTTTTATACGCCGGTTTTGAAAAAAACAGATTTGGTCAGAATATGTATTGGCACTAATATCTCGGACAAGTTTGATAACTAGCCATATCGCTTTAGTCAATCGAGATTTATCGCTCTTTAATAATAGAAATTACCCAAAATTGGTCTTGTCAGCTCAATAACTTTAGGAGTCTTTGTCCAATCCAAATTTGGTCAAAATGTGTATTGGCGTAATATCTCCGACAAGTTCGATAACTAGCCATATTGCTCCAGTCGATAGTGAGTTATTGCCCTTTAATTATAGAAATTACCTAAAATTGGTCTTGTCAGCTAAACAACTTGTGAAGCCTTTATCCGATCATCACCAAATTAAGACAATATGTTGATGGGCAGAATATCTTTGTCAAGTTTAATAACTTACAACGTTATCTTAGTCACTACACTATTATGTCCCTCGAAATGGCCAAAACTGTACTAACAGTGTCCACTCAAAAAAACAGGATGGGCGTATTTTGTGACATTTGGCGCTATTGTTGAACTAAGAAAAACGGACAAGCGTTTTTCTTGTTTTTTAACTCTCCTGTCTTTCCGCCAGTCAAGCTAATGTCATGGTGAATTGTCCATGATGTAACCGTGTGCGCGTTACCTTTTGCCTCAAATTACTTCTCCTCTGTAACCACAGGGCCAATAAGGATGGAAATCTGTAATAAGCTTCTCAATGTCCTCAACTAAAAATATTTTGGAACCATGCAAAATTCTTGAGTTTTACCTGTGGCGTACGGGCGGGCGGGCGGCGTCCAGTATGTTGTCAGCTCAATAACTTTAGAAGCCTTTGTCCAATCATCACCAAATTTTGTCAGAATGTGTATTGGGGTAATATCTCGGACAAGTTCGATAACTAGCCATATCGCTTTAGTCAATCAAGAGTTATCGCCCTTTAATTATAGAAATTACCCAAAATTGGTCTTGTCAGCTCAATAACTTAAGAAGCCTTTGTCCAATTATCACCAAATTTTGTCAGAATGTGTATCGGGATAATATCTCAGACAAGTTTGATAACTAGCCATATCGCTTTAGTCAATCAAGAGTTATCGCCCTTTAATTATAGAAATTATCCAAAATTGGTCTTGTCAGCTCAATAACTTTAGAAGCCTTTGTCCAATCATCACCAAATTTTGTCAGAATGTGTATTGGGATTATATCTCAGACAAGTTCGATAACTAGCCATATCGCTATAGTCAATCAAGAGTTATCGCCCTTTAATTATAGAAATTACCCAAAATTGGTGTTGTCAGCTCAATAACTTTAGAAGCCTTTGTCCAATCATCACTTAATTTTGTCAGAATGTGTATTGGGATAATATCTCGGACAAGTTAAATAACTAGCCATATTGCTTTAGTCAATCAAGAGTTATTGCCCTTTAATTATAGAAATTACCCAAAATTGGTCTTGTCAGCTCAATAACTTCAGAAACCTTTGTCCAATCATCACCAAATTGTGTCAGAATGTGTATTGGCATAATATCTCAGACAAGTTTGATAACTAGCCATATCCCTTTAGTCAATCAAGAGTTATCGCCCTTTAATTATAGAAATTACCCAAAATTGGTCTTGTCAGCTCAATAACTTTAGAAGCCTTTGTCCAATCATCACTTAATTTTGTCAGAATGTGTATTGGGATAATATCTCGGACAAGTTAAATAACTAGCCATATTGCTTTAGTCAATCAAGAGTTATTGCCCTTTAATTATAGAAATTACCCAAAATTGGTCTTGTCAGCTCAATAACTTCAGAAACCTTTGTCCAATCATCACCAAATTGTGTCAGAATGTGTATTGGCATAATATCTCAGACAAGTTCGATAACTAGCCATATCCCTTTAGTCAATCAAGAGTTATCGCCCTTTAATTATAGAAATTACCCAAAATTGGTCTTGTCAGCTCAATAACTTTAGAAGCCTTTGTCCAATCATCACTTAATTTTGTCAGAATGTGTATTGGGATAATATCTCGGACAAGTTAAATAACTAGCCATATTGCTTTAGTCAATCAAGAGTTATTGCCCTTTAATTATAGAAATTACCCAAAATTGGTCTTGTCAGCTCAATAACTTCAGAAACCTTTGTCCAATCATCACCAAATTGTGTCAGAATGTGTATTGGCATAATATCTCAGACAAGTTCGATAACTAGCCATATCCCTTTAGTCAATAAAGAGTTATCGCCCTTTAATTATAGAAATTACCTAAAATTGGTCTTGTCAGCTCCATAACAATTATCACTATACAGGATTGGCGTATTTTGTGACATTTGGCGCTCTTGTTGGCTTTAAAAATCTTCTGACAAAATATTTGGCCAATTTTCAAATAGTAATGTAGAAATACTCCTTAGGTGACCTTCTATTAGATTCTTTCAAGCTTTGTTGATTGGTAAAGAAATTTTGGCTGCTAGGAGGTGAGCTGTTTTGTCTTATATGGCATCAGTGATTTTATTTTTGCCAGGGAATGAGACGGTTCAGTTCTATTTTATACCGGTCGAGTATAGGACAATCCTTTGAAAATCTTCACCAAATAAAGGTTGACAATAGCTGCCTGATTTCGAAATCATTTTACAAGAAAGATCTTAAATGCTCAATTTTTTGTTTCCTTTCCTGGCACAAATGCTGTAACATGTTTAGAAAAATGTGTAGGATTGCCGGAGAAATAAAACACAATGAAATATTTTAATTGATTGGATTTTAAGGTAGCTTTCAACTGGCTTTAGTCGAGCTTTAATGTCATGGCGCATTGTCCCTTATGCATACATGTATTTACTTTTGGCTCTCAATGTCCTACACTGATATACTCCCAAGTGTTTAGATGCTAGCATTTTTTTTGCTTTCCATGGCAACTGAAAGAAAAAAACTTAAAAATCAAGTCCAAAACTAGTCGGCCGATTTTCAAATACTTCAGTAGAAATGTTACTTGGGTAACCCTTGATTAGATTTATTCAAGCTATGTTGATTGGTCAAAAAACCAATTGTGTGGGGGATCAGGGCTGTTTTGCCTTATATGGCTTTTGTGAAAACTTTAAAATCTTTCACTTAAAGTGTCTTGCCAATTTTCAAATACTTTCGTAGAAATGTTCTTTGGGTGTATCTCAATGAGCCAAAGGCAGGGGCTGTTTTGCCTTGTATGGCTTTAAAAAAAATCTCCTCATAAAGTATGTGGCCAATCTACAAATAATTTTGAAAAAAATGTTCCTTAAGCTGCAAACATTGAGTTTGCAATTTACAACAGATAATTTCCCTCTGAAGAGAAATGAGAAAAGGTTAACCCTTTCCCACATACAACAAATCTGCAGCTGACGACTCTGAAACATCTACACAAAAGTATGGAATATCGCTATAAATGAAAGTATTACTACTTGAAGAAGTTGAAAACTTACTCGCAGAAGGAGAAATGGCTCTTCTTGAGCAATTTCTTTTTTTGCCACAATGTTTTCAAAAATCAACAGCTGCAGAGAAGTCAGAAAGCGTCTGTATGTGGGAGAGGGTTAAGAAGTAGTGACAGTATAATGAATTAATTCCCAGAAGTAACAGGTGCGCTAATCTTCTCCTTTTTGAAGAGTCGATAAGGGAAAAGATAATTGCATTACTGAACCCATCTATAATGCAATCTGTCTTTCTAAATGTTAAAGACAAAGTGTGAGACAATGTTACCCCATGAAGTTTCTCTGTGGTTGCCTGTGTTGCACCAGAGTGATGGCCGCTTATGGGGGGGAAGGTCAACAGGCTCTTTCCGTAAATATGCTGGTTTCTTCTAATACATTGATGTGGAAAAGTTTAAAATCAACTATCATGGCCATGCTGTTGGTTATAAGAAGAGTTTGTGGATGATCATGCCATGATGGATTAATCCATCACAGAGTTTATAGACTCATTTTGTTTGAAAACATCTGAACAGAGAAATATAGCATTTATTCCTTATCCACATACAGAAAATCTGCAGCAGACGACCTCAAAAACATCTTGGCAAAAACATGGAATATCTTTATAAATTAACTCTTTCCCTCATATAGACACTTTCTAATGCCTCTGCAGCAGAAAGCTTTTTGAAAACATAGTGAAAAAAGAAGAAATTGCACAAAACTTGCAATTTCGCCTTTTGAGACAATGTTTTCCACTTTTAGTCATAGGTTATCCATTCAATTATAGAGATTTTCTATTTTTTGACAAAATATGTTTAAAGTCGTCTGCTGCAGAATTATTGTATGAGGGAAAGGGTTAAAGAATAATTTTATCTACAGAGTGGTAAACATTGTGGGAAAAGGAATACAGTCTTCTGATGCAGGTTAAAAAGGGTTAACTTATTGTAACTATAAGTGTTTTTAAAATATTGTAACATGTACCATACTTTGTTTTCTTGCTTGTAGAGACAAGGATCTATTCATGGATAAACAATCTCACACAGCGCGGAAAGCCGATTTGATAGCTTATCACGGAAAGCTGTATAGAGATTGTAAAAAAAGTGAAACATTTATTGAGGATAAAATTAATAGGATGAAGAAATTTTTCTCACAAATGCTTACTAAGGTACGTAAAGACACTAAGTCAGGGGTTGAGATAAGGGGTTTACAGCTCCTTTACCCCAAATTATCTTTCTTTTTATCCAACCAAACCCTATGATGTGGGTACTCAAAAGAATCAATATTTTTTTTAGAGTACCTACGACATAGGGTTAGAAGGTCAAATAAGGATTTTAGAACATGCAAAACGCCCCTTATCTTAGGCTCTGCTAAGTTCAGGTTTTCAACCCTTTACAAGGGCATGAAGTGCGGGATAAGGTCAGCTATTGTGATCACTTGCCTTCCTTGGCCTGTCCACAATGTTTTGGAAAACATTGTGGCAAAAGGAGAAATTGCTTGTTTTGAGCAATTTCTTCCTTGGCCTGTCCACAATTTTTTTGAAAACATTATGGCAAAAGGAGAAATTGCTTGTTTTGAGCAATTTCTTCTTTTGTCACTATGTTTTCAAAAAGCTGTCTGCTGCACAGGCATCAGAAAGCATCTACATGAGGGAAAGGGTTAAAATTGTTTTAAAGAATTTGATTCAATGTTGAACTTTGACTGCTGTGTATTGAGAAAGAGGTAAAAAAAGCAAACAAAAATAAAAATATTTTTTGTCCAAAAGTACTAGCCTGTTTTTTTCAATAATGGTAATTTCAAATATAGAGATTTTTAATTTTTTTGTTTTAATGATTTCAAAGCATCTGATGTGAAAAAAGATTATAGAAATCTGAATTGATGATACTGAAACATTTCATATGTATGTAACACTCCATACACAATTATTTGCTGATATACAAGAACATTTTTTCTATTCATACAAACAAGACAAAGGTATTTACACTTCGGGATTCGAAATTAGCAGTAGCAAGTTTGCTACTTAAAATGGTAACTTGCTACCTGCCCAAAAAAGTCAGTAGCAAAAACTTGCTCCTTTGGAAAAAAACCAGCTCAGCTTCATTTACGCTCAATGTGTCTGTTACTATCTGTGCATAATCAAGTTAAATTACGCAGTCTTTATCAACTTGTTCAACCAAACAAATTGTTAAGGTGATTGGTTTTAACATAACTTTAAACCAGACAATAAGATCTCCACCTACCGTTTTAGTTTATGCACATTAATTATCTATTTTAACCCTTTCCCTTATACTACAATTTTGCAGCAGACGACTGAACATATTTTGTCAAATATAGAAAATCTCTATAATTGAATGGATAACCTATGACTTAAAGTGGAAAATATTGTGGCAAAAGGAGAAATTGCTTGTTTTGAGCAATTTCTACTTTTGTCACTGTTTTCAAAAAGCCGTCTGCTGCAGAGGCGTCTGAAAGCGTCTGTATGAGGGAAAGGGTTAAACAAGTAATCTCAAGTCATTGGATAAATTAAATTAAAGGTAAAAGCTTGCTTATGTTATTGTTTATTTTGCTAATGCTACCTGAAAGATGATTTGGCTTGCTCCCTACTGTACTTGCTACCAGCCCAAAAAGTTAATATCGAAATCTGCGCTTTCCTACATACAGACCTTTCACCAGGCCTTTGCAGGAGATGCCTTTTGAAAACATTTTGTAAAAAGGAGAAATTGCTTATGCCACAAAGTGTTCAACTTTATTCAATAATGTTCTCTCATTTATAGTTTCCAAATTGTTGATGAAATGGTTTCAGAGTCGTCTGCTGCAGGTTTATAGTATGTTGGAAAGGGTTAATTTCCCACTTTCAACCATAATTTCTACTTGGTACTGAAAATAAAATATCCGTTTTACTTTCCTGAGGCCTTAATAATTTAGTTCACCCTTATCTCACCATAATGTAAACCCCCATTTCCCACATACAACAAAACTGCAGCAGACAACTTTAACCCTTTCCCTCATACGACAATTCTGCAGCAGACGACTTTGAACGTATTTTGTCTAAAAAAAAGAAAATCTCCATAATTGAATGGATAACCTATGACAAAAAGTGAAAAACATTGTGGCAAAAGGAGAAATTGCACGTTTTGTGCAATTTCTTCTTTTGTCACTGTGTTTTCAAAAAGCCGTCTGCTGCAGAGGCGTCAGAAAGCGTCTATATTAGGGAAAGGGTTAAAGACATCTAGGCAAAAATGTGAAAGTACATACATGTATATTGTTGAAAACATTGTGGCAAAAGGAAAAATTGCTCATTATGTAATATTACACAACTATTTTTCGGGAAGAATGTAGACCAAGATCAGCTTCACATTGGTCTACATTGTATGCTTCTCATGTAACATTATGTTGCTAAAACATTTTTTTGTTTTATATATATATCTGTAAAATAATCATTAGAAACCAACAAGATAAGTGTTAACCCTTTCCCTCATACGACAATTCTGCAGCAGACGACTTTGAACTTATTTTGTCAAAACGAAGAAAATCTCTATATTTGAATGGATAACCTATGACAAAAAGTGGAAAACATTGTGGCAAAAGGAGAAATTGCACGTTTTGTGCAATTTCGTCTTCTGTCACTATGTTTTCAAAAAGCAGTCTACTGCAGAGGCGTCAGAAAGCGTCTATATGAGGGAAAGGGTTAATTAAGTGTATCTCTTTATCTGTTGCAGGATGGTGATCAATAAACATTTTGATGAGAACTTGGAGTGAACTAGGTCCTATCAATGTTCTGTGTAAAATTGTACTGGACTAGTTTAATATTGTGAAAACAGCGACTAAGTGCTTTCAAGAGCCTGTTTGACTGTTTAACGTTATGTATGCATGTCTGAAAGGTAACAGATACAGTTCTGACCCAAAGGATGGGTCTAATCCTAGAAGAAATTTGATTCTGCATTGTTTAACCTTTATTTGATTCATACCTGTAATAATTAAAAGAACAGTTTGAAACTTTCCAAATCTGCAACAGAGGAGTTGATGATATCTAGACAAAAATGTGAAAAATCACTATTAAAGTGAAAGTATAATTATTGAAAAGAGTTGGAAATAGTGTTGCAAAAGAAGATATCTTATATTGCCACAATTTCTTCATAAGTTGTCAGCTGCAGTGATGTTAGTAAACCTCTGTACGACTTTTGAAAACATGAGCAATTTCGCCTTTTGCCACAATGTTTTACAGTAATTTTCAGTAATTTTACCTTCATCATTTATAGAGATTTTCCGCGTGTTTGGCTAGGTATTTTCAAAGTCATCTGCAGATTTGTTGTATGTAGGAAATGGTTAATAAAAATCCAACATTAACGTTATGTATGCATGTCTGAAAGGTAACAGATACAGTTCTGACCCAAAGGATGGGTCTAATCCTAGAAGAAATTTGATTCTCCATTGTTTAACCTTTATTTGATTCATATCTGTAATAATTAAAAGAATGACATTATATATATATATATCTATAAAGTAAACTCTTTTGTTCTTGCTGTGATATTCGCCCGTACGAAAAATTCCGCCCTGACTGTAGACGGAATCCGTCTAAGCCATTAGGCGGAATCCGCCTAATGGCTATAATAAGAATATATTACGCCTCTTAGGCGGAATAGGGCACAAAATATTTAAATGAGCTTAGGCGGAATCCCTCTAAATTAAGGCGGAATCTGCCAACCCTTAGGCGGTTTACGCGTTCTCTTAGGCAGAATCTGTCTACTTTAAGGCGGAATCTGTCTATTCTTAGGCGGGATCCGTCTATTCTAAGGCGAAATCCGTCTAATCTTAGGCGGAATCCGTGTACTCTTAGGAGGAACCCATATACTTTTAGGCGGAATCTGTCTACTCTTAGGTTGAATCAGTCTAATCTTAGGTGGGATCCATATACTTTTAGGCAGAATCATTGTACTCTCAGGCTGAAAATCTTAAAATTAACTGTATGGCAATATCAATAATTCCAATACAAAATGATGTTATGTAAGACAAATTCAGATGTAAAAAAAATCTATTACAATCTGTATAATTTTATTGCACATGTTAGTAACATACAACAACTATTTGCACCTAGATTTACTAAAAGAAAGTCTCTTTAAAAAAATAAAAAAAATCATAACCACTTTTATTTTCTGCATAAATGACCCAGCCATTAACCCTTTCCCTCATACAACAATTCTGCAGCAGACGACTTAGAACATGTTTTGTCAAAAAATTAAAAACTCGATAATTGAATGGATAACCTATGACTAAAAGTGGAAAACATTGTGTCAAAAGGAGAAATTGCTCGTTTTGAGCAATTTCTTCTTTTGTCACTATGTTTTCAGAAAAGCCGTCTGCTGCAGAGGCGTCAGAAAGCATCTATATGAGGGAAAGGGTTTACGACCACCTGAGAAAGACCAGAATGTTGCCTTCCCATGGGTGGACTTTATGCACAGGTTCTCCACTGTACATGTATATAAGTTTAGTTTTTGTCCGTCATGTCATCAATGACCATCCAGTTTTGTGCCACGGAATCTATATAGGACAGGATTGATTTTCATAATCCTTTCCCACATACAACGATTTTGTTAAGCTCTAGGTTATATTAAACCTCTCTAATTGCGAGTTAAATTTTTGAAGAGTCTAATGTTATGATAAATTTCTCCTTTTTTCACAATGTTTTCAAAATGCTTCTGCAGGTGGGAAAGGGTTCATTATTTCTTCAATTGAGTGCCTTTGTTTGTTTTGAAGCCTTGAAAATCTGTCCGTAACTAGATCTGTTTGGTGTTTCAATCAATCGTATTTAATGACAGACTACATGTATATATCTACAATTTATTTTTAAATGCCACGAAAGCATGCACAAATTTTATTATTTTGATGAGATATTCAGAGCTCTAGATATGGGGGCGTTTTCAAGTTATAAAGTTCTTATTTGACACTCAAACCCTATGTTGAAGGTACTCAAAAGAATTGCCTCAATGAGAAGATTCTTTTGAGAACCCACAACATAGGGTTTGGTTGCCTTATCTAGAGCTCTGAAAATTTATTGAAACATTTTTGTGGAGTGACTCATATAAAAGTGATGAAGATGGCGACATGTTTTTTTCAATTAGGGCACAACTTGTTTTATATATGTGTTGTGGTTTACAAAGTATTTCTCCAACTGCTGATGACCTGTGCAAACAATTTTGATCCAGATCAGACTGACAAAACATTGGGCCTGATCTGAAATCAAAACTGTTTGACACTTCGAAATATTTTTTTTCAATTGTTTAAGTTATGCAGACGAGAATAGCCTGCAAAGAGTTACAATTTGTTGTTGTTGTTGGTGGTTAACTTTTTTTTGCAACAGTTACCTTTTATTTGTTGTTATAACTTATGATTCTAAGTCACAAATGTTTAAAGCCAAAACTTATGTTAATCTTATTCAATCATTCCATTTACTAATCCCTAGCATGACACATGCACTTTCTGATGCCTCTGCAAAAAACCATTGTTGTAAAAGAAGGCATTGCTCGATATTAAGCCATTGCTCTTTTTCCGTAATGTTTTAATGTTTTCATCTTTTGTTTTATATTCAAGATATTTGCATTACAGTTGACTCAAACAGTATTTTATTCGCCAAACTGACAATCATCATTACTTTTACTTTACATCATTTTATTGTATGATAACATATATATTTAAGAAGAATAAAAGAAAAGCCATGATCTTTTGGAGATATTTACTGAGTCGAGCAATCTATTTTGCCTTATATGGCTGTAGTGAAAACTTCTTGTAGTGAAAGTGTTTGGCCGATTTTCAAATAATTTTGAAGAAATGTTCCTGTGGTGACCCTCTATCAGATATCTTCTAGCAATGTCGATTGGTTGAAAAACATGGCCACAAAGGGGAAGGGCAGTTTTGCCTTATAAGGCTTTAGTGAAAACTTAAAAAATCTTTTCTTGGGTGACCCTCTATCAGCTTCCACCAAGTCAAATTGATTGATCTTAAAATATGGCTGCCAGGGGGCTGCGGCTAATAGCCGTATATTGGCTTTAGTGAAAGATTTAAAGAAAACTTCTCCTCCCAAACTATTTGGCCGATTTTCAAATAATTTTGCAGAAATGTTCCTTGGGTGACACAGTATGAGATTCCTTCAAGCCATGGTGATTGGTCAAAAAACATGGCCCCCAGGTGGCGGGGCTATTTGGAGATTTAATGTTTGCCTGATGGCAGTGGAGCTCTTGTATTAGCTTACCTGACCACTAAATGAGTGTTAATATGTGATTGTCAGTGTGGTTGGCATGACAAATCACATTGCATAACTTTTCTGGAAGTAGCATTTAACCATTTCTCTCACTAAAATGTGCCATGACACTTTTGCAGTAGATGCCTTTTTAATCACCATTCAACAATTTTAACCTCATTTATCGAGATCTTCCATATTTTCATCTGGACATTTTCAAAGTTGTCTGCTGCAGATTTGTTGTAAGCTGAAAAGGGATGATAGCATTAGTTTCTAATAGTATTTGTTTTAACTATCTATCTTTATGTACCTTCTTGAATTCCATATAATTGGTATTAAATTTTCTCCAGTGGAAAACGCGTTTTACTTTTGAATCTTTGACCCTTAGTTAAAAAATAAATCTCCAATAACTAAAAATGGTAGTAATGGCCTCCCTCCTTGAAGCTCAGCATGGGCCAGTAGTGGGAACTTGCCCAGAAAAGGCCGTGATATAACTGAACAATTGTTGAAAGCAGCGTAAAACATTGATCAACCAATTCTCCTAAAAACACTGGCATTGTGAAGCCTCTGCAGCAACTACTTTTGAAACATTGTGACGAGAGGAGAAATTGCTCATAATGAGCGATTTCTCCTTTTGCTCGAGTGTTTTCAACTATATGCAGTAATTTTACTTCCACTTCTAGAGATTTTCAATAGTTTTACCTTGACGATTTTAAAGTCATCTGCTGAAAAGTTATTGTATGTGGGGTTTATTGGTCATGAAGCAAATGAATTTTGAAACATAGCTGCTCCAAATGACTCAATTGAGTTTTAATGCGGTTTTCAACAATATTTAATTCATATTAACAGTTCACTTATCCTTTAGTGACGAACCAGTACTAGGCTAGGTAATGTGTTCTCGACCAGGACGCTATACAATTTCTGTATAGGAAATATGGCTAGGTCAAAGTTTTTGTGATCACTTTCTGGCCGTAGTCTGTCGTCCCTAAACAATTGCTTGGTTCTATCTCACATCACTGCAGGTTATTACATCCCCTTCGAAGATATAGTAGTCACTGTGTCAGGCTGTCCGTCTGTCGGTCGGTCGCTCGGAAGCCATATTTTGTCCGGCCTATTTCTTACAAACCACTGGGTGGAATTTAATAAAATTTAACATGAAGCTTCTATACCAAGAGATGTGCATATCCTAAACGGGTTACAATTGCATGTTATTTTACAGAGTTATGGCCCTTTTACTTATTAAGTTATGGTGTAGGTCAAGGTGCTGTTTAGGGGGTATTTATCATCTTCAGTGATAGTTCTAGTTTACGGTGGGCACCAATGTAACCCAGCTAAAAATGACTTACCTGAGCAGGGGACCTCTTATCCCGAAGGCAAACTCGACCACAATGCTACAAAAGCTAGCTCTAAAACAACGTAGCATAAGTATCCCCTTATACGAACATATAGCTACATATGGGATAGACCACTAAACTACACCATGTCTACCCGTTTTCGAATGGAGTGGTCCGATTAATGAAGCCACGAGTCTGCGTTCAAGAAATAACAATTTCAATTCATCTGCATGTGGGAAGTGGTTAACCCTTTCACTCATACAACGATTCTGCAGCAGACAGATTTGAACATATTTTGTCAAAAAATAGAAAATATCTATAATTGAATGGATAACCTATGACTAAAAGTGGAAAACATTGTGGGAAAAGGAGAAATTGCTCGTATTGAGCAATTTCTTCTTTTGTTACTATGTTTTAAAAAAACTGTCTGCTGCAGAGGCGTCACAAAGCGTCTATATGAAGTAAAGGGTTAAGAATGTTCAAGGTCACATTTGGTATATGACATATATGTGCATACATACCATTTGGTATAGATCTTAGTCTATTAGGAAATTATGTCTTGATAAAGTTTACCAGGAGGCTAATAGTGACATTTAAATCACATTCAGTAATTCTGCAGAAACTAATTTTCAACAAGAGGGCCATGATGGCCCTGGATCGCTCACCTTAATTATACAATGTACTGCAATGAAAAACACATCAAGACAATTATTCTGAATGCAACCTCCACAGTGTTAACAAGATTTTTTTTACCTGATATGACCCATATTCCAACATGGACTAGATATCATCAAGACAACATTCCGACAAATTTTCAACTTGCTCAAAGTAAAAATGCGGCCTCCGGAGTTTGAACAATATTTTCCTTTATTGACCTTGTTTTTGACCCAATATGACCCATATTCGAACTTCGCTTAGATATCAATTAGGTAAACATTCTCATTAAATGTCAAACTGCTGAAGCAAAAAATGTGGCCTCTAGAGTGTTAACAAGATTTTCCTTCAATTTGACCTAGTGACCTATTTTTTGACCCATGATCGAACTTGACTTACATATCATCAAGAAAAACATTCTGATAAAGTTTCATCACGCTCGAGTTAAAAATGCAATATCACGAGTGTTAACAAGATTACCCTTCAATTTGGCCTAGTGACCTAGTTTATAACCCGGCACTTAGCCTAGATATCATTCAGACAAACATTCTGACCACATTTCAAGCTGCTTAAGCAAAAAATGCAACATCCAAAGTGTTAACAAGATTTTCCTTCAATTTGGCCTTGTGACCTAGTTTTTGACCTGGCATGATCCTTTTAGAACTTGGCCTAGATATCATTCAGCTCAACAATTTGACCAAATTTGAAGAAAACATGCGGCTTCTACAGAGTTAACAAGATTTTGGCCTAGTGACCCAGTTTCTGACCTAATATGACCCATATTTAAACTTGACCTAGATATCTTTAAGACAAACATTCTGACAAAATTTCAACATGCTCAAGTTGAAAATGTGGCCTCTACAGTGTTAACAAGATTACCCTTCAATTTAGCCTAGTGACCTAGTTTTTGAACCGGCATGACCCATATTCGAACTTGTCCTAGATTTCATACAGCTCAACATTCTGACAAAAACTGCTGAAGCAAAAATTACGGCCTCTGGAGTGTTAACAAGATTTTCCTTCAATTTGACCTAGTGACCTACTTTTTGACCTGACATGACCCATGTTCGAACTTGACCTACATATCATCAAGACAAACATTCTGATAAAGTTTCAACATGCTCAAGTTGAAAATGTGACCTTCAGAGTATTAACAAGATTTCCCTTCAATTTGACCTAGTGACCTTGTTTTTGACCTCATATGGCCCAGTTTCGAACTTGTCCAAGATTTGATGGAGATGAATGTTCTGATACACCTTCATGAAGATTGAATGCAAAATGTAGCCTGTAGAGTGTTAACAAGCTGAAATGTTGACGACGCACGCCAGACGGACGCCGGACAAAATGTGATCACAATAGCTCACCTTGCACGGTGAGCTAAAAATGTGGCATCCAAAGTGTTAACAAGATTTTCCTTCAATTTGACCTAGAGACCTATTTTTTGACCCATATTCGAACTTGGCCTAAATATCATTCAGCTCAACATTTTGACCAAATTTCAAGCTGCTGAAGCAAAACATGCGGCTTCTACAGAGTTAACAAGATTTTCCCTCAATTTGGCCTAGTTACCTAGTTTCTGATCCAATATGACCCATATTCGAACTTGACCTAGATATCTTTAAGACAAACATTCTGACAAAATGCGGTATCCAAAGTGTTAACAAAATTTTCCTTCAATTTGGCCTAGTGACCTAGTCTTTGACCCGGCATGACCCATATTTGAACTTGACCTAGATATCTTTAAGACAAACATTCCGACCAAATTTCAAGCTGCTGAAGCAAAAAATGCGGCATCCAAAGTGTTAACAAGATTTTCTTTCATTTTGACCTATTGACCTAGTTTTTGACCCAGCATAACCCATATTCGAACTTGACCTAGATATTTTTAAGATAAACATTCTGACAAAATTTCAAACTGCTTAAGCAAAAATTGCGGCCTCTGGAGTGTTAACAAGATTTTTCTTCAATTTGACCTAGTGACCTACTTTTTAACCCATGTTCGAACTTGACCTACATATCATCAAGACAAACATTCTGATAAAGTTTCAACATGATCAAGTTAAAAATGTGGCCTCCAGAGTGTTAACAAGATTTCCCTTCAATTCGACCTAGTGACCTAGTTTTTGACCTCATATGGCCCAGTTTCGAACTTGTCCAAGATTTTATGGAGATGAACGTTCTGATAAACTGTCATGAAGATTGGATGCAAAATGTAGCCCGTAGAGTGTTAACAAGCTCAAATGTTGACGACGGCCGGACGCTGGACAAAATGTGATCACAATAGCTCACCTTGCACTTCGTGCATAGTTGAGCTAAAAAAAAATCAGTGTTTTAATTGATTGATTGTTTGGTGTTTCCTGGGTAAGTTACAAGTAACAGTAACTAGTCCATTCATCCTAACACCGGTCAATTATCCCGCAACCCTGAGCACCACAGAGGGAAGCCATTACTCCCTTTGGTATGACCAGGCTATCAGTGTTCTAAGGAACATGTATCATGTGCCAAATTGCTAAGAGCGTGAGTGAGAGACAGACCATTGAGAACCTGAAGTGATCCCTAGTGTGTTTCCTGCCAAGCAGGCGACGCAAAAGTTTCTTTTCCTTTCTTTAAGATGTTTTCAATTCAGAATAGTTTACACATAGCAATGTCAAGTTTGGGGACGAAAAGAGTAAGAAAAACAATAATTAGTTAATAAATGCTTATCAGTATTTACTTGTATTCATGATTTTACTTTTTTATGTAAAAAATAATAAATAAATAATTCAAATGCACCGTCCATATACTGGACAGTAATAGAAAATACAATGTTAATCATACAGATACACTTTCAAGTGGCCCCATTATTTTCCTGACGCACATACAACGAATCAGCAGCAGACGACTTTGAAAACATCGAGGCAACATTATGGTAAATCTCTTAATTATAAATTATTGAAAAAGAGTTAAAAATATTCTGGCAAACGGAGAAATTTCTCATTATGAGCAGTTTCTCCTTTTTGCCACAATGTTTTCAAAAGTCATCTGCTGCAGAGGTGTCAATATACATCTGTAGGTGGAAAAATGTTAATGGGGCTCACAGCAGGGAAACTCATTTTTAAAATGTTGTCAACTCAAGCAAACTTGAGTGCAATCTGATCTCAATCATCATTGAGGCATACTGACAATCATTCTTTATGAATAACAAGATTGTTTTTACATTAAATTGAATTTAAGAGAAATATATCTGTCAAGATCTATAAACCGTTTACCTCATATAGGTGCATTTTGATGCCTCTGCAGCAGATTACCTTTTGAAAACATTGTGGCAAAACGAGCCATTTCTCCTTTTACTACACATGTTTTCATCTCTGTTCCATAATTATACTGTCCTTTGCAAAGCGTTTTCATATTTTCTCAAAGATGTTTTTAAAGTCGTCTACTGCAAAGGCATCAGAAAGGGTCTATATCAGGTTAAGGTTTTATAGATCTTAACCCTTTCCCTCAAACGATAATTCTGCAGCAGACGACTTTGAACGTATTTTGTCAAAACACTTTTCCACTTTTAGTCATTCAATTATAGAGATTTTCTATGACTAAAAGTGGAAAAGTTTTGTGCAATTTCTTCTTTTGTCACTATGTTTTCAAAAAGCCGTCTGCTGCAGAGGCGTAGAAAAGCGTCTATATGAGGGAAAGGGTTAACACTTTCCAAGATGCAGGCACCACCTGTGAAGCAGATGACTTTTGAAATCATTGCGGCAAAAGAATTTCAAGAAAAGCTTTGCAAGTCGAAAATAGGGGCAATACAGAATAATTACTAAAGCCAGAGGTATGTGACTTGGTATAGCCATGCGTATTGTTCCTAGGAACATGTGTACCAAGATTTGTCTTATTTCGGAATGGGTTGACTCACTGAAACAGCATGCTCATGAATATACATCAAGTTTGATGTTGAAAAGAAGAATTATTGTCAAGCGAAGGAGAGAGAACAACTTTGTGGTCACTTCCAAACAATCCCAGGTAATCTCAATAATATTGCATTTAACCCTTTCCCTCATACAGACGTATTCTTACCAATATGAAGCAGACAACTTTCAAAATCATTGCGACAAAGGGAGCAATTTCTCTTTTTGCCCCAATGATTTCACCTTTCTTCAATAATTATTACTTCAATTTATAGAGATTTTCCATGTTTTTATCTAGATGATTTCAATTGTCTGCTACAAATTTGTTGAATGTGGGATAGGGTTGATTAATTTATTTCAACCATATTAGCGTTACCAGCCCACCTAAAAATGTATTTCTTGGCTTTCACACACAATTACGTCACACAACACAGTCTTTCCAAGTAACTGGCTGCTTTTCCACATAGCCACAATATTGCGAACAGGGAAAAAAACAATACATATTGCAAATATAAATATACTGAACTGTATATTTCGTACAAATGAATTTCATTTAACCACATACACAATCTTATTGAAATCCGACCAAACCAACTTACTGTACATATCCCTTTCCCTCATACGACAATTCTGCAGCAGACGACTGAACATATTTTCTCAAAAAACAGAAAATCTCTATAATTAAATGAATAACCTATGACTAAAAGTGGAAAACATTGTGACAAAAGGAGAAATTACTTGTCTTGAGCGATTTCTTCTTTTGTCACTATGTTTTTCAAAAAGCCGTCTGCTGCAGATGCGTCAGAAATCGCCTTTATGAGGGAAAGGGTTAAATTTGAACTGACTACCCAGCTAGCAATCTATATGGGACCCATATGGGTCCCTTATGGTCACCTACATGGGTCCCATATCGGCTGCCCATATGGGACCCAGGTGGGGAGTGCAACCGGGTTCCACATGGGTCCCATATGGGCTGCCCCATAAACATGCAATATGGGACCCATATGGGTCCCACATGGGCAGCCCTTGTACTCAATATGGGTCCCTCATGGGCATCCCAGATACTTCCATTTTGGGCAGATCTTGCATTTCTTGGCTAGATCCATTTGCATTTATTTCAATTTTAAGTTTGCTGGACTTTTAATAAACAACCACTTGTCAGAAACATCGGAAACAAACATGCGAAATTCTTTAAGCTGGAATGTAACAGCAGGTGCATGATTCTTGTACTTCCATTTTAATATTTGTTTATGTTTCAACTCTTTCTTTTTCCTGGAACAAAGAGATACTGTATTATGGCGCAAACGACTTTATTATAATATCATCCTGCAAAGAAAACAAAACACTCTATGCTTTAACACTAAAACTTTATTCTCCTGTATGGTTCATATAA
Organism: Serripes groenlandicus; assembly: GCA_031761405.1. NCBI lineage: Eukaryota > Metazoa > Mollusca > Bivalvia > Cardiida > Cardiidae > Serripes > Serripes groenlandicus. The sequence continues at coordinate 159,463 of JASEVX010000333.1, read as the reverse complement.
AGGCATGCATATAATCAGGATAAGAAATAAATCAAAATTCAACTTAAATGTAAACCGGGACCACTAAACGTATTAGTGGCCCAGATGTAAACAAAGAAACATTTGAATATTATGACAGCAGAATTCACGTCTGCGCATGCTCGTGATTTATTTTATCTTTAATCATGCAATGATTAAATTCTTGATAATAACTATGTCTAAATGATACATTATATATTTTAATTCATAAAAATTAAAACCTTTATTAAAAATAAAATAAATCAATTTCGCGCACCTATTCAGGGGTGTTGATGTTTATCGGGAGGCCCAAATGGGACCCATATGGGTCCCACATGGGTTGTAAAATATACGCGTATGTGTTGAATTACTATTTTTAGATAAAATAATAGCAGTTTAGATCAAGGTAGTCACATACTAGCTCAAAGTAAAAAAAAATTAAATAAACTAGAAATACTGTGAGCAAAGCTCACTGAAGAATACCCCCCGCTCCCCTTGGAAGAGTCCGAGGCGTGTGATCTTCCTTCATGCATATCTACATATGATGTGTAACCTTCATGTAAAGTTTGAACCAAATCCATTGAGCCGTTTAGGAGGAGTAGTGCTTACAAGAAATGTGGAGGTATGTGCACAGGAGTCCCTCGCAGATAACCTCTAAGTTGAATTATCTCCCCTTGGAAGAGTCCGAGGCGTATGATCTTCCTTCATGCATATCTACATATGATGTGTAACCTTCATGTAAAATTTGAACCAAATCCATTGAGCCGTTTAGGAGGAGTAGTGCTTACAAGAAATGTGGAGGTATGTGCACAGGAGTCCCTCGCAGATAACCTCTAAGTTAAATTATCTCCCCTTGGAAGAGTCCGAGGCGTGTGATCTTCCTTCATGCATATCTACATATGATGTGTAACCTTCATGTAAAGTTTGAACCAAATCCATTGAGCCGTTTAGGAGGAGTAGTGCTTACAAGAAATGTGGAGGTATGTGCACAGGAGTCCCTCGCAGATAACCTCTAAGTTAAATTATCTCCCCTTGGAAGAGTCCGAGGCGTATGATCTTCCTTCATGCATATCTACATATGATGTGTAACCTTCATGTAAAGTTTGAACCAAATCCATTGAGCCGTTTAGGAGGAGTAGTGCTTACAAGAAATGTGGAGGTATGTGCACAGGAGTCCCTCGCAGATAACCTCTAAGTTAAATTATCTCCCCTTGGAAGAGTCCGAGGCGTGTGATCTTCCTTCATGCATATCTACATATGATGTGTAACCTTCATGTAAAGTTTGAACCAAATCCATTGAGCCGTTTAGGAGGAGTAGTGCTTACAAGAAATGTGGAGGTATGTGCACAGGAGTCCCTCGCAGATAACCTCTAAGTTAAATTATCTCCCCTTGGAAGAGTCCGAGGCGTGTGATCTTCCTTCATGCATATCTACATATGATGTGTAACCTTCATGTAAAGTTTGAACCAAATCCATTGAGCCGTTTAGGAGGAGTAGTGCTTACAAGAAATGTGGACATACGGACAGACAGACAGACAGACAGACGGACGGACAGACAGGGTGATTCCTATATACCCCCCCAAACTTTGTTTGCCGGGGGTATAATAAATATTCGTTTTTCCTAAAGGTGCTGTAATATGGGAACCATCTGGGACCCTTATGGGCAAACCCACATGGGCTTGCCCACAAAGGTCCCATATGGGTCCAATATGGGCATACCCATATGGGCTTGCCCAGAAATAGCCCATATGGGACCCATATATGCATGTTTGCTGGGTACACTGCATAAAAGGTCATCTTGAATTGACCTTTTACATTCAAATATTTTATACAATCAGAGCACTCGGCAATCACGGCAATTCTTACTCGTTTAGGTTTATGGATAATCTGCCCTGTTGATACCCAACAATTTTGTGGCTGACAATTTGATTGGCTGAAGCAAATATCTATAAATAGGTAGTAATCACATCAATACGAATGTCTGCTTCTGCAGCTAAGTTTAGGTCTGGTTTAACCCTTTCCCTCATACGACAATTTTGCAGCAGACGACTTTGAACATATTTTGACAAGAAATAGAATATCTCTGTAATTGAATGGAAAACCTGTGACTAAAAGTGGAAAACATTGTTGCAAAAGGAGAAATTGCTTGTTTTGAGCAATTTCTTCTTTTGTAACTATGTTTTCAAAAAGCCGTCTGCTGCAGAGGCATCAGAAAGCATCTATATGAGGGAAAGGGTTAAATGAGATTGTCATTTACCTAATATGACTTTCTGCTTTGAAATCTATTTGGATGAAAAATGCTCCACCTGGATGTATAATTGTGATACAGTACTGATAACAATATTGGAAAAGGAGAAATTTTAAAGAGCAATATTTTTCCCCACAATGTTTTCAAAAAAGCATTAGATGTCAGAAGTCTTCTGTAGCTTTTAATAGTTTAACCCTTTCTCATATACAGGCAAAGTGCCGCACTATTCAACTGTAAAACTTTCATTCAAAGAACATTTCCATATTTTTGCCAAGATGATTTCAAAGTTTTTCAAAGTTTTTCTGCTGCAGAAATGTTGTATGTGGGAAAGGGTTAATGTTTATGAAATAACAGAAAACAGAAAAAATACCTTTTCCAAGACACTGTTATTTTAGTTGGAGAAAAATGATAAATTTAGTAAAGATGAAATATTGCAACTTGATAGAAATATTTGTGATGAATGGAGAATTTCCATGTTGAGAGCAATTTCTCCTATACCTAGAATAATGTTGGCAACACGTTTCCTGCTTGTTATTAACCCTTTCCCTTATATAGACGCTTTTTGACGCCTCTGCAGCAGACAGCTTTTTGAAAACATAGTGACAAAAGAAGAAATTGCACAAAACGTGCAATTTCTCCTTTTGCCACAATGTTTTCCACTTTTTGTCATAGGTTATCCATTCAATTATGGAGATTTTCTATTTTTTGACAAAATACGTTTAAAGTCGTCTGCTGCAGAATTGCTGTATGAGAGATGGGTTTAACCCTTTCCCACATACAACGAATCTGCAGCAGAGGACTTTGAAAACATCTGGACAAGAAGGTGAAAAATCTCCATAATGAGATTTGAATTATTAAATAGACTTTGAAACATTGTGACTGCAGCTGTCTATATGTGGGAAAAGGGTTAACCCTTTCCCCCATACGACAATTCTGCAGCAGACGACTTTGAACATATTTTGTCAAATCATGGAAAATCTCTATAATTGAATGGATAACCTATGACTAAAAGTTGAAAACATTGTGACAAAAGGAGAAATTGCACGTTTTGTGCAATTTCTTCTTTTGTTACTATGTTTTCAAAAAGCCGTCTGCTGCAGAGGCATCAGAAAGCGTCTATATGTGGGAAAAGGGTTAAGGCTTTAAAATTAGTTTGCCTGAAGAGTGTATTATTGACAAGAAATATTTATAATAAAACATTTATAACATACAAGATATTTGCATATAAATTGTATAATCACAGGCATAAAAGTTTTCCTATATATTTTGTTTTCACATATTATGCAAATTAAATCAAATTTACTTTAACCCTTTCCCTCATATAGACGCTCTCTGACGCCTCTGCAGCAGACGGCTTTTTGAAAACATAGCCACAATGTTTTCCACTTTTTGTCATAGGTTATCCATTCAATTATATATTTTCTATTTTTTGACAAAATACATTCAAAATCGTCTGCTGCAGAATTGCCGTATGAGGGAAAGGGTTACTAGATAGTTGTGTATCTTATTCCCTGATATAGATGACTTTTGAAGCCTCTGTAGTATTATACTTGAAAACAATGCAGGAAAAAGAGATATTGCTCAAAAGAGCAATTTCTCCTTTTCTACAATATTTTCTATCTTGAATAAAATTAATCTTCTGATATTCCAGAGGTTACAATTAGAAGCAGAATACTCCGAACCCTTTTCCCTCAATTAGACGCTTTCTGACACCTCTGCAGCAGACAACTTTTGAAAACACTGACAAAAGGTGAAATTGCTCATGATGAGCAATTTCCCCTTTTGCCACAGTGTTTCAACTTCTTGCATCAATTATATTTTCATTTACAGAGCTATTCCAATATTTAGTCTAAATAATTTCAAAGTCGTCTGCTGCAGATTTGTTGTATGTGAGAAAGGATTAAACTTTTCCCTCATACAACAATTCTGCAGAAGACGACTTTGAAAATAACATGAACGTATAATTATTAAAAACAGTTGAAAACATTGTGGCAAAAGGAGAACTTGTTCATTATGAGCAATTACTCAAAAGTGGTCTGCTGCGGATGCATCAGAATGCATCTACAAGTGTGAAAGGTTATCCAATCAATTATGGAGATTTTTTATGTTTTGACAAAATACGTTCAAAGTCGTCTGCTCAGAATTGTCGTATGAGGGAATGGGTTAACTTAATTAAACCCTTTCTCACATAAACAGATGTCCATTAAATTATTCTGCAATGGGACCGTGGGCCCACTAAATGTCCATCAGTGAAAATGTTGACAAGTGTTCTAACCTTTATATAACTTACCGGTGTCATTTACTATCTAACAGTCGGTTATCACTTATGATAATTTCTGAAGCACACAATTTTTGCTTTGTGGCAAAAACAGAAATTGCATTATACTTTCTTTCACAGAGAATTTCGATGCTTCTACGAAGATGTTTTCAGGTGTGTTGTATGTGGGGGAACTCGGAAAGTGTAAAAATGCTTTGACATTTCAGTGTCCGACAAATTTCAGAATTGTTTGGTAGCCCACTGGGCTACCAGATTTGGAAGCTGGTAGCCCGAAATATCGCGGATGCCAATGAGTGTTTTATGATTATTTTTGTTTTCTACTTCTGTACAAACATAATATTAAGAGCACACCATGTACATGATTTAAGGGTAGTGACCAATTCAATTTCAAATAACATGACTGTGTTGCAAAAGACCTGAAGTGCAGCATTCAGTTAAAAAAAAAATGGAGAAAATTGGTACTAAAGTTTTTCAAGATTATTTTTCACTAGGTTATTTAAAATATTCTGCATAAAATGTATGTATTTTATCCAAATTTACAAAAGATTTAAAAGCTAGTGACAGAAATTTTTAAACTTGAGACCAAAAAATCAAATGATGTAGTATAAACTCTTCAAATTGGAGGTCACCGATTTAGGTCCCTCACCGAAACAGGGCATACGATACGAGTGTCAGTTTTACAAAGAAAGATTCAATTTTATTAACCAAGTCAAATTTATCAGGTTCAATGAAGTTATTAACCCTTTCCCTCATATAGACGCTCTCTGATGTCTCTGCAGCAGACAGCTTTTTGAAAACATAGTGACAACAGAAGAAATTGATCAAAACAAGCAATATCTCCTTTTACCACAATGTTTTCCACTTAGTCATAGGTTATCCATTAGATTTTTTTATTGACAAAATATGTTCAAAGTCGTCTGCTGCAGAATTGTTGTTTGAGGGAAAGGGTTAAAATCATAAAATATTGTCAAAAACAATGAATAATACCGTAACACATGAAACACGTTAAATTTGTTTCATGTGTTACCGTATTATTCACAACCTGTCACAACATAGCCGCCATTTTGATAATTGCGCAATATTAATCATGGTTCCCTACTGAGAATTTGAAATCGGTAAACAGCGTTGAATGTAAACATCGGGTTCCACTCTTGATCGGGGTCGTCGGGTCGTTAACGTCATTGACCCAATTTCTCATTTCTTCCAATGAAATCGCAATTATTAAGTCATATGATTTTTTTTCCCGCCGGTTATGCTAATTAATTTTGGTAAACAAAGCCGTGATTGGGCATTTATTATTCATTATAGATTTCATCCCAAACATTTTCTTTGATATTACGAATACTATGTCGATTATGAAGGTGTTTCATATTTGATTAACGGCAAGATAAGATCTAGAAGTGGTCGTATTGTATTGTCTTTAATATTTGGATCGAATTTATTTTATTAACTTCTGCATGGCGACAATTTTCTTCTCCGCCTTTCTGAACCGGTCTGCACCAGTTTGCAAACATCGCATACCGAAAGTAGAAATATGGATCAAAATACATTTAAGGGAATATTTGAATTTCATTGGTTATTCGCAATCATTCATGGATTAACACATAGCCCAAGGGAACAATGGTCACTAATTATTGGACCGCCGTAATGGGTATATATATCACGTTAATTGACTATTACTGACGCGATTCGATTGGCTGAAACCACTCGATCTGGGTGGGTAACTCCGCCTACTTATATTGATTTGTTTATGGTCACAGCAAGTGGTTTTCGCATGTAACATACAGTCCCTGTTTATACACGACATGTGTGTAAGTAATTAAGCCGGGCTACCAGACACGGGAATAAACAGTAGCCCGCCGGGCTTTCATTTGAAAATGACAGTAGCAATTATTTTGGTAGCCCGCGGGCTCCGGGCAATGGATTTGTCGGACACTGCATTTTTTTCTTCTGAAATTGCTGAGGTTGTTACACTTTTTCGCTTCGCTTTTTTCTTAGCAAATGATAAAAACTATATATTAGGGTAAACGGTTAATTTTAAAATGTGTAGAGTAGTAAATAATGAGGTAACGTTTTTTTTTCTTAGCAGATGACAAAAACTACATAAAGGGTAAAAAGTAAATTTTAAAGTGTGTAGTGTAGTATATAATGAGGTAACGGTTTTAGGACACATGAATCCACACATGAAAAGTGACCTTTGTTTTGAAGTTATTGGCAACAACAATTTAACCTTTTACTTTCCTTTATGCAGACTCATTTGTGGCAGATGACTTTTGAAAGCATGGCAGTAAAAGATGACTCATTATGAGCAATTTCTTATTTGGCGACAATGTTACCAACCCTTTTCAATAAGACTTGCTTGGTTTAAATTCATTTACTGAGTTTTTCCAATTTTTTTCAAGTTGTTTTCACAGCCCTTTGCAGCAGATGTTTTATGCAGGAAAGGGTTAAATTGCATAGACAGTTTTTGATCATAACTGCTCTTCAAAGGTCTCCAGAATCTTTCTTTAAACCTTTCCCTCATATAGACGCTTTCTAACGCCTTTGCAGCAGACGGCGTTTTGAAAACATTGCGACAAAAGAAGAAATTGCTCAAAGCGAGCAATTTCACCTTTCGCCACAATGTTTTCATTTTTATTCTGTGATTAAAGCCTTTTTGATGTTTTTTGCAAATATGTTTTAAAAGTCGTCTGCTGCAGATTTGTTGTATGTGGGAAAGGGTTAACTAGATGGCAAACATGGAAGATCCAGAATCAGATGGCACTGAGGTGCAGAGTCATCTGGCTCTTAGCTGATCGCATAGGGTCGCCTTTCTTATGACGTGACCGTAGAAACCTAATAATATTTGAGGTTACAGAAATAGAAATCTTATAAGTATAAACCTGTTCAAACATACAGCAAATCTGCAGAAAGACTTGGAAAACATTTAGGCCAAAAAAATGGAAAATCTCTATAAATAAAATTTTCAATTATGAAAACAGATGAAAACATTGTGACAAATTGAGAAATTGCTCATCATGAGCAATATAATAAATAATTTCTCTGTTTCCCATAATGTTTTCAATGTCATCTGCACAGACGCATCATTATGCGGGAAAGGGTTAATGTAAACTTTATATGTATGTGCATAATGAAATAACAAGTTCATATTGATTATCTAACTTATAAACAAGTGCTGTCAGATCACAGCAACTTTTTCGTATTATTTAACTAGGTATCAAAGAAACGGGTGTCGTCTTCCAATATGATATCCAGTAATATAACAATTATTATATAGAAACATTCGTGACAGAGAAGGCCAGAGGGTTGTAAACCAAGACTGGGGACACAAACAAGAATGATAGAAATGAATGATTCTAAAAGTTATGATTTTTGGACTTTTTTATGTTGACCCTTTCCCTCATATAAACGCTTTCGGACACCTCTTTTGCAGACGGCTTTTTGAAAACATGGTGACAAAAGGAGAAATTGCACAAAACGTGCAATTTCTCCTTTGCCACAATGTTCCACTTTTCGTCATAGGTTATCCGTTCAATTATGGAGATTTTCTATGTTTTGACAAAATATGTTCAAAGTCGTCTGCTGCAGAATTGTCGTATGAGGGAAAGGGTTAACCATTTCCCACATGTAGACCTTTTTTTGTAGACTCTGCAGCAGATGACTTTTGAAAACATTTTAGCAATAGATGAAATTGCTCATAATAAACATTTTCTCCTTTTGCCGTAGTGTTTTCCATATTGCTTTTAACTCTTTTCAGTAAATATACTTTCATGTTTAGATTTTTCATATTTTTGCCCAGATGTGTCTGTATGTGGGAAAAGGTCAGTTTAATTTGTAGTTGCAGTTGGTCGACACTCTAAGAGATATCCTCTGGATAAGAAATTGTTAACCCTTTCCCTCATACAGACACCTTTTGATGCCACTGCAGCAGAAGACACTTGAAAACACTGAGGAAATGTTTTCAAATCTATTCAATTATAATACTTTTATTTAGAGATTTTTCATATTTTTGCCATAATGTTTTCAAATTCATCCACTACAGATTTGTTGTATGAGTGAGAGGGTTAAAGCAGACACCAATGCAATGGTTACTTTTTCATACAGTATCGCGGATTAGTTTGTCAAATTATGGAAAAACCAGTCAAATTTCGTGGTCCATTGGTCCTTATAAGCAGCAGAAAACTGTTGAATGAAATATTCCACGGCCTGTTCCTCCGTCTTTTCCACAGCTAATGTCTTTCGCACGTATCCAACATCCTCTAGAGATTGAAGTTCCGGAATTCCACATGATAACATCATTGTGAATAAATTAATGATTAAGTCTGCATGTTTCCTGAGCACTAGGTAAGCACGGACACAAATATCCTGAAACCTGTAACAAAAAAATAGTATCAGTGTTGTTCCCCTTTCACACAGTTTAACCGTTTTAACCCCCTTTTTTCCTCTGCAGCAGACAACTTTGATAATATCTAGGAAAAATATATGGAAAGATACTATAAATGAAAGTTGATTTATCTAACCCTTTCCCAGCTGCAAACGCATTTTGATGCAATAGCATTGATTGATTGATTGATTGATTGGGGTTTAACGCCGTTTTTAACAATTTCTCAGTTATATCACGGCGGCCAGTTCACCTACTCATGCATTTCCTGGTTTTCTCACACCAGTACTCCACACAACAATCTTCCCAAGCAATGATGCAATAGCAGCTGACAACTTTTGAAATGTTTTCAACTTTATTTAACATAAAGCTATCTTTTATGGAGATTTTTCAGGTTTTAGTCACTATGTTTTCAAAGTCGTCTGCTGCAGATTTATTGTATGAGGGAATAGGATAAAAGAGCTGAAAACATTGTGGCAAAAGTAGAAATTGCAATGTTTTCAAAAGTTGTCTGCTGCTGAGGCATCAGAAAGCGTCTGTATGTGGGAAAGGGTTAACCCGGTTCCCATAGTTTTACTGTTTTAACCCCTGTCCTATTATTGCTTTTTTTTTCAATTTCCCAGACAGCTTTTACCCTTTCCTGCAGTTTTACTGTTTTTTCCCTTGTACACACTTTCCCCAATGCAGACATCTTTTTAACAATTCAGGCAGACGACTTTTGAAAACAACTACACATATGCTAAATCTCTAAAAATGAAAAACTTCCCACATTCCTCAAGTCAGCACCAGACAACTTTGAAAATCTTATAGGTAAAATTATGGAAAAATAAAAATTATTGAAAGAGCTGAAAACATTTCACACATACAATCAATTTGAAGCAGACATCTTTGAAATGAAAACGACAGTTTCAAAAGATGGAATATCACCACAAAATGAAATATTAATTATTGAATAGAGTTGAAGATATTATAACAAAAAGTTGAAATTGCTCATTATGAGCAATTTCTCCTTTTCCCACAATGATTTCAAAAGTTGTCTGCTTCATAGGCACCAAAATGCGTCTGCATGTGGGAAAGAGTTAACTCTCATGTTTGCTTTTTTGACTTTAAAAGGCAATCTTTAACCAATTTTCCTTATATGGTATTTCAAGGGAGATCTTACAATTTGAATATTGAACACTGTCTAAAACTGGAAAAATCACCTTTGCTTGTTTTATGCAGTTTATGCAGTTTATCAAATACAGAGCTCTAGATAAGGGGGACTTTTCATGTTCTAAAATCCTTATTTGACATTCAAATCCTATGTTGTGGGTACTCAAAAGAATCGTCTCACTGAGACGATTCTTTTGAGTACCCACAACATAGGATTTGGTTGAGTAATAAGAGAAATATTGTCGGGAAAAGACATGTTCACTCCCTCTTATCTAGTACTCTGAGGTAGCTGAATTTGCAAGAAGATGGTGTTACCTTTTAAATTCATCTTGCTTGTGAGGTTGGTCCTTGCCTTTGGCTATCACGATCACGAAATCTTCAGTGAGGACGAATGGGACTCTCTCCCGTTTGATTCCAAACTTCTTCTTTTTGTGGTTCAGAAAATGTCCGAAATCAATATGAAATACCTACAAGGGAGGGATAAAAAGGCATACAATGTAATGTAATATGTGGGGCATACAAGATTGATTGATCGTTTCATGTTTTATGTCACTTTCAATAAATATTCAGTTATATCACAGCGTTTCCTGGGTAAGTTACAAGTACTACTGGTCCATACATCCTGACATCAGCCAGTCATTTGTGATGCTAACCCTGCAACCCAGAGCATCAAGGAGGGCAGCCATTACTACCATTTTGTAAGGCATACAATGTAATATAATATGTAAGGCATACAATGTAATATAATATGTAAGACATATCATGTAATTATAATATGTAAGGCATACAATAAAATATAATATGTAAGACATATCATGTAATTATAATATGTAAGGCATACAATAAAATATAATATGTAAGGCATAAAATAATTATAATATGTAAGGCATACAATGTAATATAATATGTAAGACATATCATGTAATTATAATATGTAAGGCATACAATAAAATATAATATGTAAGGCATACAATGTAATATAATATGTGAGGCATACAATGAAATATAATATGTGAGGAATACAAATTAATACAATATGTGAGGAATATAATTTAATATAATATGTAAGGCATACAATGAAATATAGTATGTGAGGCATACAATGTAATATAATATGTGGGGCATACAATGAAATATAATATGTGAGAAATACAATTTAATATAGTATGCAAGTGCAACAATTAAGCTAAAACATATTACTTGTAAACCCTGATACAGATGACAACTGAAGTGTGTACAGAGAGACAAGTTTTGACTTGTGTGGAGATCTTTGGTGCTTTGGTACATTAAGTGCTAAAATAAGATTATCTCTTATATGCCGTTTCCCCCCTTAACGCAGACAACCTTTGAAAACATTTTGGCAGAAATTGCCTATATAATGAGCAATTTCTCCTTTTGTCAAAATGTTTTCAACTTTAATCAATGTTTCTAATGTTTTCAAAGGCGTCTGTTGTAAACTTTCAATTTTGGAGAATTTTACCATTTTTGCCAATATGTTTTAAAAGTCGTCTGCTGCAGAGATGTTGTATGTGGGAAAGGTTAAAGACTTAGAAGATAAAATGTGAGATCATCACAAATGAGGATATATTTCGAAACTACAACACAGCTGGACAACAATATTACCTTCCCGTCATGAGAGCACATGATGTTTTCTGAATGTCTGTCACCAATTCCCAACACGAAAGTCGCCACACAATATCCAGCACACGATCTTGTGAACCCGTCTATGGCCTCTTCATACCTTAAAACAATAAAAAACAACACATATTAACCCTTTCCCACATACAACAACTCTGGAGCAGACAACTTTGGAAACACTTGGGCAAAATTATGGTAAAATATCCTTAAGAGAAAGTTAAATTATTGAAAGGAGTTGAAAACATTTGGGCAAAAGGCAAAGGCAGAAATTGTTTAGTATGAGTATTTCTCCATTTGCCACAATGTTTTCAAAAGTCATCGGCTGCAGAGGCGTCAGAAAGCGTCTATATGAGGGAAAGGGTTAAGGGGAATCAACCTTTTCGAGTATTTAGTTTAAACTTGATATTTATTTAACATCAATTGTGAATAATGCTTATATTAATCACGCTGGATGTCTGCTTTCTGTAGACTTGAGTCTTGACTGTTTGGGTGGACAAATCCCAAAGGCATATAATATATGAGATTTTCTTGTTTTCGATACTTTTTCCATCGCAAATTCTACTCTGTCAGTAACGGGGTAAGTATTTTTAAATAAGAAACCCCTTCATCGGGACAATTGAAAACGACTGAAGTTCACTTTATTGATAAAAAACGATACATTTTCTACCCTGGTTTTTACTTGGATAACATAAAGAATAACATTTAGGACGAATTCAATTTTTTTTTTTTTTCGTGCCATCTAGTCTGGATTTCAGTCGCTTTAAAGGTCCTGATGGAGGTCAAAATTTTGAAAAAGTTGAAATTTCTGCAAATATTGCTTATAGTGACAACAAAGTAAGTAATAAATAGTTTAAAACTATTTAAGCAGTAAAAAACAAGATGTGTTTGTGAAACACTGATGCCCCCCAATGGCATCTAGGTCAAAGGTCAAGGTCGCCAGGTCAAAAATGTTGGTACTGACAGAAAGGTCATGTCACAAGGAATACACATGTGAAATATGGTAGCCGTACCTATTATGGTTCAAAAGTAGTGGTCAAGGTTAATTTTTTTTTTCGAGAATGGCAACATCTAGGTCAAAGGTCAAGGTCGCAAGGTGAAAAATGTTGGTACTGACAGAAAGGTCATGTCACAAGGTATACACATGTGAAATATGGTAGCCTTACCTGTTATGGTTCAAAAGAAATGGCCAAGGTTAAAGTTTTTTTCGAGAATGGCAACATCTAGGTCAAAGGTCAAGGTCGCAAGGTCAAAAATGTTGGTACTGACAGAAAGGTCATGTCACAAGGAATACACATGTGAAATATGGTAGCCGTATCTGTTATGGTTCAAAAGTAATGGCCAAGGTTAAAGTTTTTTTTGTGCAGACAGGCCAAAAACTACATCTAGGTCAAAGGTCAAGGTCGCAAGGTCAAAAATGTTGGTACTGACAGAAAGGTCATGTCACAAGGAATACACATGTGAAATATGGTAGCCGTACCTGTTATGGTTCAAAAGTAATGTTAAAGTTTTTTTCGAGAATGGCAACATCTAGGTAAAAGGTCAAGGTCGCAAGGTCAAAAATGTTGGTACTGACAGAAAGGTCATGTCACAAGGAATACATATGTGAAATATGGTAGCCGTACCTGTTATGGTTCAAAAGTAATGGCCAAGGTTAAAGTTTTTTTCGAGAATGGCAACATCTAGGTCAAAGGTCAAGGTCGCAAGGTCAAAAATGTTGGTACTGACAGAAAGGTCATGTCACAAGGAATACACATGTGAAATATGGTAGCCGTACCTGTTATGGTTCAAAAGTAATGGCCAAGGTTAAAGTTTTTTTTGTGCAGACAGACAGACAGACCAACAGACAGACAGGCCAAAAACTATATGCCCCCCGAATCGGAGATTCCGTGGGGGCATAAAAATGTCAATTAAAAGTGACAAAATTTGGCTTACTGGGTATAAACTATGAAGCATAAACAATTTGTTAAATATTTTTCCATGTGTTTTACATGTATTTCTGCAATAAAACATGTTTAATCCTTCTCCACATATAGACGCTTTCTGACACCTATGCAGCAGTCCACTATTGATGAGCAATTTCTCATTTTGTCACAATGTTTTCAACTCTAACATAATTAGACTTCTATTTTGGGGCATTTTCCACTTTTTTGCCAATATGTTTTAAAAGACATATGCTGCAGAGATGTTATATGTGGGAAAGGGTTAAAGTAAAGCCTGGTCAAACTGAGAGGTTACGGAGGTTGAACTTGATTTATACACGCCTCATATATGCTATACGGTTTCATAGCGCATGGCTTTATTCATGATCATAATTCATCACCATCTGTAGTACATCCATCCTTAACCCTTTCCCTCATATAGACGCTTTCTGATGCCTCTGCAGCAGACGGCTTTTTGAAAACATAGTGACAAAAGAAGAAATTGCACAAAACGTGCAATTTCTACTTTTGCCACTCTTTGTCATAGGTTATCCATTCAATTATGGAGATTTTCTATGTTTTGACAAAATACGGTGAAAGTCGTCTGCTGCAGAATTGTCGTATGAGGGAAAGGGTTAAAGTTTTATTTGATACCGGCACTTTTTGACATCATTTTAATGGAGAATGTTTGAAAACAATGTGGAATATGAGCTAACATGACACTATGATCAACTAACATGACACTTTCATCAAATGTACATACCATAAACTGTGATGAAATTTGTTTGATTCAGGCCTTTCCTACATACAGCAAAAATCTGCAGCAGACGACTTTGAAAACAACTTGGCAGTTCTATTGACAGTTTCTATAAATGAAAGTATAAACTATTCGAAAGACACTTGATACATTGTGGCAAAAGGATAAATTGATCATTACTAGCAATTTCTCCTTTTGACACAATGTTTTCAAAAGTCGTCTGCTGCAGATGTGTTTCCAAGCGGGAAAAGGTTCAAATCGGTCGAGTCTATAAATATAGAAGATTTTCACTTGTACTGTACCTGTCCAGGTTGTTAAGTTTAATCCAGTTGTATAAGGCCCTAGACGCCATCTGTAATGTGGCTTTAGCACCCCCTCTTCCCTGTATCTTCATGATTGTTTCTGAATTCCGCACTGCCTGAATCAAGCCAACGTCTTGTCCCGTCGCTAGGCAACCATAGGGAAGCATTCTAAATGACAAAATGATGAAAGTTTTTATATGTCACCCATACATCTATTATTACTGTCAGTCACTATGAATGGAGTTTCACTCTTTTCCAGGGGGGAATATTCAAAACAGTGTGAAAATAAAAAGGATCCCCCTCCAAGAATGGACACTGAAAATGATTTATTCCTTTTCTAAACCCTTTCCTTTGAAGAATCTCGTAGTGTTACCCAAGGAACATTACTGCAAAATTATTTGAAAGTCTGCCAAATAGTTTGTGAGACGAAGATTTTTAAAGGTTTTTGTCACTAAAGCCAATATTAGGCTAACAGCCCCGCCCCGCTGGCAGCCATATTTTAAGACTAATCAACATGGCTTGGTGGAATCTGTTACAGAGTCACCCAAGGAACATTTCTACAAAATTATTTGAAAATCGGCCAAATACTAATAAGATTTTTTGAGTTTTCACTTTAGCCATATAAGGCAAAACAGCCCTGCCCCCTGGCGGCCATGTTTTTTTAACCAATAACCATGGCTTGAGGGAATCTGATAGAGGGCCACCCAAGGAATGTTTCTACAAAATTATTTGAAAATCATCCTGACACTTTCGTAGGAGAAGATTTTGGAAGTTTAAACTATAGCCATATAAAGCAAAATAGCCCCGTCCCCTGGCGGCCATAATCTGTTAGAAACTCACCCAAGGAGCATTTCTACAAAATTATATAAAAATCGGCCTGACACTTGCGTCCGAGAAGATTTTTTAAGTTTTCACTTTAGCCATATAAAGCAAAACAGCCCTGTCCCCTGGCGGCCGTGTTTTTCAACCAATAACCATGGCTTGGGGAAATCTGATAGAGGGTCACCCAAGGAATATTTCTACAAAATTATTTGATAATCCGCCTGACACTTTCTGAGAAGAAGATTTTTGAAGTTTTCACTATAGCCATATAAAGCGGAATAGCCCCGTCCCCTGGCGGCCATAGTTTTTGAGCAATCAACATGGCTCAAAGGAATCTGTTAGAGAGTCACCTAAGGAACATTTCGACAAAATTATTTAAAAATCGGCCTGACACTTTCGTCCGAGATATTTTTTTAAGTTTTCAATATAGCCATATAAGGCAAAATAGCCCAACCCCTCTGGCGTCCATGTTTTTCAACCGATCAACATGGCTGGAAGAAATCTGATAGAGGGTCATCCAAGGAACATTTCTTAAAATTATTTGAAAATCGCCCAACCAGTTCAAGAGGAGAAGAATTTTAAAGGTTTTTTTTCCAGTTACCATGGAAACCAGAATTTTGCATAGATTAAAAAAAATTAAGGAATTTAGCAGCGGACACGGATGCTTCCTATGAAGTTTCATCCCAATTGACCAAGTGGTTAGGGAGGAGAAGTTGTTTGAAGCAAAAAGTTGACGCACAGACGCACACATGACGGACAATTCGCCATGACATAAGCTTGACTTGCTTTTAGCCAGTGGAGTTAAAAATGAAGAAACTCAGTGTTTTCAACTCTGCTCAATAACTACTTTTTATTTATACAGATTTTCCATAATTATGCCTTCATATTTTCTTACATGCCATTAGTAAGTAAAAGAATAATTTAATTTCATACAACAGCAGTTCGAACCCAAGCTCGGCCGACATTCTTTTTTCAACATTTGACAAAAGTCATTGTGACAAGTGTCATTTGTCTTCCACCAATGGGCTAACAGTCTATGTGGAAAAGCAACCAGTTGCTTGGAAAGACAGTTGTGTGGAGTACTGGTGTGAGAAAATGAGGAAACGCATGGGTAAGTGAACTTGCTAACAAACAACACAACATTGTTGAAAACAGCATTAAACCCCAGTCAATCAATGAACACTTTTACAGCCCAGCAAACTATTGTGCTCCATATACAGTCAAATCTGTGCTAAAAGACCACCTTTGTATAGCAATTCACTGTCTATAGCAAACACACATTTAATTTCCAAGTTACTTATTTTCTGCATAAATGACCCTGCAATTAAAGACCACCTGTGAACAAAGACAAGATTGGTCTCTTCCAAAGGGTGGTCTTTAAACACAGGTTTGACTGCACATTCATCCTACCTGAGATCAAGTCCCTCTGCCTTCCATATATGGTCCATTACCCGTATAACCTGTATTGTTAACATGTCTTGCCGTAAATCTGTAATAAACAAACAAGCAATTTTACTAGGCAGACGACTTTTCAAAACATTGCGGCCAAAGGTGAAATGATGAGCAATTTCTCCTCTGGCCACACATTTTTCAACTTTATTCAACAATTAAGCTATCTTTTATGGAGATTTTTCCGGTTTTTGTCACCATGTTTTATAAAGTCGTCTGCTGCAGTTTTGTTGTAAGTGGGGAAGGGTTAAATAAGATTGGAACACATTCTACCATTCAGGTTTTACAAAATGTTTAAGTACCAGTAAATGACTAAGTTGACATAAATAGTTACCTTGCTGAGTAACAATACTTGTCCTTTACCATCTAGAATGTTGTCTAGTATATGAGCCATAATATGGTGTCCGGGATTTTGTGTTACATCACAGAGTCATTATTTATTCTCCTTTATTTGAAGAACTATGTGTTTTATAGTTTAACAGCATGTCACAAACTGTTAGAAACTACTAAATCTATAAAATAATATGCTATTGATTTCTGAAAGAACTGATAAACTCCTTTAATTAATACTTTTCTTGAGCATTTTCGCCGTGTCCTTCCCGACAAAGGCATGGGAGGACTTTTTGAAAACCAAAACAAACTGTTTTTCTTTATATTTAAAGTTTGGAAACTAATATGTGTGAAATAATAATTTAACAAATTACTTGTAAATATAACTTTAAGATTTAATAGAGCGACGTAAATATGATTTTGATTTGAATATAAAATCCTAGACATTGGCGTAACGAATGTGTCCACCAAGTTACATCACGTCTAAATAGCATCAAAACTCGAAACCTGGACCGATAACCATATTTTCATTGCATTCAAATCACGTGATCACTTACATTCTTTGTTAATGTCGTAAACATGTTGTTCTGGGACAGATATCTTTTATTTGACAGGGAGTCAAAATATGTTTATCAAAATGGTGTCTTTTTTTGTTACGCCCTATTATTTTGTTATAATTAATAAATGCTTCGTCGATCACATAGGAGGAAACTAAATTCTGGCTGTTCTATTTACGACATTAAACATCGCAATAATTTACGACAGTTAGAGACGTTTTACGACAAGAGTGTTTTAAAATGGCGGCTCGAAAATGACAGTCAGACTTCTGAAATTTTGTTACGCCGCCACCAAGCCAATTGCGATCATCAATGGTTGCTTATAATGTATCGCAATGCGTAGTAACTTCCTATTTCGTTATTTAAATTGTCCAGAGATGTTTGCGAACCTATTTAATTCACTACGAAGAACTTGTTATTATTTTTGACTGGGGAAAAAAAATCGCGAATTTTGTCTCTTTTGCCTTGTAACGTTGACTGTCCTGGAAAGCATATTCTACCTCCATAAGCACTTTGCTTACGTAATAAATACATATTTGCATGATTAGTATATTTTAATTTAACTGGAGAATTATTTATACTGAAAATCTTTATGCTATTATATGATTTGTTTATTTTTTTCTAAGGTGTCCTGTTACACACTTATATGAAGTGCACAATTAGTGTCCAGTTACATCATTTTGTGTCCTGTTACACAACAGTTTGTGTCCTGTTACACCATTCTTTGTCTAGTTGTATACTATTAATTATTTCACTAAATAAACCATTTATTTATTGAAATAATTCCAAATAAAGATGGTGAAAATGTAAATTAGATCTAAACAAATTCAACTAAGCAAAATCTTCATAAAAATTATTTATTTCATGGTGTCCTGTGTTACTAACAATACAATTGAATAAGTGTCCAGTTACATCATTTTGTGTCCTGTTACACACCAGTTTGTGTCCTGTTACACACCAGTTTGTGTCCTGTTACATCATGTTGTGTCCTGTTACACCATTCTTTATCTAGTTGTATACTATTAATTATTTCACTAAATAAACCATTTATTTATTGAAATAATTCCAAATAAAGATGGTGAAAATATAAATTAGATCTAAACAAATTTAACTAGGCATAATCTTCATAAAATTGATTTATTATATGGTGTCCTGTGTTACTAACAATACAATTTAAAACCCACATTTCTCTTTATTTAAAGATAAAATCTATTTTGTCATTTAGAATTTAACAGCTTTAGATATTGTTCTAAACATATATATAGCATTTAATTTGACAAAAGTCAAATATTACAAAAGAGGACACCACAGTGTTTGTGATGTAACTCAAAATCCGGACACCATATTATGGCTCATATGGGATGTCAAAGGTTACCGATATTAATAACCGGTTAATGGTTTGATCTTCTGATCGGTTAACCGGATAAAATTGATATACACTTGCTTCCATGTTTTGTTATTTTCCTTTTTATTGTTGTTTTAGCATGCATTTCTCCGTCATGTATAAATTAGACTAGAACGTCGTTATTGGAAAGTTTTCATTCATGCTAACAAAACTTTTTTATTTTATTTTTCGTTTCACTGTTTTTAATATCAATACAAATGCCGAATATAATTAATAAGTCATTATGTTATTATTTCTGCATTGTGTAAGACATCAAAGTTCTTCTAAAAGATACAAATGTCCTTTAATTAATCCTTAGGTCAACCACAATTTTGCGATTAACACTACACAAACAAACAGTCATTAATACAATCGAGTGAGGCCATTTTCACAGTATTAAATGTAAACACAACCGATCAGGGTGTGAATAATTGATCTCTGGTCAATTACATGTGACTAATTGACAAGAACTAAAGGTGAAATACAACTGTGAATATATTTTAGCTTGAATAACAAACAGGTTAATCGTATAACAAATGGTTAGCCGTTGACATCCGTACTTGTACACTGGTATGGGAAAGCTAGGAAACACACATAATTATAAGGTGAACTGGTCGTAGTGATATACAAGAAATACCATTGAAAATGATAATAAATATTTTGTATGGTAGATATAATTAATTATTAAACTGAACATAAGGCAACAATTCACTCTTATTATAAATACTACTTTCCTTCATTTAAACGGAATAAAAGGCAATACTAATACTCTTATAATTAATAACAATTTCCTTCATTTAAAGAATTGGAAGAATCAGACGAGTTTTCTCTATAAATTAAGTATATATTGAATACAGTTAAAAGCCTTCAGGAAAATGTTCAGAAGTTGTCTGCTGCAAATGCATCCGCAAATGGAAATGCAGAGGCATTTTGACACATTTGTAGCAGACAATTTTTGAAAACATTTAACATTAAAGGATATATTACTTACAATAAGCAGTTTCTCCTTCTGTCAGAATGTGTTCAATAAATTATACTTTCATTTATAGAGATTGACCTGATTTGTCTGCAGATGTTTTCAAAATCATCCGCTGCAGATTTTTTGTATGTGAAAAGGGGGTTAACCCTTTCCCAGAAATAGATGACTTCTGACGCTTCTGCAGCAGACAACTTTTGAAAACTTTGTGACAAAAGGAGAAATTGCTCAAAACGAGCAATTTCTCCTTTTGCCACAATGTTTACAACTTTATTCAATAAATTTTCTTTTACTTATAGAGATTTTTAATATTTTTTGCATAGATGTGTTTCAAAGTGTGCTGCAGATTTATTGTCTGTGGAAAAGGAGGTAAAGGAACGAAAACTTACCATCTCCATTTTTAAACAGGATAGTGTATGTATTGAACCACAGGTCTGCCAGCGGATCTGGGTTATGCCACACCATCCATAGAGGGCGCTTCTTCGACATCTTCACAATACACTCCTCCGCACTGTCAACAAACAATACATATATACATGTACAGTCAAACCTGTAGTTAAAGACCACCCACAGGAAGAGAACATGCTGGTCTTTGTTCACAGGTGGTCTATAACTGCAGGAAAGTGATTAATTGGGAAATTAAAAGTGTGGTTCCTCTAGACAAGGAATTCTTTAACAAAGGTGGTCTTAAGCACAGGTTTGACTGTGTGTATACTATATCATTTGGAGCAAAGTCACAAGAAAAAGCAATGTTTGGGACTTTTGCAACCATAATTAAACATAGGAGGCGTGCCGCGAGATATACCTCTATCCCCCTGAGACGGAATGTGTCTGCCCTATACAGTCTGTGCGGACTGCGCAGGCTAATCTGGGTAGATACATTACGCAGAGACCATAATGTTGGGTTTTCTCGCGAGGTGACTCATATTATTGTCTGCTGAGTCATGTAACTAATGCAGATCCAGATCAGTCAGTGCCTCCCTCAGCACACAGTCTGATCCGGCCCTTCTTTGTTTGAAAATATAAGGTGTTTCCTAAAAGCCAACAACCTACTACACAAGTACAAATAGGCAATTCACAGATCCGATATGCAAATAAGATGCGGTATTTTAGCAGACGACTTTGAGAACATATGAGCCGTCCCTCGAGAAAACCAAGATTGTGGTCTCTGCGTAACGTATCAACCCAGATTAATTATCATTGTGAACAGTTTCTCATATTCCCACATTGTTTTTAAAAGTTTCTGTAAAAATGTCAAGTCATTTACATTAACCTTTCCAACAAACAGACACATTTAGATGCCTTTGCAGCAGACAACATGATGAACACTTTCTCCCTTTGCCACACTGTTTTCAACTCTATTCAATAATCATACTTTCATTGGTGAAGATATTAGATATTCTAAATGAGCAATTTATCTTTTTGCCATAATGTTTTCAACTCTTTTCATTAGTTATTATTATTCAATAATTATGTTTTCATTCATAGAAAAGTTCACAGGAAATTACCACATGTTTTGATTATAATTCAGTCATCTGCTGCACATTTCGAGGGCCTGTCGTGAAACGGTTGTAACTAAAACCCTATTTTGAAATCTCTGGTTTAGGGGCAATTTTGACCCCTTTGTAAACAATGCAAATTTAGGTGTCATTGCTCAGAACAAGCAATGACACCTAAATTTCCATTGTTTACCAAGAACATGATTTAACGCTTATAAAGACTTTATGGAGAGTTGGAAAGTATGCAAACACTACCTTAAATTTCCCAGCCTATGACTGCTGTTTAATGGTGATATAAACC
This sequence comes from Serripes groenlandicus, assembly GCA_031761405.1. NCBI lineage: Eukaryota > Metazoa > Mollusca > Bivalvia > Cardiida > Cardiidae > Serripes > Serripes groenlandicus. The sequence goes on along the minus strand of JASEVX010000333.1, from coordinate 137,473 downwards.
CCTGCAGACATTCCTGGTAGTCGGGCTGTTGTAATTGTTCATGTAAACGCCTCATTAGTTCATCTTTGTCCTGTAAAACATATTTACATATTTTGTAAAAAAAATTATCAAAACTAAAATGTTAAACATAAAAATATTGGCTCTTGTCTAGTTGTTGTAAAACATTATCAAACCTTAAATAATAAACATGACAATATTATTGGCTCATGTAAAGTAGATGTAAAACACTTTTTCAAAACTAAATGTTGAACATAAAAATATTGGCTCATGTCTAGTAGCCGTAAAACAATATCAAACCTTTAAAAAACTAAACATGACAAGTATTGGCTCATGTCTAGTAGTTGTAAAACGTTATCAAAATTTGAATAATAATCATAACACAAGCAAGTTGGCTCATGTCAATAACGAGTTAACAACGTACGCCCTTACAAAGGTCAATTTCTGCAGCAGACGACTTTTGAAAGCATTGTGGCAAAAGGAGAAGCTGCACAGCGAAAACGTTTTCAAATCTACTAAAGAATTAAACTTTCATTTATAGTTCTTTTTCTAATTTTGCCTAGATGTTTTCTAAAGATGCCTGATGCAGCCCCCCTCTTTTTGTTTTGAATAATCAAGCTAATAATGCAGACACATATTGACTCATCCGCAGCAAATAACATTTGAAAACATTGTGTCAAAAGGAGAAATTGCCACATTGTTTTCCACTCTATTCATTTATAAAGATTACTAATATTTTCTCAGGACATATTTCAAGACGATCTGCAGCACATTAGAAAGGGGGTAAATAGAGGATAATTGTTTGTTTCAGTGTATTATGGAAATTTCTTTCATCGAGTGAAAAGCAAAGGTGATATTTTCACGAGTGGCGAAGCCACGAGTGAAAATATCAGCCTTTGCTTTTCACGAGATGAAAGAAATTTCCATAATACACTGAAACAAACAATTATTCTATTTCTTTTATGCTTCAAATAAATATTTTTGAAAGTACGGAGGTGTAAAAAGTCGATGACTCGGTAATGCATTCCCCGTTGAGAGCCCCAAACCGATGTACACTAGCGTAGTAATCTCCAGGTCCAGAATTTAAAACAATGCGGCGGCCATTGTTAATTTAGTCATCGATATTTAGTGTTAAAGTGACTTTTCGGATTAATAAATGACGATAATATCAATAAAAGGTATGTTCTGTCTTTAATTTATTATGTTCTTCATCGTTGTTTAATCTAACATACCATTTGCCCGCACATTTCGGTAATTAAAGCCATTGTGACAAAAATTAAACAACTCGTTCAATATTGTCAACACAATAGAGCCTAGTCATAGGACTGACTAATACACATAATCAGTAGTTTATGTCTTCAAGTGTTAACACATTTGTCCCTGGTGTGTTAAATTAGGGCACAACAATTTATCAGGCGTCCATCGAGAAAACAAACATAACGGCGTTAAGTATCGACACGGATCAGCCTAAGCATGCCGCGCAGGCTTACCCGGATACACACATTTCGCCTCCTGTGGGTTTTCTGTTTCACGAATAATTACTATATAACTTTGATCCCCTTGAGACCGAATGTGTCGCCTGGATCGGTCTGCTCGGACATTACGCAGTGGCCATAATGTTGGTTTTCTCGTGGGACGGCTCATATGTACTAGTTAACGTTATTGTCGTTTTCCTTCAAAATTTAAGGTATTTCTATTGTGTTCTCTTGCATCTTAATGAACTGACATGTTCAATAATAGCATTTTTAACTAACAACAAATGTTTCAAATGAACACTGAACCCACTCAAAATATTATAAATTTCTTTTGATGATACATGTATCGATATTTATAAATTATAGTGAGTGACAACAAATGTTTATCTTTTGCCAAACTCTAAAAAGATAACACATAACAAGGTAAACAAAAAACTTGTAACTGACAGTGGTATAGATAAACTTTCAAGTGTTTTTTTTTTAAATTCTAAATATTTATTTGACACTATAATCCTATGTTGTGGGTACTACATTGAATCATCCTAATGCTATGATTCTTTTGCGAACACACATCATACGGTTTGGTTGAGTCATAAGAGAGTTTCATGTCGGAAAAGTTCAGTTTACTCTAAATTATCTAGTCCTCTGAACTGTGTTTATCAGCTATATAATACAAGATGAATTAAATTGTGAAAATTAAATGACCTAGGAATTTAAATACACCATTTAGTCCCCTGCTGTCGAAAAAAGGTTTGACACCTTACATTGTGAGGGGTTATGATAGAATTGTGTTTTTACATTCTCAAAAGTGCCTTGGGTTACTACTGTACATACATGTATTATTCTAGTACAGTGCACTTGACTGAATAATGCTTTTCAATTCCATGGTCAAATAATTTTCACAATTTTATTTGGATTTGATACACATACATGTATAGTATATTTATAAGCAGATTCTCTCTAATTTCTAAGTAATTTCTTTTTTTTCCACAATGTTTTAAAGTATTCCTGTTTAAAACATGAATACTTTAAAACATTGTGGTGAAAAAAAGGATAACAATCAATGACTTATTATTGATATTATTCATTTATTCACTGTCACTGTCTAGAGTCTTTATTCTTTTATACCTTCTAGGTAATACTGGTGAGTCAGGGCTTGAAGTTGAATTTACCATTGCCATGTTTTTAGTTATTTGTGACAAATTTTGTGTTTCATGACTAAAGTTAAATGTAACATTTCCGTGAAAAGTGGAATTTACAAAAAAGCCAGGTGGTTTGTTATCGGTTTCAACAGCTGCTGTGATAGATGAAGTTGATTTTGGGCTTGAATGCATTGGAACAGTTGGTGTAGATCTATTGGGACCTGACAAAATATTTGAGATGTTTCTCGATTGCTGGTTGTTCAAGGCACTGTAATTATTTAAAGAATTGATATTCCTATGGCCCGTTATCTGAATGATCTGGTTTGGGGGAATATCTTCATCCGTCAGTTTTTGAACAAGGCGTTTCCGTGCACTGAAAAACAAATCTGTAGTTGTAAAGGGATGATAAATCATTATTATAAATTTTTCCTAGATATAAGATTTTCTTTGAAATTTATGACGGTCGCTCTGTCCTGGTTGCTGTTAACATACTTATGTTCATTTGTTTTTTAACAAGAAAGTAATAACTTTAGTTGCCTTCAGAAATTGTGCTTCTTTATTCATGAATGGGATCTAGTTGTTGTGCCAGCTGATGTTAAGAGACATGTATAGATAGTTAAAAGTCGGAGGCAGCATTTATATTAATGTAGAGGACAACATTAAACCCTTTTACACATATAGACTCATGTTGAAGCATCTGCAGCAGGAGACTTTTGAAAATGTTATAACATGAGAAATTGCTCAAAACAAGCAATATCTCCTCTTACTACAACGATTCAATTACAATACTTCTATTTACTGAGATTTACCATATTTTATTATTTAAAATCAAGGATTTCAAAGTTGCCTGCTGCAGATTTTCTGTAAATGTATGTGGGAAAGTGTTTATATCATTAATTCAATTTATAAAAAACCTTTTCCTGATATTTACTCATTTTGAAACATCTCAAAAGACTTAAAAAAAATATTGTGGCAAGATGGGAAATTGCTCATAATACATAATTTCTCCTTTTGCCACTGTTTAATTCATTCCCACTTACAGACATTTACCGATGCCTATGCAGCAAACAACAATTTGAAATATTGTGCCATAAGGAGAAATTGCTCAAACAAGCAATTTCTCCTTTTCGTCTGGGCTACTAATAGTAATACCTAATACTAGCCCAGTTTTGGTACACAGTTTTAAACTCTTTCAATTATAGAAATTTTTCATATTTTTGTCTTAACTGTTCTCAGAGCTGTCTGCTTCAGATTTGTTGACAAATTGTTGTATGTTAAAAAGGGTCGCTAATAAAACTTTCATTTATAAAAAAATATTTTGGAATAGGTGTTTTCAAAGTTGTTTGCTGCAAATTTGTCATCATGTAATTATTTATGTAAATCAAATTTATTATGAATGTTCAAAGGTAAATTAAAACCTTTCCCAGCAAGCTAACTTTTCATGCATAATATGCAGGTGATAATATTTTAATATTATTCAAAAAGGAGTTCTATACCTGTAAGGGGTAATTCTGGCGTCATCTATTCCCGAGTCAACCTTCATTTCATTCATGATGGAATAAATTTTGTTTATGCCCATAGGGGTCTTTTTGTACCACTTCGATGAAGCACCTGATAGGTTTGCCGATAAAAAAAAAGGACTGTCAGCATCCAACATGTCTTGGGGTCTTTTGTCCCTGTATGTTTTAAACAGATGGACAGGGTCTCTCTCAGGGTTACCCGGATTAGCATAAGCCCTAGGTTTTACTAATCTGAAAAGAAAAAAGACATACCTTAGTTAATGGTAATAAAGGATTCCGGCCATAAATGGAACACAGTATGCTGACTGGGAAGTGCTGTTTTATAATCAACTTACTCAAAAGACTCGGACTCACAGCCATCATACAATGATCAACATTTAATATGATTCATCTATATCATTGTGGACACGACATATTTAATACTGTTTGCATTTTACTGAACAGAGAGGCATGCTGAGGATTTGCTGGTTCCCATGGAAAAATAAAAGATCGTCTTGTAATCATATTATGTACCTAATTTGGTTTGTATTGTTACTAACTATCAGTGAATTGTTCTTGATAGATAGAACAATGCATGATATGATTGCGGATTCTTCATCATTTGCAGCGAAGATGCGGATCATCCATACAGATTGATTTAAAAAAAAATGAAATAAACACTTTATGACTTAATTGATCCAGGTTTAATTTTATGGGATATTATGGATTTGTTAGCCATGGACAGATTTGTATTCTAGGATATAATTGCAAGTATCATACCTTGTGTCTTTTGGATCTGTTCCAGTTCTAGTTTTAGTCTGCCTCTCCGTGTTTAGCATGATGAACTCCTCACCCGTATCAGAATCCAGACAAAGGGTCACATCACCCCATTGCAATGAATGTACTTCTTTTCCAGTCCTTAGACCAAAATGACTGGTCACAGTCAACCACATTGAGTGCGATAAAGCCCTGGGTGACTTGTCCCCAAGAGTCCCGCTCCCATACATCTTCTCGAGATGTGTGTCTGTCAGCATTGTTGCCGTCTTGGGTTTGTTGCCCAGTCCTAATTTTTTTAAATGTTTCATTTTCATGCGCAAAACCTCTCTGGACTTCGCAAACTCGATATCCTTCATGATTTCAACTCGGCTTTGTTTTTGTTTCAAGTATCTCTCCAAGGAGGACACAATTCCCCGTAAGGATGTTGGCTCATATTCAGAGCCATCCTTTTTCGTAACGGCAAGCAAGAATTGACATAAAAGATTATTAAGTTCATTGGGAGGTATGAATTCAGCATCCCTTGTCTCATTTACAGAAAAAAAGAATGTTTTTAAAAGTTTCATATCACTGAGAGTCTTTTTCTTGGTTCCTTTATTTTCATTCTCTGCTAGGAACTCTTCAACATTCACTGATCTAAATGCCCTTGCATTTTTACTTGTTGGGTTAAATTCCCCAAAGGTTTCTGAAACCTCCTCTAATTCCATGTCATTATTTAGTAACTCACTTAAAAATTCTTCTTCCTGAAATATGTCTTGAAAGACATCATCTGCAGTTTCACTCATTTTTCCTCTAAAGGTACTTTTGTAGCAGACGCTCTGTTTACTAAGGGAGATAATAATGTAAACATTGCAAAGGGAGATAATTATGTAGAAAAAAAAGTAGTTCCGTCAATTGAAAAGTCATAATCTCACTGCAAAAGTCATAATCTCACTGGTGAAACCAGTGAGATTATAGGATTATTATTCACTGAGAAATTTCTATAATTCATCAGTAAGCATAAAAGAAAAGTACTTACATCTTTGACATCAGATTTCAACATGTTTGTAAGCTTGGTCAGTTTCTCTAGTGCTTCTACTTGTTTGATCAGGGTGTGTAGGAATGGTCCACATCCTCTACAGAATGCCTCTAGGATGAGTCCAAAGCGATTTCTCGTTGCTTTGTTATGTAACTCGGATCTGGAAAATAGGCTTAGGATGAGTTCTAAAGATCTTATGTGACTTCAAATCCCCAAGATGTCCAGTAACTCAAAAAATGTTTTATAGTTCTCAAATCTTTCCTTCTGCTATTTTCAACTTGAAACAGTTTAAAACTCTTTTATAGCCGATATTTTTAAATAACCGTAATAGCTATAAATTAAAAAAAAAAAATCTTCCATCAGGGCAAACTTCAGAAGCATGTAATTCAATAATAACTGCCATTAATTCAAACTTCCCACGGTCTGTTTTCGTGAACACTGCCTCATATGATTAAGCCTTTCCCTCATATAGACACTTTCTGACGCCTCTGCAGCAGACGGCTTTAAGAAAACATAGTGACAAAAGAAGAAATTGCTCATTTTGAGCAATTTCTCCTTTTGCCACAATGTTTTCCTCTTTTAGTCATAGGTTATCCATTCAATTATAGAGATTTTTCTATTTTTTGACAAAATATGTTCAGTCGTCTGCTGTAGAATTGTCATATGAGGGAAAGAGTTAAACTACATGTATGACACAGACCGGCTTGAATCATTACATTTGGCAAAGAGTACAGATTGTCTTACACAACGACTAACATGGACTAACTTCTAAACACAATTTATTTCAGCAGAAAAGAAGCTGAATTTCCTTACTTTAAATGCCAGAATAACTGCTGTCCAATTCTCTATAATTTAATTGATAACCTATGACTAAAAGTGGAAAACATTGTCGTTTTTAGCAATTTCTTCTTTTGTCACTATGTTTTCCACTTTTAGTCATAGGTCAAAGTCGTCTGCTGCAGAATTGTCATATGAGGAAAAGGGTTAAACTACATGTAAGACACAGACCGGCTTGAATCATTACATTTGGCAAAGAGTACAGATTGTCTTACACAAGGACTGACATGGACTAACTTCTAAACACAATTTATTTCGGAGGAAAAGAACCTGAATTTCCTTACTTTAAATGCCAGAATAACTGCTGCCCAATTCTCTGATTTAACAGGGCTCTCTTCAGCAAAAACCTTGCTATTGGATTGTCTAGATAAGGTTCAAATTTTAAAGCCTGGAAAGATACAAAAAAAAAAAAAAAAGATTATAGTTTGCATGTTAACCTGCTCCCACATATCTACAAAACAATTTTGGAGCAGACGGCTTGGAAAATATAACAGGCAAAACTAATAAAATATCTACATAAATAAAAGTATTTCTTTTTAATGAAATTGAAAACATTGTGGCAAAAGTGATTGCTCATTCTTTTTCCAATATTTTTTTGAAAAGTCGTCCGCTGAGAGGTGTTATATCACAGCGTTTCCTGGGTCAGTTACCAGTACTACTGGTCCATGTATCTTGACACCAGTCACTTCGTTGTAATGCTAACCTGAGCTCCAAGGAGGGAGAAGCCATCATATTATATATTCTTTGTTTGATGTGTAACGCAGCTTTCAACTGGTCCATTTTTCCCGACATCAGCCAGTCAGCCAGTTGCAATGCTAACCCCTCAACCCTGAGTTTCAAGGAGGGCAGCCATTACTACCATTTTTTAAAGTTATTGGTATGACCCGGCTGGGGATCGAACCTGTGACCTCCCACACACCGACGCGGACGCTCTACGACTACACAATCGGGGCGGTCCAGAATAGGTGAATATTGTCAAGTAACTCTACCTGTACAAGCTGTAAAAGATACTGTTGTAGTTTGTCATCGGTCATCCCTATCTCCAGGCAGTGGACAGCGAACTGGCGTACTTTGAGGTCCGTGTAGGAACAATCTAACAGCTGTAACGCTACTTCGGGCGTCACTGTTGGCCATTGTTTTAATAACATGTATAACTGGAAATAAAGAAAGATATCATTCATATGATAATTATACAGAGCTCTAGATAAGGGGCATTTTTGCATGTTCTAAAAATTCTTATTTGGCATTCAAACTCTATGTTGTGGGTACTCAAAAGAATCGTCAAAATTGATCTGCTGAAGAGGCCCAAGAAATCGTCTGCATGTGGGAATGATTAGATGTTTTATAATGCATATGACATACAAATTATTAACCCTTTCCCAAAAAGGGGAAATTCCTCAAGATGATGCCCTAATAAGCCCTTTCCCTCATAAAGAAACTTTCTGACACCTCTGCAGCAGACAGCTTTTTGAAAACATAGTGACAAAAGAAGAAATCACTCAAAACGAGCAATTTCTCCTTTTGCCACAATGTTTTCCACTTTTAGTCATAGGTTATCCATTCAATTATAGACATTTTCTATTTTTTGACAAAATATGTTCAAAGTCGTCTGCTGCCGAGCCCCGGTAGCTCAGTCGGTAGCGACGCGGGCTGTCAATCCAGGGTTTGTGAGTTCGAATTCCGGCTCGGCCAACTTTCTTTCAGACGATTGACGAAAGTCATTGCGACACGCGTCATTCATATTCCACCGATGGGCTAAGTCTATGTTGAAAAGCAGCCAGTTGCTTGGGAAGATTGTTGTGTGGAATACTGGTGTGAGAAAACCAGGAAATGCATGAGTAGGTGAACTGGCCGCCATGATATTACTGAGAAATTGTTAAAAACGGCGTTAAACCCCAATCAATCAATCAATCAATCAAAGTCGTCTACTGCAGAATTGTGTATGAGGGAAAGGGTTAATCTTTTATACACTATTCAATAGTTATAACTCCAATTTTAAAGATTTTGCATCTTTTTGCCTAGATGTATGTGCTGCTGCAAATTAGTTTAATGTGATAGAAGGTTAAGAAATGAATCGAAACAAGCCATTTCCTCTATTCAACAATGTTTTCAAAATCATACTGCCACTTCTTTTTGAGAAATCATCCCAGCCCAGATTTTTTGAGAAATCATTTTCAAGCCCAGCTCCGGTAGCAACGTGGGGTGTCAAAACCATTGGTTGTGAGTTTGAACCAATATTCCTTCCTATATTTGAAAAAAGTCAATTTGTCTTCCATCAATAGACTAACAGTCTATGCAGAAAAGCAGCCAGTTGCTTGAAAAGACTGTTGTGTGAAGTACTTGAAGTGGAAACCAGAAAAAATATGAGGAACTGGAATGCCAACGCTCCTCTATTTTTACTTAGTAAAAAGAGGTGCATTACAGAGAAAAGAATTTGAAGCCAGAGGTATGTGACTTGGTAAAGACATGAGTATTGTTTCTCGATTTTTGAGTTAGGAGGTAAGTACTCGAAGGGGAAACCAGGAAACCAGGAAATATATGCGAAGGTGGTTTGGCCGTACATTACAGTTCCTAGGAACATGTGTGTGTACCAAGGTTCAATTGAAAATATTGAGGGGATTTTTAGTTTGAGGTGTGGTTAAAGTTTTGTGAAGCTGCAGACGACGATGATGCCAAGGGTATCACAATAGCCCAGCTTTTTTTCAGATTAGTAAAAAAATTGTTGAAAAAAGCGTTAAACCCCAGTCAATGAATCATCCCTTTCTTTCGAGATATGTTCAAAGCAGAAGATAAGTAATAGAGCTAAGATTCTAACTTATGTAATATTTGTGAATGGAATGTTTAAGCCGTTTCTGTCCTATTTTAGAATGGATAGATATATAAACAAAACCTACCTGTAATACATTCTCTCTATCGTTCCATTTGATTGCACATAACAGTTTGGGCAGTGAGTTGGGCTGGTGTAAACAGTAATCCCTGTAAAATGATAGAAAATTTGGTTTTCAACAGTATTTCAGGTATATTATCAGAGCTCTAGATAAGGGCCGTTTTGCATGTTTTAAAATCCTTATTTGACCCTGTAACCATATGTTGTGAGTACTCAAAAGAATCGTCTCAATGAGATGATTCTTTAAGTTCCAACAACATAGAGTTTGGTTGGATAATAAGAGAGATTTGGGATGAAAGAGCTGGATACCCCTCCTTGAATGGCAGAGCCAGGGTTTGAACCCACAATGTTTTCAAAAGTTGTCTGCTACAGTGGCGTCAGAGAGCATTGGTATGTGGGGAAGGATTAAAATCTTTACAAACTACAGAGGACATCTGATATTCCATCCAAAATTGGGCATAACTGAATAATTATTAAAGTCAAGAGTTAGTATAGACATGCATATTGTTTCTTGGAACATGTGTACCAAGTTTCATGTGAAACTCTTTTTGAGTTATGAGGTAAGGTTAAAGTTCTGTGATGACGATGACGCCAAGGGTATCACAGAAGCCGAAACAAAAAAAATCTCTGAAAAACACACAAGCTAAAAGAATAAAAAAGTTTGATAGTGTGGTACGCACCTTCTCTTCCACAATAATTCTTTATCCTGTTCAGACATCTCATACAGGGGATCCCTACCAATGATTGTCAATAACTCCGCCTCTTCTAGCTTCCAGTCATCTGCTTGCTACAGAATGACAGAAAACTGGTCTTTAGAAAAAAGTGATACTAAAATACTCTTACCCCTTTTTTCTTCAACCAATTAACCCTTTCCCACCTGCAGACGCATTTTAACGCAATAGCAGCAGACGTCTTTTGAAAACATTGTGGCCAAAGGTGAAATTGCTCATGATGAGCAATTTCACCTTTGGCCACAATGTTTTCAACTTATAGTCATTGGTTATCCATTCAATTATAGAGATTTTCCACTTTTTGACAAAATATGTTCAAAGTCGTCTGCTGCAAATAAGTTGTATGTGGGAGAGGGTTAACATTGTTCGGTACTTTTTGTATACATTTTTCAAAGATCATAAGAAGATGTAAATGGTTAATGATTCAACAATACAAAAGGTTAGATTTAACCCTTTCCCACCTGTAGACGCATCTGCAGCAGGTGACTTTTGAAAACTATTTTTTCCTTTTCTCATTAAAAATCTTCGAAAATATGAGAAACTAGAACTATCACTGAAGATGATAAATACCCCCAAAACAGCACATTGACCTACACCATAACTAAATAAGTAAAAGGGTAATAACATGGAATTATAAGACCTTTAGGATATGCACATCTCTTGGTATAGAAGCTTCATGTAAAATTGTATTGAATTCCACCCAGTGGTTTGTAAGAAATAGGCCGGACAAAATATGGCTTCCCGTCGACCGACAGCCCAACACAGTGACTCCTATATACCCCCCGCCCCCCTCAACCCAAACTTTGTTTTTTGGGGGTATAATAAAGAAGTTTAGAAAAAACACCAAAACTCTCACCATATCCTTGTACGGCTGCCTGTTTTCCCTATTTACTGTGTTAATCGCCACATCTTCTAACTGGCTATCTGATGGATATATCAAGGTCGGACTGAACCTCTCAAACTCTATCTCCAGACATGGGCAGTCTTTGTTGGGATTCGAACCAGGGATACCGATTGGATTGACGAGCTCATCTAGACCCTGTGGCATTGGCCAGAGCTGCAGGCTTACTTTGTCATTAAGGAGAAGATCGTTAAAGTCATAGACCTGGAGATTTCCCCATGCAAGGGCATAGTGGGTCTGAAAATACATTGAATTTGTTAAGTGTGATTAAAAATATAAAGAATCATTATTGGGTTTGAAATGTTAAGATTGAATTGTGGGTCTGAAAATACACAGGATCGTTAGAGGGTCTGGAATATAAAGATACAAAAGTGGGTCTGAAAGTACATAGAATGGTTTTGTGTTTTGCTATCACGTTTATAAGGAACTTTCAATTAGGAAGAGTCTATTAATAGCTTGCCAGGTACTTTTGTAAAGGAAAGTCTGAATCTCTAGCCCCATTTGCAGTAGATGATCCTTGAAAATATTAAGGTTAAAATGTGTTAAAGTCTGTATAAATATAAGAAATAATATTGATTCAAGTTGAAAACATTGTCGAAAAATGTGGAATGAGCTATTTCACATTTTTCCACAAGACCAATTTTAGGTAATTCTATAATTAAAGGGCAATAACTCTGTATCAACTGGAACAATATGGCTAGTTATCGAACTTGTCTGAGATATTACGTCAATACACATTCTGACCAAATTTGGTGATGATTGGACAAAGGCTTCTCAAGTTATTGAGCTGACAAGACCAATTTTAGGTAATTTCTATAATTAAAGAGCAATAACTCTCGATTGATTAAGGCTATATGGCTAGTTATCTAACCTGTCCGAGATATTATGCCAATACTCATTCTGACTAAATTTGGTGATGATTGGACAAAGGCTTCTAAAGTTATTGAGCTGACAAGACCAATTTTAGGTAATTTCTATAATTAAAGGGCGATAACTCTCAATTGACTACAGCGATATGGCTCGAAAAATGTGGAATGAGCTATTTCACATTTTTCCACAAGACCAATTTTAGGTAATTCTATAATTAAAGGACAATAACTCTGTATCGACTGGAACAATATGGCTTGTTATCGAACTTGTCTGAGATATTCCGTCAATACACATTCTGACCAAATTTGGTGATGATTGGACAAAGGCTTCTTAAGTTATTGAGCTGACAAGACCAATTTTAGGTAATTTCTATAATTAAAGAGCAATAACTCTTGATTGACTAATGCGATATGGCTAGTTATCAAACTTGTCCGAGATATTATGCCAATACACATTCTGACTAAATTTGGTGATGATTAGACAAAGGCTTCTTAAGTTTTTGAGCTGACAAGACCAATTTTAGGTAATTTCTATAATTAAAGGGCGATAACTCTCAATTGACTACAGCGATATGGCTCGAAAAATGTGGAATGAGCTATTTCACATTTTTCCACATGACCAATTTAAGGTAATTCTATAATTAAAGGGCAATAACTCTGTATCGACTGGAACAATATGGCTAGTTATCGAACTTGTCTGAGATATTACGTCAATATACATTCTGACCAAATTTGGTGATGATTGGACAAAGGCTTCTCAAGTTATTGAGCTGACAAGACCAATTTTAGGTAATTTCTATAATTAAAGAGCAATAACTCTTGATTGACTAATGTGATATTATGCCAATACACATTTGACTAAATTTGGTGATGATTAGACAAAGGCTTCTTAAGTTATTGAGCTGACAAGACCAATTTTGGGTAATTTCTATAATTAAAGGGCGATAACTCTCAATTGACAACAGCGATATGGCTAGTTATCGAACTTGTCCGAGATATTATCCCAATACACATTCTGACCAAATTTAGTGACAAAGGCTTCTTAAGTTATTGAACTGACAAGACCAATTTTAGGTAATTTCTATATTTAAAGAGCAATAACTCTTGATTGACTAATGTGATATGGCTAGTTATCGAACTTGTCCGAGATATTATGCCAATACACATTCTGACTAAATTTGGTGATGATTAGACAAATGCTTCTTAAGTTATTGAGCTGACAATACCAATTTTGGGTAATTTCTATAATTAAAGGGCGATAACTCTCAATTGACAACAGCGATATGGCTAGATATTGAACTTGTCCGAGATATTATCCCAATACACATTCTGACCAAATTTAGTGATGATTGGACAAAGGCTTCTAAAGTTATTGAGCTGACAACAGACTGGACGCCGCCCGCCCGTACGCCGCAGGTAAAACTATAATACGATCCGTTTTTCAAAACGGGCGTATAAAAAACCACATACTTTTTTGCTCTTCTTTTTGGACACAGAACATATGGAGAAACAGATCTTGGCACTACGTGGGAGGTCGGGTAAATAGAGGAATTCTAGCCACTGATTCCAGCGGGGGTTGGTGGAATCAACTTCTTTGGTCTGCTGCACTTCGCACAGGGGTTCTGTACCTTGATACAAACTGGCTTTCACATAGATCTGTCAAAATAATGAGGTTCATTGACATATACTGGTTTTCACATAGATCTGTCAAATTAATAAATTCATTGATATAAACTGACTTTCACATAGATCTGACAAAATAATGATGTTCATTGATATATACTGTTTAACAGAAAAGATCTGTCAAAATAATGAGGTTCATTGATATATACCTGTTTAACAGAAAAGATCTGACAAAATATAGAGGATAATTGTTTGTTTCAGTGTATTATCGAAATTTCTTTCATCGAGTGAAAAGCAAAGGTGATATTTTCAAGAGTGGCGTAGCCACGAGTGAAAATATAACCCTTTGCTTTTCACGAGATGATTTGTTTTGTTTGTTTGTTTGGAGTTTAACGCCGCTTTCAACAGCTTTGGTCACATCACGGCGGTCAGTGCACCTACCCATGTTTTCCTGGCTTTCCCACACCAGTACTTACACAACATTCTTTCGAAGCCACTGACTACTTTCTCACATAGATCAGAGGTGAGAGGCAATGGAAAACATCGCCCGAAAGAATGTCGCCGCAACCGGGTATCGAACCCGTGACCTCCAGATCACGAGTCAGATACGCTACCAATTGAGCTACCCGGCCGGGCATTTTCACGAGATGAAAGAAGTGAAAGAAATTTCGATAATACACTGAAACAAATAATTATTCTATTTATTTTATGCTTCAAATAAAGATTTTTGAAAGTACGGAGGTGTAAAAAGTCGATGACTTGGTAATGCATTCCCCGTTGAGAGCCCCAAACCGATTTACACTAGCGTAGTAATCTCCAGGTGCAGAATTAAAAACAGTGCGGCGGCCATTGAAATTGTTAAGCAGGTCTCGCTAAAAAAAAAAAGTGTCTATTTTAACCATTTCTTTTAAATGTAAAGGATATTAATTATTTCAATTGTCAAATAATCACGGAGATTTCTTGGATGGAAGTCTTTTGCGAAGGAAATTATGTTTTATATCGCTTATCGGCGAAGAAAAAAACCCAAGTCAAAACGGGTCGACTCGATCGACCAAGATGGCTAGATCTTTATTGATAATGAAAACAACCGACGTTCATTATTCATATATCATAGGAATATGCCTACTCTAAAGCTCTATTCTTACGATCACGATACATCTGATTTATTCGATGCCTGTTACTCGTTATATTTCGCATATATGTTTATACTATGCCTGCAAACATATAAACGCAAATAGGACGATGTGTAAATATGAAAATCTAGCTTCATTCCCGTGTTCCTCCCGTGTAAACCTTATTGAAACACTCCTCATTATAGCCATCTATAAGTACAACTATCCACGATAGTAATTAATATCAAAACCATTCGAGCTACGGAACTATATTGCATACACTATCTAAGCAACATTGATCTACAGTATTAGGTACAGGTTCTTGCATACATGTAGAAGAATATGTCAATGTGTGTATTCATTGAATGACGTCACTTGTAAAGGGAAGTAAAGCTTGCCAATCTACGTACTTTCAATCATATCTCGTTTCCCTTGTTGTATTATGTGTAACTCTTTTAGATATGACATACTTATTCTAATACCAGTGACACAATACGATTTTAAAATCACTACCACCCGGAACGTAGATAAGATATCTTATATACGTTTCTGCTACAACTATCATTTACATATAAACAGTGACTTGTGTTGATTCACGTCATTAAATGTAGGCCTTATGGGGCATATTCAATGTGTTATCACATATTTAGATGCACAGACCATCTTTATTGTGTCGACAAATTAATTTCCACTCGTTTTGAGACTCATTTTTTTCATAAATTCTGTCAACAACATGGAGAAAAAATGTTGTTCCGTCAATTAAAAAGTCATAATCTCACTGGTTTCACAAGTGAAATTATAGGATTATTATTTTATGAGAAATTTCTATAATTCATCAGTGGGCATGAAAGAAAATATAAGTAAACTCCATAATTAAACAAATATAAATCATGAAAGAAAGTAGTTCCGGCAAAAAATGGTAATTTCACTGCTTGAAAAGTGGTAATTTCACTGTTTGAAAATGGTAATTTCACTGTTTGAAAAAGTGGATTACCAGTTTCTATTTCACTGAGATATCTCTATAATCCATCGATAGGCATTAAATAAAAGGAGGTTCATATATACTGGTTGCACAGAAAAGATGTCAACATAATGAAGTTCATTGATATATACCAGTTTTACAGAAAAATCAGTTAACTAACAAGGCTTTTCCCCCCATCAATCCTTTCCCACATAAAACGAATCTTAAGCAGACACCTTTGAAACCATCTTGGCAAAAGTATGGAAATATGAAAGCACAATTATTGAATTATTCAGAGAACTAGAAGAGAAAGAGTAAACAGGTATCCCTTCCTCGATATATCGGTTAGCACTCATTTAAACCTATACTGTGGGTTCCTAATCCACATTATCCTTTGTTGGATTTTCTTATCATACAAAAGGTGTAAATTCAACCTTTCGGTATGTTCCAGTGTAACATCGACATGTGTGTACAATTAACGTTACTTAGATTAGAATTAGAGATGACTTGATAAGGAAGAATAACCAGTATTGCTTCCACAATATCTCTGTTAACACTCATTTTTGGGTACTGAAAAGAATCTTCTCATTGATGATTCTTTTCAGTACCAACAACATAGGTTTTGAAGAAAATTCATCTTAACCCTTTCCGTCATACGACAATTCTGAACATATTTTGTCAAAAACTGGAAAATCTCAATAATTGAATGGATAACATAGGACTTAAAGTGGAAAACATTGTGGCAAAAGGAGAAATTGCACGTTTTGTGCAATTTCTTTTTTTGTCACTATGTTTTCAAAAAGCTGTCTGCTGCAGAGGCGCCAGAAAGTGTCTATATGAGGGAAAGGGTTAGGCTCTGTTATATTTATTCTATTGTAAGATATGTTCTGTTTACATTAATCGCATTCAAAGCCCGATCAAATATATATAGAACCAGTACTCCTGCCGAAAAAGTACCAAAGACTAAAAAGTCTACCCACCCATCACACCATTAAAACCATGGATCTTTCTCTACCAAATGAAACCTTTCAAACATGCAGCAGATGCATTTTGAAAACATTGAGGCAAAAGGAGAAATAATTATGAGCAATTTCTCCTTATGCCAAACTGTTTTCATCTCTATTAAATAATTAAAAAAATATCATATATTGGACTCAGAATTGTTCAATGTTGTCTGCTGCAGATCTACTGTATGTGCAGAGCTACAGATAACTTTTTGCATCAATTGGGTCAGTACCCAACCATTTTTCAAGAATTGGGTATTTGGGTTTTTAATTGGGTAACACCAATTTTAATACCCAACAATTTTTTAACAATTGGGTATTTTCTGAAAATGATATATGTATCCTCGAGCATCCGTAATTCGTGAGTGTAAGGCTTCAAAGACAAAATATGCAGAAGGCTTAGTGAATGATACGAAATTTCATGTCTTATCTGAAAGATTTATTTATTTCCTCCAAGTTTCGAGCAAAAAATCCTTTGAAAACTAATAATTCACAAAAAAAATAATCTTGAATACACATGTGTTCAAAAAGTCAGAAGCCGAAATTGTTATCCTATTTTCGTGACGTCATTATTTTGGCACTTTGCAGTTTCCATAAAGACAACACACACAAAAAATATATTTTTTTTAAAAGGGGCAATAGGTCGTAACATATTGAAATTTAAAAAATTGAAGTAATTAAACATTTTATATAGTTTAAATCAATTAATTTGAAATTATCCTTGATATAAATATGATTTTTTTTTTTTTAATTACTCAACTTTGAATCTTCGTTAAACTTATTTTCCTTTCTCATTTTTTATCCCACTTTGTCAACCTAAAGGGTTTGCATGGATGTTTGGACCCTGTAAGCATCCTATATTTATATCATCACAAAGATCAATACAGATTTCAAAATTGCCATATTTCTAATGGGATATATTATTTAAAATATTTTTGTTATTTTACATCTCTGCGTAAGCACCTTTAGGAATGTGAAATCCAATGAAAAATTGCATTGACCTAACTAGGTCAAACAAATCACATGACCCTAGCCGCCATTTTGTAAACAACAAAATACCCTTTCTATGGTAAATTTTCATGTCCGATTTTTCCACTTTATGGGGTTTAAACTGTTCTTTAAATTTGGTATATAAAAAATAAGGGTATTTTGACTATTCCTCCCATGACAACAAGTTACAAAACTGTTGAAGATGCATTCTATTGTTGAAATATGTCAGCAAATACATTGGCCATTGGGAAATAATTTTATAGTTCCAAATCGGCTGCAAGGACAAAGTCACGTGATATAAGCACGAAAATAGTGACGTCACGAAAAAGGGATGCTAACGAAAATGGAATGTCCAACGATATATGAAGGACTTAATGAGCCAATACATTGCTTAACTTTAGTTTGTCTTTAAATTCTAGGCATGTTTTACAACAAAGTCTTATTTGTTCATCTTAATCATAAGCCAAGGATACTTATCAATCCAATCTCTCAACGTTTTTTTCGAAACGCGACTGCCTGAATGCGCCGTAGGCTTCTGCACACGAGTGAAAACATCGTCTGCAATTTCGTTCACGATTGATCGTGCAATGCCGTAGCTATCACTATCAGTTACGCACACGGTAATAATGTCATCAATGATACCTTTTGCGTATTTCTCCGCGTCAGAAGTAGATTTGGGTACCGTAACATACTTAAATATATCGTTTTTCTGTGAAAGAGTTGTCACATCGAACTTCTTTCTTCCCCGTTTCAACATTTGGTATACTAATCACTGGGCGCTTGTTTCCGCAGTACAAAACAGTTTGAAATGTGAATCTCTCGACTGATACAGATACCATTATCCCACAATTTGACCAATAAGAGATATCCCCCTCTAGGCGAAATCTATTGTTATCACTGGGCGCTTGTTTCCGCGGTACAAAACAGTTTGAAATGCGAACCAATCTCTCGACTGATACAGATTCCATTATCCCACGATTTGATCAATAAGAGCTATCCCCCTGTGGGCGAAATCTATTTTTAATCACGGAATTTCCAGTTTCTAGTATCATTTCAACCTTTTGTCGCATACGCAGGCCGAAAAAAAGTTTTGCGTAACTGGATTTTTCTATGCTTTTTTGTACGCGTAAGTTTAATTTTTATTGGGTTTTTGCTATTTTTAATTGGGTATTTACGCAAATACGCTGCTTATCTGTAGCTCTGATGTGGGAAAAGCTTCGACTAACAAATGCATCACATGATTAAAGCAATTTATCTTCTACCAAATTAACCATTTGCCACATTTTACAAATATGCAGCAGACGACATTGAAAACATACGGGCAAAATTAAAGAAAATCTCTACAAATGAAAGTATAACTAGGGCACCGCAAAGCGGATGCATCCCCTCGGTATTCAATTTAAAAATATGGCTAAAAATATGGCCAATGACCCAATGTTATTTGTCCTTGCCTTTATTAAATTGTTATTAATGTTATGTACCATAGAACTAAGTGTAATTTGTCCTTGTCTCCGCCTTTGGCCTTTGCCAAATGACCCCACCTTTGCCCGTTGACATTTACAATCAATAGGCTTCTAGATCCTACCATATACTAAATGTATGGCAAGTTTGGTTATGATCTGCCAAGAGATGATCAGTGTAGAATGGTCATAAGGTTGTTGATATGGGAAAATAGTCAGTCCAATTTTGACCTTGACCTTTAACCTTGAAAATCAAAGGCTTCTAGTCCTTGCTATATACTAACTGTATGGCAAGTTTGGTTAAGATCTGTCAAAGGATGTTCAGTGTAGAGTGGTCACAAGGTTGTTGATATGGGAAAATAGTCAAAGTCCAATTTTGAACTTGACCTTTAACCTATGACCTTGAAAAATAATAGGCTTCTAGACCTTGCGATATACTAACTGTATGGCAAGTTTAGTTATAATCTACCAAGAGATGATCAGTGTAGAGTGGTCACAAGGTTGTTGATATGAAATAGTCAAAAGTCCAATTGGTTGTTGATATGGAATAGTCAAAGTTCAATTTTGACCTTGACCGTAACCTATGTCCTTGAAAATAAATAGGCTTCTAGACCTTGCCATATACTAACTGTATACCAAGTTTGGTTAAGATCTGTAGAAAGGATGTTCAGTGTAGAGTGGTCACAAGGTTGTTACGGACGGACGCACAGACAAACGAACAGTCCCGTTACTATATCCCCATCGCAAACTTTGTTAGCCGAGGGGATAATAATTATTGAATTGGGGTGAAGACATTGTGACAAAAGGAAAAACTGCCCATCATGAACAATTTCTCCTTTTGTCAAAATGCTTTACCACCTGTGAACAAAGACCATATTGTTGAAAAACCCATGGGTGGTCTTTATACACAGGTTCCACTGTATGTGGAAAAGGGTTTTATGAAACATTACCTTTCCAGTTTCTTTCACATTAACATACGTGGCACAGTGTATTCTTATTTTGAAGTTATCATGGACGTCCAATAATGACCTTGTTTGTGAGTTGTTAATGTCGAACAATGCTTGTACACCTGTAATATACATTAAACATCACATACTTAGTTCCAATCCCTGTATGTGCTAGAAGGTGCAAGTTGATCTGTGTCTACACTCGTCATAAACGCCCTAAGCACAAATCCAACACTCTGTCTAAGATGTGACAATAGCCAACTTAACCAGAGAATGTATCAACCACGTAATTAATGAGTTGGGAGTTAAATGCAGTTTTCAACAGTATTTCAGTTATATCACGGCTACTAGTTCACCTAATGTAAATTTTCCTGGTTTTCTGACACTTGTACTCCACACTGGTCATAAATGCCGTAAGGTTGGTTTTCATTGAGCACAACTCCAACAATTTGTCTAAGAAGTGTCAAAAGCAAGCTTAACCAGAGAATGTATCAACGGGACAACCACTAGTTAGTTGAGTTGGAGTTAACCCTTTCCCACAAACAACAAAACTGTAGCAGACGACTTTGAAATATATAAGCAAAACATGAAAAATCATCATAAATAAGGGTTGAATTACTGAATTGAGTTGAAAACATTGTGACAATCTCTCCTTTTCTGCCACAATGATTTCTATAGTCATCTGCTTCAGAGGCGTCAGAAAGCGCCTGTATGTTAGAAAGGGTTAAATGCCGTTTTTAACAGTATTTCAGTAAAATCATGGCTGCTAACCTAGTGTGAGTTTCCTGACATTCTCACACTTGTACTCCACTCAACATTTGACCCAAGGCAACTAGCTACCTTTCCAACATAAGACTATTTAGCCAATTGATGGAAGACAAATAACACTTGTCGACATTGACGCTTGTCAAGCATAGGAAAGAATGAATGGCCGAGCTGGAGTTCGAACTCATGACCCCTGGATTGATAGCCCTTTTCACAACTGACTATAGTGAAATGATAGTTGTACGGCACATACAGACAATTTTTAAAGCATTAGGGCAAAACTATGGATAATTACTATAAAGGAAAGTATAATGATTGAATTGACATAAAACATTGGCGCAAAAGGAGAAATTGTTCATCATGAGCAGTTTCTCCTTTCATTACAAAGATTTTTGATAATTCGTCTGCTGCAGATACCTCAAAATGTGTCTGCAAGTTGGAGAGGCTTAACAAGGGAAAGTATCAACCAGTTGAAAATAGTGAAATTCTTCCTTTTGCCACTATGTTTTCAATTTGGTTCAATAATTGTTCTTTATTTTATTATAGAGTTTCCCCCTTTTTGACTAAATGTTTCGAAAATTTGAGGAAAAGAAGCGAAAGAGAGTGGTAGACTATATTTAACCCTTTCCCTCATACATTACAATTCTGAAGCAGACGAATTTTAACAACTTTGAAACTATCTTGGTAAAAGTATGGAAGTATGAAAGAACAATTATTGAATTATTCAGAGAACTAGAGGAGACAGGTATCGCTTCCAGCATATATCAGTTAGCACTCATTTAACCCTTTCCCTCGTACAACAATTCTGCAGCAGACGACTTTGAACATATTTTGTCAAAAAATAGAACATCGCTATAATTGAATGGATAACCTATGACTAAAAGTAGAAAACATTGTTGAAAACATCGTTTTGAGCAATTTCTTCTTTTGTCACAATGTTTTCAAAAAGACGTCTGCTGCAGAGGCGTCAGAAAGCGTCTATATATGAGGGAAAGGGTTAAAACAGATTAAATGTACATAAACCTACCTCTCTGGGTATAGGCCGGAATTGTGAAATTTGTCTCTCTTAGCGTTGCGTAAACATTCTCTTTGGTCAGCAACATCAACTGCGGGATCTTCCCTGCTCCTATACATTCCCTCACATACTGGAAACAAAATATGTCTTTTAACCCTTTCCAATCTGCAGATGCATTTTGACTCGATAGCAGCAGACGACTTTTGGAAAACATTGTGGCCAAAAAAGTTGTCTGCTGCAGATTTGTTGTATGTGGGAAAGCATTAAACCTCCCTTTCCCACCTGCAGACACATTTTGACACATCCAACGTAGATGACATTTGAAAACACTGCAGCATAAGGAGAAAATTGCCCATGAACAATTTCTCCTTCTACCACAACCTTTTCGAATTTATTTAATAATCATAATAATTTCATTTTTGAGATTTTCAATATTTTTTGCAATTTGTTATTAAAGTTGTCTGCTTCAGATTTGTTGCATACATGAGGGAAATGAAGAGTTTAGCTACCAAAGAAAATTGATTCTGGAATTTTACCAAAATTGACAAAAACCCACACCCCTTGGAATAATTAATGCTCAATTACACAGGTTGAATCCCTATGTCAAAGAGTTTATCCTTTCGATGTTAGTGATTGTGACTTGTACACGTCTACTACAGTGAATATTTCAGCTGTATCATACGTTTCATTTTTCTTGAAAAAAAATATACAGGTGCCAATTTACCCTGTAATCGCATGTTCATGTTCATGTTCTTCAATTATCATTTGGCCTTCAAATTGAAGCCCTACGATGTGGGTATTCAAATGAATAGTCTAAAATGAATATGTTTGTTTGAGCAGCCTTGATTACTAGATCAGTTGTCCAGTTAGTCTTGAAATGCACTATAGAACTGACCTGGTCCATCGGACAAAATAATCCAATATGCAAAACAAATCTTCAGCTTGAAGTGCATATTTGGATTGTCAATCACCTGTAACTTTCATAAGTTAAAACCCTTTCCCATATACAACAAATGTGTAGCAGACAACTTTGAAAGCATCTAGGCAAAATACCGAAATTTTCTATGAATGAATGTGACATTGTTGAATAGAGTTTAAAACATTGAGTCAAATGGAGAAATTGCTCATTACAAGCAATTTCTCCTTTGACACAATGTTTTCAAAAGTCGGCTGCTGCAAATTGTCAGAAAGCATCTGCAAGTGGGAAAGGGTTAACAGTATTCAAATAAGCAGTTAAAATACAATTCTACAGTACTTTGTCTGAATATAATTTCATGAACAAAAAACAGAACACAGGAACACAAACAAAATCATGATCTAGTCACCTGCAATCTACTAGTATCTTAACAATGTATTGCAACAAAAGACAGTCAAAACAAAGATACTTGTAAGTTGCAACTAAGTTAACCCTTTCCCTTATACGACAATTCTGCAATAGACGACTTTAAACATATTTTGTCAAAAAATAGAAAATCTCTATAATTGAATGGATTATGACTAAAAGTGAAAAACATTGTGGCAAAAGGAGAAATTGCTGCAATTGAGAAAAAGCCGTCTGCTGCAGAGGCATCAGGAAGGGTCTAAATGAGGGAAAGGGTTTAAAAAAATATCAATGTGATTGTATGTTGTTGATCAAACAATACCAGCTTGTATAACAAGAGACTATCTTAGTCTTGTCTAATGGATTCCAATATAACAAAGCCGCAAGTTTTGATTTTTGACTTTTTTGCTATTCTCCGATTGTTCTTTAGAAGAATAGAGTACCCATTACATAGGGTTTGGAAATTAAATAAGGATATTAATCCTTTCCCACCTGCAGACGCCTCTGTAGCCAACAACTTTTGAAAACATTTTGACAAAAGGAGAAATTGCTCAAAACAAGCAATTTCCCCTTGCCACAATGTTTTCAACTTTTTAAAGTAAATATATACCTTTTCAATTTCATTTATAGAAATTTTCTTTGCTTTTTTCCTTTATGTTTTCAAATTCGTCTGCTGCAAATTTGCTGTATGTGGGAAATGGTTACAGCATAAAATATAGCCCTTATCTAAAGCTCTGTTTAGCACCATTTAAATACCTTATATTGACTAATCGGGAATCCTTCAAACAGGAACAGGTCGCAGCCACACACTTTTAGCACATACGTGTGACAGAAACCTTCTATACACCGCTCCGTCTCCTCTTTCGTCCTCCCCATATTCTGACTCCGTCGACGGATTGTCTCGGCTATGATGTCGTTGGGTTTGCCCGTATGTGGGAGTTTGACAGTGTATCTGTTACGACTCTTGTCCTGCTGTACCACCCATACACACACCATTATGGATTTGTCTGGGGTAAGTGAAAACAATTGTTCAGATTTAATCCTATGTAATCTTAAATATAGTGTACTGGCTACATTTCTAAATAAAGTTCAACAAGTCTCATATTTCTTCATATAATGAATAGGTGAAAAGTCACATTTTTCATGTTTTTACATATATTTTTGTCCTTTATTTCTTCCATACTTTCTATTGCTGAGTATAAGCATATTATAGACAAATTTAACAGCAAATAAAAACAACTGGTTTTCTACTTAAAAAAAAGGTATGCATTTGTTGGTGAGGGGTCAGATCATGTATGAATTTATTTTTATTTGGATAAGCAACTAATAATGTCATATTTTCCAAGAATCTTAAAATGTTCACAATTTCAAAACCAATGATATTCATGTTTCCTGATTGAATCTGTAAACATACAGTAGCACGCGGAAAGCAAAGAAAACACCAGAATCATTTACCCACTATGTTCATGGAATGAAGTTTTTGAATTGACATTTAAGGAAATAGTTGCATTTTGAAAGTTGAAAATAATATGAGAAAATGGAGAAATTGCTCAGCTCATCATGTTTATAAAAGACGACTGCTGCCAAGGCATAACATTTCTCATGATGAAGTCTATCCATAATTAAACTTTCATTTATAGAGGTTTTCCATATTTTTGCTTAGATGTTTTCAAAGACGTCTGCAGAAGAATTGCTGTATGTGAAAAATGGATTCAATATACTCAATATATCGTCGCTGTTCCGAGAAAACCTCGTATGTGATTTTGCAAACTTTTCAGGAGAGCGAAAAAACTGAATACAATTTTTATTAAAAGCTGTTTCGAAAATATTCTTTGTGTTTTATGTTTCAAATTATGTTTTTATTCATCTGCCAATACCCGTAAGTCTTTGTTTCTATGATTTTGATAATCGTGCATATTCGTGGATTTCGCATTTAAAATTGCTTTTGTTTCGCAGATACGAGATATTCCGCAATATCGCACGTACAGTTTCCAATAGAAATGTCTGCTTTAGACTTCTTACATGTTTTTTGCACCAAAATTATCAGCTTTCAAAAGTCAAACAGTGTAACGAAATAAGTATTGTTTTCAAAATTGTGCAAATTAAAACGGTCATCCATCGTAATTGAGGTAAAATATGATGTACGACTCGAGAAAAAAGGCCTTACAAAATAGATTGGACCAAACTACCCGAGCAACCTGGAATAGTGCTATTATGTATTGAATCATTCTTTCACAACTTACTCACTTGAAAGCGAACAGCGTCGGTCCTGGTCAGAATGCACAAAGTGATCAGAATCTACGCTGTTCGCAAATGCCCGACAACCTATGTTTCACTTTGAAAGCTCGCTTACAATGTTGTATTTTTAAATATTGTGTAATGTGTCTTTTTAAATATAATTATGCATCGATCTGAATTTACAGGTCGCATCAGCGTTAATCAAGATCAGGCAATATGTGCATGTCTCATAATAATAATCATGAGTAATACCTTGTTATTTAGTGTTTTTGTAACTGATCACATCAAACATTCCGTTAAAATTTAGACAAATTATGATCAAATATTTCAAGTTTATTGAATACAAATGAACACATTTAATGAAATAAATGAATTCTGTTCTAAGAAAATATCTACTTTGATATTGAACAAGGCAAAGGAGCAACAAGTAACTAAGTAACTGGATTTTAAAATTTAAACAAACAGTAAGTTTCTGTCTTTTCAACATGTTGACAGAAGGATTTAGTTACAACTGTTTTACACAATGTCATTAAAACATAGATGTAAACAAAAATGGTTCAATAATTGAAATGTACACTTAAATTTGCATTTTCTTTTGAAAGAGCATCCAAAACGTATAAACGACATCCTACGTGAACCTTTTCCTTGAATAAAAACGTTAAAAGTCGTCTGCATCAGACAGTAGCAATTTGAAACCAAGTTGAAAACAGTGTGAGAAAAGGTGAAATTACTCATGATAAACAATTTCACCTTTTTTCACAATGTTTTCAAAAGTCATCTGCTCCAATAAACGTAAAATGTATTATGCATTTTTGAAATGGTTAAAGGACAAACAACATGTTAATGAACGTAAGACAGGTTATCATAAAATGGGTGGTAATCTTTCGGAATAACTGCTTTTAACTGCTGCAAGTGATCATATTTGGTTTTCTTGATTTGTTGTTGATTTTGATACAATGGCAATACAACTTCGTCACCAGATGGAACCTTGCCATTATTACGTATTGGTATGTCGGTGAAATGATCACTGTATTGTTTGTATTGTATGACACCTTGCGGTTGGTATCTAAGACTGCGAATATCCGCCACATTTGGATCCCCTACTCTGTATCCTGGACGAATTGACTCATAATATTTCAAACAACTGAAATATCCAAAGAACATGTGATCGAGGTAAATTACTTGATATGGTTGTTCTTTACGAGCAGCCTTGAACAGTTCGACGTAATTTGACGGTGAGTATATCGGCCTGCGTTTAATACGTCTCTCTATTGTACTATGTACCGAATCTACCTCCATCTGGGTGTGACCTTTCTCCAAAATGTTTTGAGTAATTACTGTTTTGTGTTTGACAGCTAGTTTCAATAAAGTGTTTGATAGTGTTACGTTTCTATTTTGATAGCCGCAGCCATCGCTATAAAAGATGACTTCTTCAGTGTCTGGTTTAATGATGCTTTCTACGTGATCGTAAATACATGAAGCAAACGAATTTGCAGTCAACCCACCTTCACCTTCGTGCCAAAAGTAACATTTGACATGTTTTGTTGACAAATCGTACATCGTAAAATTATGACCCGATAACTTTGTTTTATAATACATTGCGCTTGCTTAAACTTTTGGGCAAAGCAGTACCGCTGTTTGTCCCTTTCCTTTTCAACTCTTGCAGCTTCTTTTTTGCGAATGTGCTGTTGGTACTCATCTTCAGGAATATTGTTAGTCTCGTATCCAACACAGACATCGCATTGGTCCTTTTTCGGTCGAAAAAAAGACAAGTTCATTTGATCAAACATTTTCTTCAAATATTTTCTGCCTAAAACTTTTTGTTCTTTTTCAATACAGTACTGTTTATATATCCGAAAGAGATCTGCAAAAGATGTAAATACTGGCTCAAGGTAGACTTTGGTAGAAGTCGATCTACAATAATGCGACGGCATCTTTGGTAATGACTCTAAGAATTCCTTAGCCACATCGGTAGCATTAATTCATTCCTTGTTCTAGGTATCGAGTTACTCTCTCTAGGCAAGCCATTATCGTCGGTCTTCTTCAACCATTCATACACTGTGTATTCTCTGATACCAAGGGTTGATAGAAAACAATTTTTGCAGACTGGGACCTTGTTATCTCCATCTCGCAGGTGATATTTGTATGTATATTGTCTTCTACCGTCTCCTTTACTTGTGAGCGATTCACATCTGTTGACTAGACTTATAACATAGCTTTTCTTTTCTACCCAGTCCATCCTATTCCAAAAAGCTTGAAATATTTCTTGTCGGCCTTATGTCAAAACATTTTCTGGTAATCTTGCATCTATCTTTACAGTTCTGTTTCCCCTGTATTCTTTCACCTCTTTCTTTTTAATGCGACACCTTTCCACTGACTTTAGCAACACCTTTGTAGGCCATCCCTTGCATACGGAGCTTCTTGTTTACATTCCTTATCCATTTATCGGGATTTCCCATTCCTTTCTTTGCTCTTGGTATCTTTATATCATTATCATTAGTCTGACATGTTTCTGTTACTACCTCCTCTTCATGATCTATTGGTATTTTATCTTGACTTGATCCTGGAAGGATTTCATCACTTGTGTCATAAATGTTCTGAATTATTTGGTTGTCTCGACCTATTTGTCCTTCATTATCAATTAATTCATGTGCTATTGGATTTTCTTTAACTTGTTTGAGTTTAGACTTAGTCTTTGATCTTTTTCTATCAATGTTGTCAACATCTGAATCATCGGAATCGGTGTATTGATCACGCTTTCCTCGTTTAGAATCCAATTTCCAATCCGGATCTTTTACTGAATCATCGGATTCCGAGCAATCATGACTGTAGGTAATTGGCAATGCAAACTCACTTTCCCGTTTCTCTTGTGTATAAACACCAGTTGGCTGGACAGTTTGTAAGTAAGGGGAAATTACTGTTATCTTCGTAACAATGAAGGACATTTTCAACAGGGGTTACCTTCGAACTTTGAATTTGATAAGAATCACAAGACCCCATATCATTTTCCCGTTCTTTTTGTGCAGTCGTTGTTTCGTCGGGTGTTTGTTGTGTGGCATCACTTATATCTTCGTTACAGTACAGGTATCTTTCAACATCTGTCACTTTAGCACCTTCCATTCGATAAAGTCTATTATGGGCACATAGTGTTTCCGATGTGGCTTGCCTTCTTGACTGACAGGACTTCGTGGAGTTATTATTAGTATCCCTTGCAGTTGGATGCCTTAGGTCACTCTTTTTGAGCGCCAGTTCTACCAACAGCTTACCACGAGAGATCATTTTTTAACAGCCGTTTTCACAATGGGGATGAAATTTTATTTCAACAAAATTGTATTTTCCGTTTATTTTCTCAACTATAATGTACCTGGGTGTTGTTTCTCTGTATAAAGAATAATAACAGTTTTGTAAAAATTGCAGTTCTCTTCCTTTAGTTGAACACCCCCCTCTTTCGCGGTTCACAATGAGACTACATACATTGTCTGATTTCATATCTAAACGCATGTCATCTTTACTTCTTAGCCATTTACATGACATCGTCACAAAATCAACAGTAATATAGACCTACAATGTCTTGTGGTAAATCAAAAATACACTTTAGGTGAAATCGCAGTCCACAACCCCAGCAGAAAAGCCACACGTCTCCGTTGGAATCTTTTAAAAATACTTTATTCCCGGGAAGCATCTGTTCTTCTAAATTCCAACTATTCATAGGTCGCTGATTACAAGTGTCACAAATCCAGTCGTCATCAGGTCCACTGCCAGAGGAATGAGACATCTTCCTGTAATGTGCAACGATAATACCATAAGTATCCTATAAAATAGACTGGTCAGCCTTCAGATACCTTAATTTACTAGCATGGCTGTCCCATTTATTATCAAACCAAATATTTTTGGCCATCTTTGTTAAAGGTGCGGACTTTGATAAGTATGTGCTTGATGCGTAGATTGATCTAAATCTATACTGTCTGATGTCAGAAAAAAAGATGGATTGATTAAAAAAATATCATCATTTTTATAACAATAACAAAAGCCTTCGACATAGACATTATCAATCTAATAACACTGACTCTCTTTTTTTTAGATATATTTGATTCAAATCAGTAGCTTTCATCAGGTACACAATTCAAAGCAATTATAAGACAAAGCGATAATATAGATAACTATTTCTATGCATGTACATGTATCTGCGAAAATCTCGTATATGCTGTCACGCGCTACAGGTTTGTATTGGAGAAAATCACGTATAACATAAAAATAGACAAAACGGGAAATAAACATCGTCGTATGTTACCCACAACATACATCTGAAATATCGGTAGTGTAGACAAAACCCATAGCCAGAGTGATCAACAATTCACAGGGTTTGTTCATGTCCAATAAATACACAAAATCAAGAAAATAACGAGATTTAATGACCACCAAACATTTAACAATATATTGAATCGTGAAAATATGAAATACAACAGCTAAAGAATAGGTTTCTACTTACCATTTCGATAAATTTCGCCTTCTCAATAATTCTCCGGGAATTCTCATACGCGTTTTAAGTACAAAAATATTGTACGTGATGTCAGGGATTTTCGCAGAACCAAAAAAACAGACCAACGACAGTCCCGGATTTTGTCACATGTTCTTAAAGCAACGTAGCGATTGGATATCGCCTCCGGTATTTTCGCAGATGATGAAATGGATTACCGCCATCCCAATGCATCAATAATAATTTTAGAGCCAAATCCGTATACGAGGTTTTCTCAGATCAGCGACGATATATACCTGTTTTTCGCAGCTTTTCCTCCAGATGTGGGGGCAGTTTGGCCGATGACTCTACGTCGGGTGGGTAGGTATACAAGGCCAGGCTGTGTTTACCGTTACGCTTCCTTTCGTCCACAGCTTCCTTACAGACATTCAGAATAGTCCGCCGAAAGGTCATCACTTCCAAGTCCTCCATTTCGTTAAATTCGCTGATAGGGATACCAACAGTTTGACCTTGATTGTTTAGATAAAATGAAGTCTGATTATTCAAATTAACTCTTTCTCACTAACAACAAGGCCACAGCAGACAGCTTTAAAGTCATCTGAGCAAAATTATAGAAACAATCTATGAACGAAAGTATAACTATTGAATAGAATTGAAAACATTGTGACAAACACTTTGAGCAATTACTCCTTTTATCACAATGTTTTGAAACTATTCTGCTGTAGAGGCGTTAAAATGTGTATGAATGTGGTAAAACGTTAACCCTTTCCCTCATACGACAAATCTGCAGCAGACGACTTTGAACGTATTTTGTCAAAACATAGAAAATCTCCATAAGTGAATGGATAACCTATGACTAAAAGTGGAAAACATTGTGGAAAAAGGAGAAATTGCACGTTTTGTGCAATTTCTTCTTTTGTCACTATGTTTTCAAAAAGCCATCAGCTGCAGAGGCGTCAGAAAGCGTCTATATGAGGGAAAGGGTTAAGCATTTCCCATATGCAGACACACATTGATACATCAGTAGCAAACAACTTTTGAAACAATGTGCAAGAAGCATAAACTGCTTAAATGTTTTCAACTCTTTTCGATCATATTCTTTTCATTTATTCAGGTTTTCCTCATATTTGCCTAATTTTTTACCCTTTCCCAATTACAGACGCATTTTGACATGTATGCAGCAGACAACTTTTGGAAACATTGCATAATTAGACTTTCATTAAATGATTGACAGGGATTTTTCACACTAGTTCAAAGACGTTTTCAAAAGTCTTCTGCTGCAGATTTGATGCATGTGGGACAAGGTTAATGTTTTCAAATTTGTCTGCAATTGATTTGTCACAGATAAATGCAATAATGACTACATTATGATTATATGATTTCTTTGACCTATCTATTGGTAAGGTATCTTTCCCTGATACATTTTTTTGGCCACCTCTGCAGGAGACAACTTTTGAACAAAAGAGAACTTGCATCTTCTCCACTTAATCAAGTATTAAACTGGAATGTTTTCAAAAACAGAATGAAGAAATGTTGTTTATTGTTTATTTAGTGCACAAATTAACCGTTTCCCAGATACAGAAATATTTCATCTCTGAAGCAGATGGATTTTGAAAACATTGTTGAAAAAGGAGAAATTGCTAAAAAAAAAGAATTATTTCTTTTCCCACACTAAATCATCTCTGTACACACATTTCACAAATCCAATCTACCAATAAATCACATATTTTTCAAATCCGATGACTCTAAAAATAACATATCAGGTTAACCCTTTCCTACATACAACAAATCAGCAACAGACACCTTTGAAAACATCTCAACAATAATATTGAAAATCCCCCGTAATGCTCAAAGACATACTTATTGAGTAGGGTTGAAAACATTGTGTCAAAAGGAGAAATTGCTTGTTTTGAGCAATTTCTTCTTTTGTCACAAAGTTTTCAAATGTAGTCTGCTGCAGAGAACTGTTTGCTTGCACGCCAATCTACTTTTGTCTGCTAAATTATCCTCTGCAATACTTTTGAACCCCCACTCCCCCTGAACTTTAGCTGTAATAGAATCTGAATGTCAAACGGTTCGGATCTCAAATCAGGTCCCATTATCGTTTTTGTTTTTTGGGGGGATCTGGATCCAAACTCATTGCATAGGACATCAATGGTTGGTGAAAGCTGCCGCCAGCAGTTCAAAGAGTTTAATAATATATTAACCCTTTCCCACAATCTGCAGCAAAATGTGAAAAATCTACATTAATGACAGTTTAATTATTAAGAAGAATTGCAAACATTGTGGCAAATGGTGAAATTGCTCATCATGAGCAATTTCACCCTTGCCACAATGTTTTCAAATGTCGTAAGCTGCGGACGCGTCTGAAACCGTCTATATGTGGAAAAGGGTTAAGACAATCATAACATGCAATTCAATACTTACCAATTTCATAATTCAACATCTTCTCTTCCCTGTTTCCTTTCGGTTCCACAACTTTTAATATCGCTTGAAAAAGGCGCAAGTCACACAGTCTTCGAGTTTCATCGTAAAACTCTTCCCGTTCGGCATCCTGGGTAATTCCAACAAAAATGTATGACGATGGGTCTAACAACTTTTGGTAAAGAGGCATTTTCTTTGCCTCGATCCACAACTCACTTTTAATACGCTCCATGGTTGCATCTCGATTACACCGCAGCGGAATTATCACGCCAGTCGGCATGAAGCAGTCGACGAAAACCTGGGTTGGCATCAGATGATGCCCCCATAGCTCTCCGGAACTTGGTGGCATTTTTAGTCCTATCTATGTATTACATCAGTATCTGGATAAAAAAATAATAGTAGAATACTAGACATTGAAATAAATAATCAATTTTAAGAAGTATACAATTATAATTAATCCTTCCCCATATACAACAAATCTGCAGCAGACAACTTTGAAAACAGCTCTTGTGGAAAAAATATCGTAATTCTCTATAAAAGGATGTTTAATTTTCAATTTTAAATGTTTTGAAAATCTACTGCTGCAGATGCATCAAAAGGCGTTAACCCATTCCCACATACGACAATTCTGCAGCAGACGACTTTGAACGTATTTTGTCAAAACATAGCAAATCTCCAGAATTGAATGGATAACCTATGACAAAAAGTGGAAAACATTGTGGCAAAAGGAGAAATTGCATGTTCTGTGCAATTTCTTCTTTTGATTTTAAGACATGAAAGACATGCATTATCAAGACTTGTAGAGAACACTAAGATCATTAGGAAAGTGCTCTAAATAAAATTAAATGTATGAATCGGAATTGAACTTTAATCCTTTCCCACATACAACACATATGTAGCAGACTACATTGAAAACTTCTGGGCAAAACTAAGAAAATCTCTATGAACTTAAAAGAGTGATTATTAAATGAAGTTGAAAAGACTGTGGGAACCCCAGTGAAAATGTGACTGAGATCTCAGTGAAATCCCAGTGAAATTCAATGAGATTGTCATATTTCGGTCTTTTTTTCAAATCCCAGCGAATTTCACTGGGAATTCTCAGTGAAATTTCACTGAAAAATAAAGAAATCCCAGTGAAATCACCCTCAATATGTCAAACTTGATTTCACTGGGATTTCACTGGGATCTCACTGAAATCTGGATGTGGATCTCAGTGAGATCTTGGTGAAATCCCAGTGAAATTGACCTGAAAACGTTCATTAATTATGATTTCACTGAAATCTGGATGGATCCCAATGAAAACTCCATATCATGTCAATAGTGATTCAAATATATGAATCAAATCTTTGTGGGATTTTATTTTAATCATCCAAATTAACATGACATAGTTAAAAGTTTTATAAAATTGTTATCACTCTGGAGGCACAATTATAACTTGAGCACATAGAAACTTTGTCAGAATAATTGTCTCGTATTTTTTGCTTCATCACTACAGCAAAGTGGACATTCTCAGCTTGTATATAGTGTAAAAATCCTCCGTCCCATTGCATCCAGTCTTTCCGATTCCTCTCCACTGAAAAATAAAATTGTACACATCTGCAATGTTGATCACGGTTTGATATCAAGGTTATACTGGCATAGTTCTTGACAGAAACGAACAGGTCCTATAAAACAGCACTGATTTCTGGTAGTTGTGTTCAGAGATTATCATGGATATTTGACTTTGTCATGATATTTTAGTACAAAATATGACTATTCTATTTGGTATAGAACCAGGTAGTCGACCCTGTATTGAGGATTGGTGAGGAAGTTTGCAGGCTAAAAAAACAACACTATGGTGATCAAAATTGGAATAGACATGCCAACCTGTTTGACTTCCTAAAACGGATTACTTATATTGATGCTTAATGCCGTTTTCAACATTTTTTCAGTCATATCACAGGGGCCAGATCACCTACTCATGTGATCCCCATCTTTGTAACAACAGTACCTATTCATTTTCCAAAATTCCTAGAAAGAGGCATGGCCCGACCTTTTATCTTCGAAAAACAGACAAGCTTAAAATGTTCACCATTTAACTACAGGTATCACAATGAATGTACAGACAAATCAAGATCAGCAATATTAACTGTTCTTTAAATGCTACTATAGAAAAAGTAGGGTTTTAATTAAAAATTGTAATTTGAGATACACTGTCAAACAAGTGTGATCCTAAAATATAAATAGTGCATGTCTTCACAAATGTGATGATCAATTTTAATAATCATCGCCTGTGACAGGCAATGGTGATTTCATGATTATTCTTGTAATCACAGTCTTTCATTCTATAACATGTGTATACAAACTGAACACAATAGAGCTACATTACTAGGTCAGTTACCTGTTTGTTTACAAAAACGGGTCCCATGTATTATATTCTTCAAATGATGATTGATCATAGAATCAAGGCCAAAGCATTATGTGACAAACAGTGGTCCATGTAGACCCAGAAGTAAATGCTTTATTAAGTAGGTGGACATTCATCATCTAGTGGTACTCCTCCCCTGTAATACAAAAAACATTTCAGGAATTAATCATAAATTGTACAATTTTAATGAGTTGTATGTCGGTATGGAGCTTCTTGCAATGTAACGTTTTCTGCTCTCTACTGAATCTTCAAATATCTAGCAGTTACAGCCAAACAAGGCTATTGGGTTGTTACCTTGGTACACTCATCAAGCTTTAAAAATGATTACTAGTTAGAACAAGAACCATGTCCTGCATAACTGGATTTTTTTTAGAAAATACACATGATCATAGACAATGGATCCACCAAATACTAAGATGGACAAGTTAATGGTAATCCTAAATAATTATCTATAGCCAGTACTCTCGACTGCAGTTGTTTACCATCTTAATATTTGTTATGGAAATATTTTGGACTGTCAGTTGTAGCTTAAATACATTTTGAGCAAAACAAAAGAGAAATTTAAGTATACATGCTAAAAACATGACCATTATTATGAAGTAAGAGCTTAACATACATGTCCCTGCATCAGTTTGGGCACACAAACTAAATAAACAAGAAATATCACTGAAGGTGATGAATACCCCCAGCTGGTGCCTGACAATATACATAAGTATGAGAAATTCAAGGGGCCATAACTCATTTAAAAATAATTCCAGTGCAACACCCCTACAATATGCACAACTAGGCTTGGTATCAATCATTATTGTGAAGTTATATTGAATTCTGACCAAGGGTTGCTGAGAAATAGTGTTCACAAGAAATGTCTTCAGACCAACTATGTATGAGAAATTCAAGGGGCCATAACTCATTTAAAAATAATTCCAGTGCAACACGCCGACAATATGCACAACTAGGCTTGGTATCAATCATTCTTGTAAAGTTATATTGAATTCTGACCAAGGGTTGCTGAGAAATAGTGTTCACAAGAAATGTCTATAGGCCAACTATGTATGAGAAATTCAAGGGGCCATAACTCATTAAAAAAATAATCCAGTGCAACATGCCGACAATATGCACAACTAGGCTTGGTATCAATCATTCTTGTGAAGTTATATTGAATTCTGACCAAGGGTTGCTGAGAAATAGTGTTCACAAGAAATGTCCAGACCAACGGACCGACCGACCAACCAACTGACAAACCGACCGACAAGCGCAACTCCTATATAGCCCCAATATACTACGTATCTGGGGGTATAATGATGGAGTATAGCCATTTATGTTTTGTCAGTATATTAACATTTATCTAAGATAACATTATGTTACATAATAATGTAATAATATCTACCTTTCCAATGAGCATGCTCTCAAGATTTTTCAGTATATTAACATTTATCTAAGATAACATTATGTTACATAATAATGTAATAATATCTACCTTTCCAATGAGCATGCTCTCAAGACTTTTCAGTATATTAACATTTATCTAAGATATCATCATGTTACATAATAATGTAATAATATCTACCTTTCCAATGAGCATGCTCCTCAAGATGTATCTGCACTGCTGACAGGAAGTCAGGAATGTGCATGTTCTGTATTCTGTGGTTCAGGAAAGTCATCCAAGTGAAGTCACCGGCAGAGGGTGAAAACTGAAGAAGAAAAAATGAACACAATACAATATCAGGCAAATACTATAGATAAACTAATCTACAGATGACTTTGACAGATCAATATATATAACCTGCATCTTAATGGATTATTTTCATTTTAGCAGTCATTTAAATGATAAAAAATGTCAATTGTCCTTAAATGATTAAGGTCTACATAAATCTTAATACATGTTATGAATAAAGCCCTAAAAAATTGCAATCTAAAATAAAACAAATCTACAATTGTAGAAATAAAAAGTGTGTGAACAAAATGCATTAAGCCGAGCCCTGGCAGCTCTGTCAATAATCGATGCAAGACTGGCTGTCAATTGAGGGATGGGGAGTTTGAATCCCAGCTTGACAAACATTATTTACAAAATCAGTGCAAAAAGTGACATATGTCTTTCACCAATAGGCTCTTTAACAGCCTATGTGGAAAGCAACCAGTAGCTTGGAGAAACTGTTGTATGAAGTACTGGTGTGTGAAATTTAAGGAAACAACAGTTAATTTGTGAACAGGCAGCAATAATTACGTTGTTTAAAATTGTGTTTGAACAAGTTTGAAAGAGGACCACCCAAGGATTAATTTTGATTTTGGTTTGTTGGTTTTAATAGAAGTAATTTGTAGGAAAATGTTAACAGAGTCAGACCACGGACGGTGAGAAAACTCACAATAAATAAAATCATTAACAGGAGATTACTACACCAGTACTGGTATGTTTGATAAGTCACTAAGTGGCAAACCTTCTAATTCTGCAAAGCATCCCTACCAAATATGAAAATATCTCGAAGGTTATGAAGTATAGAAAACACTCAAGGCAAAAGGATTTCATTAACATTTAAAATACCTGTTGCCTCAATGGTTTCATGAAAAGCTTCTTGGTTACCATTTCCTGAACTGGGACCTGGCATGTTTAAATATACAGGTTCTGTGATTTCTGGTTTTCTGCAGAGAAAAAGAAGAGATTGATCATTTCTCAGTCATAGAGTAACAGATTAAGCTAGTCTACACAAACAATTTCTTACAAAAATGTATCATGTCTCATTCTCGACAGCCTCATTAAAATATATCAAAATAGCTGTGTGTTCCTTTTCTACGTGCACGACGAGTAATTTCTCGACTTCCAAAATTGTTAAATACTACAAATAGCTCAATTATGAATTAACAGATTTGACATTTATTTACTCGTTCAGAGTATTGAGACATTGATTCCCAGAATAATATAAAATAATCATGAAGAACAAATTCTGCTGAATTGATCGTCTGGCATTACGAAAACAAAGAAGCCAAGGAAATACTTTTTTTTTTTTAATACACTGTAGCGTAAAATAAAAGCGAACTTTCTGTCTGAGTGTCAGTAATTAGTCACAAAACAATAGTATTTATTACCTTTCTTGCATGTCGTAGTAATTTTCTGTACTTTTGTCCAATCTGTTCAATAGTCTCCATTTGGTAGTTCGAGGAATAACAGCATCTTCCTCGCAAAATCGTTTGTTGTATGGTCGTGTATTTTGAGTGTTTGATTTTCCGCCATTTTATTTTCAAGGTAAACAAATGATGCTGGTTCCGTCTCAACCGGTTCCGTCTCAGAAAGTTCCCGGCATTCCAAGTAAAACGGTGTTGTTGTTAAACGCAACCACGGATATTTAATCCTATTAGATCGATGAAAATATTTCGTCGCAATTTCCTTCTTTTTCAAAATATAAAACGGCATGGAACAGATATCGTATAACTCATAGGCTTTTCAATGGGAAGAAATCCTATCGTAAATGTTTTACGATCAAAATAAGCTTATATTTAGACAGGAATAAATTGCTCCAACACCGCATCCATTTACTATGAGCTGATTGGTCAATTCCCAAAGCATATAATATCCGCCTGCAGGATTTGAAAGTATCTAGCCTCAACGGATTTGAAATCGAAAAATGTCAAATCATTATTAAAAGCGACTGAAATGTCTATAAAAGAGCCTACTAAAGCTGAGAAATGTTTGGTCTATTGGTTTCTGGAAATGAAAACTACAATAATTCCAGCCGATACGATGTCCACACGAAAGCGCGATTTCGTAAAGGAGGAAAAACCTATCCAGTGAAAGTCATTTAAAAATATTTCAGGTTAGTTGATTTGATTAATAAATTAGTTCATCATCATTTAATTGTGCATGAACAGTGAACACCACAGGAAGTTGAATTTGTATGATAACTTCCCTTTTACTTATTAAGTTATGGTGTAGGTCAAGGT
Organism: Serripes groenlandicus; assembly: GCA_031761405.1. Classification (NCBI taxonomy): domain Eukaryota; kingdom Metazoa; phylum Mollusca; class Bivalvia; order Cardiida; family Cardiidae; genus Serripes; species Serripes groenlandicus. The sequence goes on along the minus strand of JASEVX010000333.1, from coordinate 98,666 downwards.
GCTGTTTTGGGGATATTTTTCATCTTCAGTTAATTTTCTGTTAAAATTTGTTTTTAAATATCAAATTAAATTCAGGATAAACATTCAAATAATATTATTATGTCAACATTTATTAAGTTTAGGACAGAGATGCATGCAAAATGTATCACTGATCAATTGACATTAACAAAAAAAGAATTAAAGCATGGGAACAGTATTCAATAGTCAATTAACAACATGAAAGCTTATGATTTTGTTTATTGTTTAGATGACCTGAAAAAACTTGAAGGACTGCAGTCTTCAGCTTGACCTAGAAACCTCTGAACCAGCTGCCATTATTAGGAGAGAGAAACAGAATGCCAAACAAAGTAAGTGCAGGTCATCATGGGAGCCCCAACTGTTGACAGTGAACTGGTATGAATGATAGCTTGGCCATATCAGTTCGTTTGCAGATGGGATGTCCCAGGTTTGAACTAAATACTGTGAAAATATCTAGCTTACTTGCAGTTTTTAGCTTGACTTTTTGGGAAATATGACATCTATTCTACTTACTTCGGCATCACAACTCAAAACTTGGTTAAGGTTTTATACATGCAAGTACTGTTTTGCACGATAGCTGAGTTACTACTTGATGTACATGTATTGCATTGAAACTTTCTACAAGGCTTTCTAACTATCACACCTATGTAATAATCAAGTTAGATAAACTAATATCCTGCATATAATGCAAATTATGGCCCTTTTTCACTTAGAAATTCTGGTTAAAGTTTTGGGTGCAGCTACAATAAGAGTCGTTATCTCAGTAAATAGTGATGCATTGCATTGCAAATTAATACAACCCTTCTAAATCATCACACCTATGTTACTAATTAAGTAAGATAACTCTTTATGTAGATTATGGCCCTTTTTTAACTTAGAAATTCTCATTAAAGTTTTGCGTGAAACTATATATGTGAAACTACATTTAGAGTCGACATCTTAGTAACTGATTTCAAGATGCATTGCATTGAAGATTTATACAACCTCGCGCAGTCACAATGTTCTCAAAAGTCATCTGCAGATGCATCAACATGCGTCTATAGCTGGGAAAGGGTTAAAATTCTGTTTCAGTATTACAATCATTGACAAACTGCAAAGACATATGTTTTTGTTACAAAACCATCTATAGTTGTATTTGATTTGAGTGTACATCAATGCATGTTAATCAAGGAAAGGGGGTATTGCAGTGTCCATATATATATATATATATATATTAACAGATAGATGTATACTTCTAAAAGGGAGAAATATATTGTGGAAAATTTATTGGTGATTATATGTATTAAAATGTCTTCATTTCACCTTAAATTGGGTTTAAATAACCATATACATATTGTTTAGAACTTGATTATTTTGCAGGTGAAATATTCAGCCACTACTATACCGGAGAAGCAATGGAAACCAAAGAAGGAACTTGGAATCCAGTTATCATCATGCCGCCCTAAAACACGAGGAATAAGAAACCGATTATCAGCCTAAAAAACATTTAATTATAATGCTGGTTATATGATTTTGGGTTATACTGTGAAATAGATTTGAAGAAAGTGATCTCTTATGTATAGCTTAAGTTAATTCTGTTTTCATTTATTTTATTTGTGTTTCACTTCTGCATATATGTATTGCCAAGACACTTCTCTGAAAAATCCATGTCGCTGCTGATCCTGCATGGGGGTCAAGGTCCTAGACTTTTTAAATAAATTATCCAGTAAGCTCTTAATTTATAATTGCTTCCTGGCAAATATAGTTCAAATTAAAGTTGGTCTTTTGTGCAGTTTACTGATTTAGTTTTTGTATCTTATATGTGTTAAATGATTACAGCTAATTTACAGTTTATTTCATGCATATTAATTTTTTTGAATGGTCCTACTGAATCTTGGTGGTATCCCAGTGGGATTTCACTGAAATTTCAAGAAAATCTCGGTGGGATTTTCACTGAAATTTCACTGGGATTTCACTGAAATTCGGTGGGATTTCGACCAAATCTTTCAGTGAGATTCTCAGTGAAATCCCAGTGGGAATTCCACTGAGAATTTCACTGAAAAATTTGGTCGAAATCCCCCCGAATTTTAGTGAAATCCCAGTGAAATTTCAGTGAAAATCCCACCGAGATTTCAGTGGGATCTCACTGAAAAAATTGGTCAAAATCTCACTGAAATCCCAGTGGGATTTCACTGAGATCTCAGTGGGATTTCACTGAAATCTCAGTGGGATTTCACTGAAATCCCAGTTATTTTGACCGAAATTTCACTGGGATTTCAGTCACATTTTCACTAGGGAAAAGCCATTTCTTCTTTTTCCACAATGTTTTCAAAAGTCTTCTGCTGCAGATGTATTAAAATGTGTCTGTATGTGGGAAGATCTAACAAGGTCTAAAGATGTCACATGATATGGCAAATACCCTGAAATGTCTTCTGCTTCAGATGTATTTAAAATGTGCCTGTATACATGTGAGAAGATATTAGCAAGATCTAAAGATGTCACATGATATGGCAAATACCCTGAAATGTGAATATCACATAAATGCTTTTACAATATGAAACTAAATTAATTTAGCCAATCTGTTTTTTAAAACAGTGACCAATTTCTCCTTTTGTGACAATATTTTCAACTCTATCCAACAATTAACCCTTTCCCTCATACGACAATTCTGCAGCAGACGACTTTGAACGTATATTGTCAAAAATAAAAAAATCTCCATAATTGAATGGATAACCTATGACAAAAAGTGGAAAAACATTGTGGCAAAGGGAGAAATTGCACGTTTTGTGCAATTTCTTCTTTTGTCACTATGTTTTCAAAAAGCCGTCTGCTGCAAAGGCGTCAGAAAGCGTCTATATGAGGGAAAGAGTTAAACTTTCATTTATACCGGTAGATATTTTCCTTAGTTCCGCAGATTAGGAGGCAAAACTATGGGAGTTCTTCATATTTTTATTAACTTAAATAGAATTGTAAAAATTGAGACAAAACTGTTTTCAAAAGATGTCTGATGAAGATGCATCAAAATATGTCTGTATGAAGGAAAGGGTTATAACCTTGCAGCAGCTTTTCATTTGGAGGTTGTCTTCTTTTCCCATAAAGTTGTTCAGCAGTTGTGTCAATAGGCAGCTCTTTGTAATAATTTGTTGTGAATAGTTTAAAATCATGATGATTTCTTTGCCATTGCTTTAATTTCCTTGGGTTTTTTTACAAATTGCACAGTCATTTACTCAATAATGTGTTCTAGCTTACGAACCAGGAAGAGGTTACATTCTTCCCACACCTGCATGACTTTGAAAACATTCAACCCTAAACACAAGGATCAAACCTTTTCCCACCTATAGACGCATTTTGACGCACATTTGCAGCAGACATCTTTTGAAAACATTGTGACAAAAGGGAGAAATTGCTCAAAACGATTACTGTAGATTACTAGAAGCCCCGCCACAAATAGAGCTCCTGCTTTAGAGAAGTCCTGTACTTTAAATCTGCTTCATATGTACTTCAAACATACTCCCAAAGATAAATGTGCGCTTCATCTGAAGCACCAGGGCTTTAAGTGTACTTCTACAAGCTACAAGGTGCGCTGTAAATGAAGTCCCCCTGCTTAAAATGTACTTCTACAAGCTACATGGTGCGCTGCAAATGAAGTACACCTGCTTCAAATGTACTTGTATGACTTGCTCAAAATAACAGAAAACTATTAGGAGCTTTAAATGTACTTCTATGACTTAACACACTAATTTGAAAAAATAGTGGGGCTTTAAATCTACTTCTCCCACTTGTGATAAAATAATTGCATGCATTGGGACTTCAATTATTATACTTCTAAGACTTATACTTTGTCTTCTTTGATAAAACAGTAAGAACTTAAATTATTTGTTATGGACATTGTAGGTATTCAAATTAGATCACATGAAATCAGGAATCATAATCTGCAATTAATTTGAAGCAAAAAAATCACACAAAAACTAATGCTTGTCTCAATCCTTTTTCTAAACAATAAAATTTATAAGCAAATTGTTGATTACCTCTTCAAATATAATATATAAGTTGAACAGTATATAGATCTATATCTTGAACCTGGGTGGAGTGAATAATAGAGTTGAAAAACAAATCATAGTTAACTTACCAATTTCTCCTTTAGTCACAATGTTATTAATGTGTCTACACATTGGTTAGAGGGTCAACTTATTTACCCGGGAATACTGACCTACTTTTTCCCTCCACAAATGAGCCACGTCATTCAAAAATGACAAAATTGACATTTGGGTCTCTGCAACCAGCCGATATTCATATAAGCCTTCCCAGTCTGGACAGGATATTTCGTGTTCGCCATTCATATTAGTCACACAAACATATTTAACTCCACAGGGGAATAACAATGACTTAAAACTGACACAGAAGTATGCAATGAGATCGTAGGCTAGCTCATTGATTTATAATGTGGGTTTTCATATGACGTGGCTCAATATATATATCCGGGGAATTAAAACAAAGGACTGTGGGAATTATTACGTCACATGAATTAGACAGCCAGACTTTATGTAAAATGGATTTTCCTAAGCATTTATATTTGGATCAGTCCAAATTAATTAATGGGTGTCATCTAGATTTCCAAATTGCTTCAAACCTTTTGCATATCTTAACCTCTGTACAAATGTGTCCAGATTGTTATAGATTCTTCAAACAAACAACTTTTGACGCAGATGTACGTAGCAGACGCCTTTGAAAACTTGTGAGAAAGGGTGAAATACTTACTGTCCTGTCCGAGTGTATTCAAACATCATATATATATTTTTGGATTAACACTTTCAAAGATGGGTTTGTTTTGTGTTTTTCTTTCAGCTTACTAGCTTTAGAAAGCATTGTGGAAAAAAGGAGAAACACGTAAATCATATGTTTTCATAACTCATATTTGTTTGACAATTGTATAATTAATGCTCTTTTACAAAACGTTCGTAAATAACTGTGGCGAATTGTCAAACATGCATCCAAAGAGTAATGAACAATTATCATTATATTAAAATGAGATTTTGGGTTGTATGGGTCAGTGGTAATGCTAAGTCTTTGGTATGACCCGGTCGGGAATCGAACCCGTAACCCCCGCACCCGAGGCGGACGCTCTAACACTACACCTGCGAGGCAGTTAAAATGAGAAAGATCATCATGTAATTGAGTATATCGCATGTTTGGGTATCTCTTTAGCCCTCAATGTACCAAGAAACATACCAGACTTACCAATTATTATTACATGAGCGAATCTGTGCTGTGTATCTATATTGTCACATCTCTGTTTCTATCAAATATTACAACACATAAGAATTCGTATTTTTTGATTGATTCAATATCTAAAAAAACAAAACGAATACCATTAATTATATTATAACAACATGTATTAGGGATATACGAATGAAGCAAGATATTACTTTTCTTACAAATGAGTATAATTACCCCCGACGGACCCGCGATAATCATTAAGTTAAGTTCATTATGAAGTCAATTAATTAAACTATATTAACCATTACAGTTATATCTGCTACTATGGTTTATCCGTTACAAAAGCGTGGGCGATGTAGACTTGTTTTAAACTGTGGGTTTTAACCAAAACAGTTGTCAACTCCATAATGTTCAAGATGTAGTTACAACCGTTTTGCGTGAAACCAGCGTTATACGTATTTTAAAAGGTGAGGTTCTGGAGAAGCTGGTGGATCTACAGGATGTAAGTGGCGATACAACTGGTGCCGCTCTGTCTGCCCAGATACTGAAGGTCATCGACAACCTGGGACTCGACCCCACCAAGATGCGTAGCCAGTGTTACGACGGTGCCGGTATGTATTTTTAAAACTTATATAGCACCATACATACGTTAGTAAAGCTGTTATTTAAATGATTACATAGGAATGGTTTGTGATTATAGTAGTTTAGTGGGGTACTCAGCAAAGCCGTTCAACATTATCGATACGATATAATCTGTGTAAATTGTCTTAAACGTTACAATCAACAGTTTTGTTAGAACAATAATTCCGTGTACTTCAGGTAACATGATGGGAAAGGTGAAAGGTGTGGCAGCGCGTATACTACAGCAGTACCCTAAAGCACTACCGTTCTGGTGCGCATCCCACCTTCTCAACCGATGCATAGTAGCTGCTTGCGACGTGAATGAAGTGAAAAACATGATGGGAATTGCTGACAAGGTATTTCATTTAAAATTGAAGTCTAAAACGCATGTGAAAAGAAAAAAGGGCGATGTGACTGTCAATTATCATTATTTAAAATATGATAATTGGTGATTATAGCAAAGGTTTTATTAATACGAGATTAATCAAGTTTTGTAAATTATTAAAAACGACAGTAAATTGTTTTTGACTATGTTGTTTCATTAAATACAGACATTAACCTCTAAAATTGAAACCGTGTATACTGACAAATAAATGAGCTTACAACGATAATTGTAGAACAGCTTAAGGGTTTCAGATGCCTTTTTTTAATTTTATTTTATCTTTTTAGTGTGTTGCTTTCTTCAACAACTCACCTAAGAGACAGAGTTACCTTGAGCGGGAGCTCGACAGTGTAGACAACACTTCAAAACGAACAAAATTGAAGCGGCTTTGTCGTACACGGTGGGTGCAGCGTCACGAGGCTTTTGAAGTGCTTAAGACCTTTTATCCGCACATCTTAGACGCACTTCACGCCATTCTGGAGGATGAAAAGCGACCAGACGCTGTAACTGACACGAATGGCATCCTGTCATCCATAACGACATTTCGTTTCTTAATCATTCTGGTCGTAGTTCTACGTTGCATGGCATACATAAAGCCGTTGACTGTCGCACTCCAAGGTATCATTAATAAGAAAAGTTTAATTTTACTTCTTTAGAATTTTTATTTATATACTAGCATGTTGATTAACATATTTAAAGTTTAATATAAAACACACATTTTAATCGTAGTTTATTAATTTTCAGAAAACGCTACAATATGTATTGCCTTATATTTCAAAGAGTTAACAAACACTTAAAATACAGATATAATAAGAAGTATGATAAGCATTGATCTTATTTTGGTGATTGATTGATTGGATTGGTTGATGTTTAACGCCATTTTCAACGGATCTTCAGTTATATTCCGGCGGCTAGTTCAGCATACAATGTTTCCTGGCTTTCTTGCACCAATACTAACTACGACGAAATTCCCAGATAATCGGCCAGCCTACATTTCCTCATTATTTATGCTTAGTCCATTGGTGAAAGACGAATGATGCTAGACTAGTCACAATGACTGTTGTCAATCATCGGTAAGAATGGATCGCTGAGCCTGGATTCGAACTCGCAAACCCTGGTTTGATAATATTCTCTTGATGTTCATAGGAAGAGCCCTTGATGTCGTTGGTGCCCTTAAAGAAGTAAAGACAGTCCACGAAACACTGAAAGATAAGCGGCAGATGGTGGACGATTTCCATAGCCAGGCGTTTAAGGAAGCTGCGGCTATTGGTGAAACCGTCGGCATAGTACCTTCTATACCCCGTTTGTGTAGCCGACAGACACGCCGTAATAACACTCCCGCTGATACTCCGGAGGACTATTATAAGCGTGTAATAACTATTCCATTCTTGGATCATTTGCTCCAAGAATTCCTGCAACGATTCACCCCACTTCAGCAGCGGGCTGCTACGGCATTCCTACTGTTGCCACCAGTCGATATAACTCTTAACGACGAGTCGCTAGACTTTTTCAGGGAAGACCTGCCATCGGATGATACACTCCAGGCGGAAATAGAATGCTGGCGGAATAAATGGGATGGTGTTTCACCCTTAAACTTACCCACCACCATTGGCGACTTGATCAAGGAATGTGATCCGAAGATGTATCCGAATGTTCACACCATTCTTCGGATAGCGGCCACATTTCCGGTGACAAGTTGCGAGTGCGAAAGAAGCATTTCAACTCTTGGCCTCGTGAAGTCTGACAGAAGATCATCAATGACGAAGACAAGGCTTACAGGCATGTGTCTTATATCTGCACACAGAGATATGAATATCAACATTGATGAGGTTGTGTCAGACTTCGCGAGGATGCAGCCAAGACGATTACAATTACCAAACATCCTTGACAGTGACAAATCTGCCTCAGACAACTTTGATAACACCTAAGCAAAACTATGAACACTCTCTACAAATGAAAGCATAACTATGTGAAAGAGTTGAAAACATCATGAGCAATATATCATTTTGCTACACTGTTTTCAAAAGTCTTCTGCTGCAAATTGATATTGTTTTCACATTATTATATTATGTAAAATGTTAGTGTGTATTGGCTATAAGTATGCCATATTCAATGCCAAATTATTAATAAAGATGTGTTATGCTATTATATGTTATATATTATAAGATGTTTGAACTTACTGTTGAATGAAAGGTTGAAATGAACACACCGTTTAAACAATATCACTTCAATCAGTGATTGAAACAGAATTTTCAAATGGGTGGGAGGAAAACCCTCCACCATTCTTGTGCCCCCCCAGTTATTAATTCCTGGATCCGCCACTGGTAATGTCAGTCAATTCATAAAATATCTTCATCTAGTATCTGTACTATCAAACTAGTTTATTAGTTACTTTCAACTAACCAACTTTTAATTTTGAAACATTGTGAGAAAGGGAGAAATACGTTATGTTTGTTTCAGATGCATCAAAATGCGTCTGTTAGTGAACACATTTATTTTCATGTGTGTAAACAAGATCAAATGTGTTAAAAATAATGTAGACACATGTCTCTTGAGTAGTTCCATTATTTAAGAAAAATCCAGAATAAACTGGAATTTATCAACCACTGACTCCCATCGACGGTCTTTGGTATTTTTATTATGAACTCTGTTAGTACCTGATTAATGTTACTTTTCTGCATTTTGTTATTGTCAACATCTGTTATGCATTTTAAACTGCATACAGTCCGTGTTACGTCATGGCGCGTGTTGAGTGACGTCATAAAAAATATAGATCAGCGTTCCGTATATTTTTCAACCCAAGAGGCGGCCATTTTTCCACACCGATGCTTAATTCATGGATTCATATGCAATTTATCGGCGATGCTTTGCATTTATTTCTGATTGGTTTGGGACACAATGTTCTAGAATAATAGTAAGTAATTATTTTAATTTTATTTTGGATTATTGACGCCGCGTGGAAGCGCGGCGTCAGTATGGGATAGGTTTTAATTTTGTACCATGGGGTGACGTAATCAAAAAGGGAGAAACCCACAAATATTATTGTAAAGAAAAACTCTGTAATATGTTTGAAAAAACAGCCTTTATGGTTGAATAAATTGTATTAACTGATTTAAGAAACAACAAGATACAAAATATGTACATCTTTCACAGTTGTTAAAAAACTTTAGACACATTTAAATTGTGTTTAATAACTGTTCCCCAACAAACTAGGCTAAGCTTTTTTTATGAGTTGATTTACGGAGTTCACTAGGCTACGCTTTTTTAACTGTTTGGTTTACAAATTTATTGAAAATCTTGTTAACAATCTGGAAGCCGCATTTTTGATTTGAGCATGTTGAAACTTTGTCAGAATGTTTGTCTTAGTGATATCTAGGCCAAGTCCGAATATAGGTCATGTCGGGTCAAAAACACTAGGTCACTAGGCCAAATTGAAGGCAAATCTTGTTAACACTCTGGAAGGCATATTTTAAACTTGAGGATGTTGACACTTTGTCAGAAAGTTTTTCTTGATGATATCTAGGCCAAGTTTGAAACTGGGTCATGTCGGGTCAAACACTAGGTCACTAGGCCAAATTTAATGAAAGTCTTTTTAACACTCTGGAAGCCGCATTTTTGGCTTGAAAATGTTGAACATTTGTCAGAATGTTTGTCTTAGTGATATCTAGGTCAAGTTTGAATATAGGTCATGTCGGGTCAAAAACTAGGTCACTAGGCCAAATTTAAGGAAAAGCTTGTTAACACTCTGGAAGCCGCATTTTTTACTTGAGCATGTTGAAACTTTCTCAGAAAGTTTGTCTTGATGATATCTAGGCCAAGTTTGAATATTGGTCATGTCCGGTAAAAAAACTAGGTCACTAGGCCAAATGTAAGGAACATCTTGTTAACACTTTGGAAGCCACTTTTTTGGCTTGAGCATGATGAAACTATGTTAGAATGTTTGTCTTAGAACTATCTAGGCTAAGTTTGAATGTAGGTCATGACCGTTCAAAAACTAGGTCACTAGGCCAAATTTAAGGAAAGTCTTATTAACACTTTGGAAGCCACATTTTTGGGTTGAGCATGTTGAAACTTTCTCAGAATGTTTGTCTTAGTGATATCTAGGTAAAGTTCGAATATGGGTCACGTCAGGTTAACAACTAGGTCACTAGGCTAAATTGCAGAACAATCTAGTTAACACTATAGAGATTGCATTTTTGACTTGAGCAGCTTGAAATTTTGTCAGAAAATTTGTCTAGATGATATTGCCATTGGCGCTGAAAGAGTAAAGTCTTAAATAGCCCATTCTCAGGTGAGCGATTCCAGGGCCTCATGGCCCTCTTGTTTTCTATTTATTTCTGTTGTATTACTAAACTTAAAACGTTCCTCCCCATACAGTTGTTCATTCAGACCATTGTATTCTTGCTATATGTTGACTATACATGAAAACTTTTTCTTTTAATTTCATAAATGCTTAATTTCGATATTAAATATCTTTAAACTTGTTAGTATTATTTGTATATTTTGTTTATATACTCTCGTTTTTTGTTATCATACTTCTGCTCAACTGGAAGGAGAATATACTTCCCTCTCTCCTTCCAAAGCTTGTGTCACACTTAACTTATAACTAGAGGCATTAACACTTAAGTTAATATATGTTAATATTTCAGTATCTATGTTTTTTGTTTATCTAATTGATCTAGTTAGAGCAGATTTAAAATTAAGAAACTTCAGCTTGTATGACACTTTATTGTTGCAGTCAATGTTAAGCAAACGGTTAAACAAATGGTTTGAAGACTTAACTCGTCATTTCACGACTAAATTTTACATGCTGAATATCATATAGATCGTAGCATATAAAGTATATACTCCACTCCCTACGTCAAAATGGACCCTTTTTGCTATTGGTAACGTTTTATTATAGACTATGGTATCCAGGTGAGCAATAAGGAACATCTCGGCCTTCTTGTTTAAGATAAAGGTACATTTGGCCTTCTTTACATCCTGTCCGTTTGCATAGGTTCTTTAAATGTATTGAACTGCATCTGCTCCCCTTTAAGTCATGCCTTAAAATCATGCGCGGCGTCTTTGATGCTTAGCATCAAAATTCGTCTTGTTTCATTTGTATTGCAATCTAAATACTGTTACGAATATCTCGCATATCCCTCGCCGACCTTCCCTTAGTGCAACTATTTTAGACTTTCTGTTGCTCGTTTTATCATGTCATTTATTCGGCAACCGTATGCAGGATAATAACAAAATGAACAATGAGCGTATGCGATGCCTTTCTATGTAATACTACTGTAGCAGGAGGCACACATTCAAGACGTATTCCCATGTTTACATATCAAATACTTTCCAAATAATTTTGTAGAAATGGTCCTCGGATGACCCTCTATCAGACTTCTTTAAGCCATATTGATTAGTCAAAAGACATGGCTGTTTTGCTTTATATGACTGGGTCCGACCGTATATGACTAAAGTGAACAAATTAAAAATTATTCTTTTATATTTATCTAACATTTTTCAGATATCTGGCTTTACAGGAACCGTCATCCAATAAGCAGTAAACGACATAACAAGGATCAAAAATGTGTTTGAAGAATCAAGATGAGATACCATTTGACATTAGAAATAGAGAAAGTTAGCCAGTTGCACCATTCACTGAAAGGTATTTTATTCTATGTTCAATCACAGAGCAATTCATTAATATATATCACCAACATTTGGCACATAAGATGGACATTCAGAAAAAATATTGATGACTAGAATTTATAATGGCTTATTTAACCATCTTTACCATACAACACATCTGAAGCAGCGGACTGCATATATCTCTAGGCTGAAATATCTGTGTAAAACTTAGTTGCAAAAGGGAAAACGGCATTAAAGCTGCAGCTCTGCTATTTAGAGCTCTACAAAAAACAAGATTATGTTGGGAAGTCTTTGAAGGTTTTTGTAAGAATAATGGTCCCTTTTTCAACATATAAAGTACGTGCAGGTGAGCTTATGTTATGGTGTGATGTCTGTCGTCCGTACATCCGTCTGTCAACGTTTTTCTTTGAATGACTTCTTAAGAACTGGAGGTCCTTGGGTCATGATATTTGGCCAGGAGGTACCTGGGATAGAGTGCTATAAAGTTTCCTCATAAATGACCTTGACCTACTTTCAAGGTCACAAGGGTCAACTATATGAAAACCTTTTCAACACATTTTTCTGAATAACCAGGAGACATAGTGATGATATTTGGCCAGGAGGTACCTGGGATATAGTGCTATAAGGTTTCCTCAAATAAATTACCTTGACCTACTTTAAAGGTCACAAGGATCAAATATATGAACTCCTTTAAACAAATTATTCTGAATAACCAGGAGGCCCAGAGTGATACTTTTTGGCCAGGAGGTACCTGGGATGTAGTGCTATAAAGTTTCCTCAAATAAATGACCTTGACCTACTTTCAAGGTCACAAGGATCAAAACGTGATATTTGGCAAGGGGGTACCTGGGATGGAGGGCTAAAAAATTTCCCCAAATAAATGACATTGATCTACTTTCAAGGTCACAAGGGTCAAATATATGAAAATCTTTAAACAACTTCTTCTGAATAACCAGGAGGCCCAGACTGATGATATTTTGCCAGTAGATAGCTGGCATGAACTTCTATATAGTTTCCTCCAATAAATGACCTTGACCTTCTTTCAAGACCACAGTGGTCAAATATATAAAACTCTTTAAACAACTTCTTCTGAATAAACAGGAGGCCCAGAGTGATTATATTTGGCCAGTAAGTACCTGGGATTTAGTGCTATGAAGTTTACTCAAATGGATAATATTGGTCTTTATCATCATTGCCCACAGGAGATTCAATGTTGCATAAACTCCTTGACAATGATTAAAAAATTCTGAACCAAATTCAGTCTGGATAATTCCAGTGCAAACAAACCTATCATACAAATGCAAGGAGGAACCCTTCTTAAGGACATATTTTCCAGTACAGAAAGCCAGAGAAAACTCATTTAACTCCAACTTCAGTACAAATTAAATTATCACTTTTCTTTAGAACATTTTCCCATGATTGCTCAAATATCCAGATGAGTGACACAGGCCCTCCTGGGCCTCTTGTTCGAGTTATATCATGACAAGAGTTCACTTATTCAAGACCCATGGGTAAACAAACCAGTACTATAGGCTAGGAAATGTGCACTCCACCATGATTGTCATGCTGTGCCTGGGGATCGAACCAAGGAAGCCCAGTTTCAAATACCCGACGCTAACCACTTGACCTGGCATGGTAGATTCCTCATCTTGCCAAATGAATGCACACACATAATAACAAACACTTAAAGTTCCAAATATTTCAAGAAAAAGATAATATAAATACTAACATTATTCATAATTGTTTATACAGTTTTAGCTTGACTTTTCGAAGAAATGGTTAGCTATACAAGCTACTACTCGTGTTGGCGTCACACCTTGTTAAATTTGTTGTACCACCTCACTTTTTTCAAAACCATAAGAGATATTGCTTTGAAATTAACAATACCTGTTCACCAACATTACCTCCATAAACAGACAAGAGTACATAACTCTCAGTCTGTCAAGATTTTTGTAAGAATTATGGGCTTAATGGCCCTTGTTTGACGTAGAACCTTGGTTAAGTTTTTCGTACCTCCTCACTTTTTTCAAAATCATTACAGATATATAGCTATGAAACTTACAATACTTGTTTATCATCATTACCTCCATCAACAGACAAGAGTACATAACTGTTCAATTTATTTTTTAGAATTATGGCCCTTTTTAGATTTAGAATTTTGGTTAAGTTAATCATACCAAAGATTTTTTTTTTCAAAACCATTCGAGATATAGCTTTAACACTTACAATATGTATTAACCTCCGACAGCTCAAAGACAAGTGATCAGAGACGGGACTTGACCAAGTGACCTATCTTCTTACTTGACCTATTTGAAAACAGGGTCTAGAATCAAAAAGATCTAAAAGAGCTTTTACATTTGCTGGAGGATCACAATGTTTTCACATTTACCTACATGTATACTGGGACAACTAAAACGTATTAGTCGTCCCAGATGTATAGGAACACAACTTTAACTTGTTACCAAGCTTGAATTACAATGGGTCACATATGTCTAATGAACTTTCTAAAATGGACTGGAGGAATGCTTGAAAAGCACCATTCACCTCATCTTTTATAGTGTTGGTTTTGCCTTAAAATGAACCGCACTCATATTTTTCAGAAAACATTTCAATTGATCGTAATATTTTCTTTTTTTATTTCAGAGACTTCTGGCTTCAATTCTGACTCCACCAGAGGACAAGAACATAAAGCCATAAGATATAGCCTGACATCAAAATGCTGTAAAGGCAAAAACATTTACATCAACAGTGTAATTATTATAATAATGTCAAATACATTCACATTCTTTGGTTGTGTAGAATTGAGTGTTTACCTTCAACAGAATGCATTAAATAAATATGTTTGAGATGCACTGGAAATGTTTGATTGAGTCATTTCTAATATTTTGACCTTTTTTGAAAGCGAAAGTAGAGTATAAAACCGGTTTCGTCCCAGCCTGATTGCATTCAAAATGAAGTTAACCATATTTGCAGGGTGAATTCATTCTTGCATAAAACATGACACTCCCCATTTTCTTTGGATTTTTTTCAAGCATTGAAGTAACTATTTTCAATGATATATGGTACTCTACCTGTAAAAAACATTTAAAAAGTGTGACAATTTCGGGTTGAAACTGGTTGATTTACATGGACAAATTGGTGTAATATGACATTTACCTCACCTTGGCACGAAGTGCTAGGTGAGCTATTGTGATCACTCAATGTCTGTTGTTGTCTGTCTGTTCACATTAACTACATTAATTTCTCCTCCTAAACCAATGAACCAAATTCAAAATGTTTCAAAGTTGTTTTTCTTTGGGTTACCAGAATGAGACTTCATTAGAACTTCCAGTGGGGCTTCAAATGCACTTCTGGTCTCAGTGGAATGGGGCTTCATAAGCGCTTCCTGTGGCACTTCAAAGGTACTTGATAAAGATGAGGCGCTTATGAGGCATCATTAGCATATTTTAGGCAGAGCTTCAAAAGCACTTCTAGCCTAAGTTGAATGGGGCTTCATTAGAACTTCCAGTGGTGCTTTAAAGGTACTTTACACAAAGGAAGCGCTTATGAGGCATCATTAGCATATTTTAGACGGAGCTTCAAAGGCGCTTCTCTTTTAAATATTGCATTCTGTGGAATGGGGCTTCATTGACGCTTCCAGTGGTGCTTCAAAGGTACTTCTGGCCTTAAGGGAATGGGACTTCCAGAGGCGCTTTAAAGGTACTTTATCAAAAGGAAGCGCTTATGAGGCATCATTAGCATATTTTAGACGGAGCTTCAAAGGCGCTTCTCTTTTAAATATTGCATTCTGTGGAATGGGGCTTCATTGACGCTTCCAGTGGTGCTTCAAAGGTACTTCTGGCCTTAAGGGAATGGGACTTCCAGAGGCGCTTTAAAGGTACTTTATCAAAAGGAAGCGCCTTTGAGGCATCATTAGCATATTTTAGACGAGGCTTCAAAGGCGCTTCTCTTCTAAAGTTTGCATTTGTAAATTGGTGTGGATTTCAAAGCAGGGACTTCAACTGTGCTTGCTTTATACTTCCTACAGGTGCTTCATTTGTACTTCAAAGGTGCTTTAAATGTACTGAATTTGTGGCTGGGAGGCTACTAAATTTGAAAATAATGAGGCAATTGGATCAGTTGCTCATGATGAGCTATTTCTCAATTCGTCATTATGTTTTAACCCTTTCTCTCATATAGACGCTTTCTGACGCCTCTACAGCAGACAGCTTTTTGAAAACATAGTGACAAAACAAGAAATTGCACAAAACATGCAATTTCTCCTTTTTCCACAATGTTTTCCACTTTTTGTCATAGGTATAAATTAGGGATGGCAACGAATACCAAAATTAGTATTCGAATATTCGATCTCAAGATATTCGAATATTTGACCCATTTGCGCATGCTTACCAAACAAAGACTTTTTTAATTCTTTATTTGTCCAGTGTACTCGCATTTGACGTTTCCGTTACACCGATGAATTCGTATGAAAAAATACGTTGGTAAAGTGCGCAGATTTTAACTAATTGATCCCATTCTTAATGTATTGTTCGAAACATTTAGCTCTGATTACCCTGTTTACAACTGAGGTTTAATCTTTCTCTTGCTGCATATAACTGAACTATTGTTGAAATGCTGTTGTAAATGACATATTGATGTTTGTTTGTTTTGCTCGGTAGTTACAGTTCCAAACTATAAACGGCGTAACAGGCATTGTTGAAATCAAATATTACGTACTAATGTCAAGATATTTCAAAACTGATGTGGCTATGCAGATCGAATTTTCGAGTATTTATGAACAAAATGAATAGCAACAATTAT
The DNA here is from genome assembly GCA_031761405.1 of Serripes groenlandicus. Taxonomy (NCBI): domain Eukaryota; kingdom Metazoa; phylum Mollusca; class Bivalvia; order Cardiida; family Cardiidae; genus Serripes; species Serripes groenlandicus. The sequence continues at coordinate 82,015 of JASEVX010000333.1, read as the reverse complement.
CTGCAAATAAAAGGTTTTATTTGAACAGTTTGATACTTGCTACATATCTGCATGTTCGCAATTACCAATCAAGGCTTCTTTTATGATACAAAATGTGAAATACAACGCTACTTAATTAGTAACAGTTTGTTTATCAAAACAATTAACGAAACCGGATAATAACACCTCAAATATTGTCTGATTGATGCCTCATTCTAAAAAGCGGTAACTACATAGAATCAACTGTGAAGTTACGATGTTTTGGAACGAAAACATATGTATTATATCGATCACACTTATAGCCTAAAGCAGGGATTATCAGTTTGACATGTTATACGATATATTGACACTTTATAAACAACGCGTAAAATAGACCATCGATAACCCTTTACCTACAGTTTATGAAAACAAGAGGGCCATGATGGCCCTGGATCGCTCACCTTAATTATACAATGTACTGCAATGCAAAACACATCAAGACAATTATTCTGAATGCAACCTCCACAGTGTTAACAATATTTTCCTTCATTTGGCCTAGTGATCTATATCTTTTTACCTGATATGACCCATATTCCAACATGGACTAGATATCATCAAGACAACATTCTGACAAAGTTTCAACTTGCTCAAAGTAAAAATGCGGCCTCCGGAGTTTGAACAATATTTTCCTTTATTGACCTAGTTTCTGATCCAATATGACCCATATTCGAACTTGACCTAGATATAATTCAGACAAACATTCTGACCAAATTTCAAGCTGCTGAAGCACAAAATGCGGCATCCAAAGTGTTCACAAGATTTTCCTTCAATTTGATCTAGTGACCTAGTTATTGACCCAGCATGACCCATATTCAAACTTGGCCTACATATCATCAAGAAGAACATTCTGATAAAGTTTTATCATGCTGAAATTAAAAATGCAGTATCCAGAGTGTTAACAAGATTACCCTTCAATTGGGCCTAGTGACCTAGTTGTTAACCCGGCATGACCCATATCCAAACTTGGCCTAGATATCATTTAGACAAACATTCTGACCAAATTTCAAGCTACTGAAGCAAACATTGCGGCATCCAAAGTGTTAACAAGATTTTCCTTCAATTTGACCTAGTGACCTAGTTTTTGACCCGGCATGACCCATATTCGAACTTGGTTTAGATATCATTCAGCTCAACATTCTGACAAAATTTCAAGCCGCTGAAGCAAAACATGCGGCTTCTACAGAGTTAACAAGATTTCCCCTCAATTTGGCCTAGTGACCTAGTTTCTGATCCAATATGACCCATATTTGAACTTGAACTAGATATCTTTAAGACAAACATTCTGACAAAATTTCAAGCTGCTGAAGCAAAAAATGCGGCATCAAAAGTGTTAACAAGATTTTCCTTCAATTTGACCTAGTGACCTAGTTTTTGACCCGGCATAACCCATATTCGAACTTGATCTAGATATTTTTAAGACAAACATTTTGACAAAATTTCAAACTGCTGAAGCAAAAATTGCAGCCTCTGGAGTGTTAACAAGATTTTCCTTCAATTTGACCTAGTGACCTACTTTTTGACCCGATGTGACCCATGTTCGACCTACATATCATCAAGACAAACATTCTGATAAATTTTCAACATGGTCAAGTTGAAAATGTGGCCTCCAGAGTGTTAACAAGATTTCCCTTCAATTCGACCTAGTGACCTAGTTTTTGACCTCATATGCCAACTTGTCCAAGATTTTATGGAGATGAACGTTCTGATAAACTTTCATGAAGATTGGATGCAAAATGTAGCCCGTAGAGTGTTAACAAGCTCAAATGTTGACGACGCACGACGGACGACTGACGACGCACGACGGACGGACGCCGGACAAAATGTGATCACAATAGCTCACCTTGCACTTCGTGCATAGGTGAGCTAAAAATAAACAAGCAGAAATTAAATTTTTATTTTTTAGTGTTGAAAATCCTGATTTCATCGAATATTCGAACCATGATATAGTATTCGAATATTCGACCGTATGATCGAATATTCGAATATTCGTTGCCATCCCTAGTATAAATCCATTCAATTATGGAGATTTTCTATGTTTTGACAAAATACGTTCAAAGTCGTCTGCTGCAGAATTGTCGTATGAGGGAAAGGGTTAAAGAAAAACACAGATAAGAGACAAAAGGGATTTCAGTGTTATATAATTTCCTTTATCTCTGTAAAAGGCAAATGTTTTCAATGTTTGTTGATCATAACAAGTCCTTCAAAACCTTACCCCCCCAAAAAAAAGACTTCACAACAGGATATCTATATATAGCATTTCCAAAAGTATAAAAAAAAATATACTTGTTTATGTTATGCTGAATATCTCATAACTGGGTGTGTTTTTAGATAGAATCTTTTAAAAAAGTTTTTCATACAAAAATTATTGCAAAAAATAAATAACTAATTTATCTATTCTTTTTTAATCCTTTCCAATGCCTCCGCGGCGGATAGCTTTTTGAAAACATGGCGGCAAAAGTAGAAATTGCTTGAAACGAGCAATTTTTTCTTAATGCCACTATGTTTTCAACTCTTTTAAGTAATTATACTTATATTTATGGAGTTTTAGCAAGACATTTTCAAAGTTGTCTGCTGCAGATTTGTTGTATGTGGAAAATTTGCCCATTTTCCCACATACAACAAATTTGCAGCAGACGACTTTGAGAACAATGAGTAAAACATATGGAAAGTCTCCATAAATGAAAGAACAATTATTGAATAAAGTATAGAAAATATTGTGGCAATTTCTCTTTGTGCCACAATGTATTCAAAGTTGTCTGATGCAGAGGCGTCTAAAAAAGTATGTATGTAGGCGATAACTTTTAAGGTTAACCCTTTCCCTCATATAGACACTTTCTTACGCCTCTCCAGCAGACAGCTTTTTGAAAACATAGTGACAAAAGAAGAAATTGCTCAAAACCACCAATTTCTTCTTTTGACACAATGTTTTCCACTTTTAGCAGAATGAAGGAAAGGGTTAAAGAAAGCTTTTTACCTCAAAACCATTGAAAATTCAAATTGATCTCATATAGGCATTTTCTGAAGCTTTTTGAAAAGTTTGAACATGTTGACAAAAGAAGAAATTGCTCAAAACAAGCAATTTCTCCTTTTGTCACAATGTTTCAAACTCTATTTAATTATTGTACTGTCATTTTAAGGGAGTTTCCAATTTTTTTGATAAATGCTTTCAAAGTCGTCTGCCGCAGATTTCTTGTATGTGGGAAAGGGTTAAGAGTCAAATTTTAGAACATTTATATTAGGTTGTATATCAAATCAAATGCATTAGATATATATTGATTAGGACAAACAGGTAACTCCAAAACTATGTCCCTGCAGGACTGTGTGGGTGATAGACAAGGGATTAGAAACTTTCAGCCATTGCTATGTCCCTGCAGGACTGTGTGGGTGATAGACAAGGGATTAGAAACTTTCAGCCATTGCTATGTCCCTGCAGGACTGTGTGGGTGATAAACAAGGGATCAGACCCTTTCTGCCATTGCTATGTCCCTGCAACACTGTGTGGGTGATAAACAAGGGATCAGACCCTTTCTGCCATTGCTATGTCCCTGCAGCACTGTGTGTGTGATAAACAAGGGATCAGACCCTTTCTGCCATTGCTATGTCCCTGCAGCACTGTGTGTGTGATAAACAAGGGATCAGACCCTTTCTGCCATTGCTATGTCCCTGCAGCACTGTGTGGGTGATAAACAAGGGATCAGACCCTTTCTGCCATTGCTATGTCCCTGTGCAGCACTGTGTGGGTAATAAATAAGGGATCACACCCTTTCTGCCATTGTTTGTCCCTGCAGCACTGTGTGGGTAATAAATAAGGGATCAGACCGTTTCAGCCATTACTATGTCCCTGCAGCATGTGTGATAAATAATGGATCAGACCCTTTCTGTCATTGCTGTCACTGCAGGACTGTGTGGGTAATAAATAAGGGATCAGACCGTTTCAGCCATTACTATGTCCCTGCAGCACTGTGTGGGTGATAAACAAGGGATCAGAGCCTTTCAGCCATTGCTATGTTCCTGCAGCACTGTGTGGGTGATAAACAAGGGATCAGAGCTTTTCAGCCATTGCTATGTCCCTGCAGCACTGTGTGGGTGATAAACAAGGGATCAGAGCCTTTCAGCCATTGCTATGTCCCTGCAGCACTGTGTGGGTGATAAACAAGGGATCAGACCCTTTCAACCATTGCTATGTTCCTGCAGGACTGTGTGGGTGATAAACAAGGGATCAGACCCTTTCAGCCATTGCTATGTTCCTGCAGGACTGTGTGGGTGATAAACAAGGGATCAGACCCTTTCAACCATTGCTATGTCCTGCAGCACTGTGTGTGTGATAAGCAATGGATCAGACCCTTTCAGTCATTGCCATGTCCCTGCAGGACTGTGTGTGTGATAAGCAATGGATCAGACCCTTTCAGTCATTGCCATGTACCTGCAGGACTGTGTGTGTGATAAGCAATGAATCAGACCCTTTAAGTCATGGCTAGCCTATGTCCCTGCAGGACTGTGTGTGATAAACAAGGGATCAGACCCTTTCAGCAACTGCTATGTCCCTGCAGGACTGTGTGTGTGATAAGCAAAGGATCAGACCCTTTCAGCCATTGCTATGTCCCTGCAGCACTGTGTGGTTGATAAGTAATGGATCAGACCCTTTCAGCCATTGCTGTTCCTGCAGCACTGTGTGGGTGATAAACAAGGGATCAGACCCTTTCAGCCATTGCTATGTCCCTGCAGCACTGTGTGGGTGATAAACAAGGGATCACACCCTTTCAGCCATTGCTATGTCGCTGCAGCACTGTGTAGGTGATACACAAGGAATCACACCCTTTCAGCCATTGCTATGGGGTGAACCTCTTTCAGCCATTGCTTAGTGAACACATTTTGCAATTAAGCAAACGGATATTGAATGCGAATCAGTCCCTTACCTGCATTAATGTTTTGAAACAGAATATCCCCAAATTTCTCTGTCTGAATTTTGGAAGTTTTGGAGATCGCTCTGGCTTCACCACTTCTCTTACATTCTGTTTTGGTTCCCATAGTTTTGCTTTTGATAAAATGTTATTGGAAAAGAAGCAAATCTTCACTACAAACACGAGAGGTTATTGCTCCTTTTTAATCAATGCTTTATCAGTTTTCAACAATGATTTCCATCCAGTGTTTAGTGCTATCGTAAACTTTTACACCAGCATATGTTGTATATGGATGATTTTTGTGTGTTTTATGCTGCTATCAACAATTGTTCAGTATAAATATCACTGCATCTGCTGGGTAAGTTACCAGTACTACTGGTCCATTTATCGTGACACCAGCATATGTTGTATATGGATGATTTTTGTGTGTTTTATGCTGCTATCAACAATTGTTCAGTATAAATATCACTGCATCTGCTGGGTAAGTTACCAGTACTACTGGTCCATTTATCGTGACACCAGCATATGTTGTATATGGATGATTTTTGTGTGTTTTATGCTGCTATCAACAATTGTTCAGTATAAATATCACTGCATCTGCTGGGTAAGTTACCAGTACTACTGGTCCATTTATCGTGACACCAGCATATGTTGTATATGGATGATTTTTGTGTGTTTTATGCTGCTATCAACAATTGTTCAGTATAAATATCACTGCATCTGCTGGGTAAGTTACCAGTACTACTGGTCCATTTATCGTGACACCAGCATATGTTGTATATGGATGATTTTTGTGTGTTTTATGCTGCTATCAACAATTGTTCAGTATAAATATCACTGCATCTGCTGGGTAAGTTACCAGTACTACTGGTCCATTTATCGTGACACCAGCATATGTTGTATATGGATGATTTTTGTGTGTTTTATGCTGCTATCAACAATTGTTCAGTATAAATATCACTGCATCTGCTGGGTAAGTTACCAGTACTACTGGTCCATTTATCGTGACACCAGCATATGTTGTATATGGATGATTTTTGTGTGTTTTATGCTGCTATCAACAATTGTTCAGTATAAATATCACTGCATCTGCTGGGTAAGTTACCAGTACTACTGGTCCATTTATCGTGACACCAGCATATGTTGTATATGGATGATTTTTGTGTGTTTTATGCTGCTATCAACAATTGTTCAGTATAAATATCACTGCATCTGCTGGGTAAGTTACCAGTACTACTGGTCCATTTATCGTGACACCAGCATATGTTGTATATGGATGATTTTTGTGTGTTTTATGCTGCTATCAACAATTGTTCAGTATAAATATCACTGCATCTGCTGGGTAAGTTACCAGTACTACTGGTCCATTTATCGTGACACCAGCATATGTTGTATATGGATGATTTTTGTGTGTTTTATGCTGCTATCAACAATTGTTCAGTATAAATATCACTGCATCTGCTGGGTAAGTTACCAGTACTACTGGTCCATTTATCGTGACACCAGCATATGTTGTATATGGATGATTTTTGTGTGTTTTATGCTGCTATCAACAATTGTTCAGTATAAATATCACTGCATCTGCTGGGTAAGTTACCAGTACTACTGGTCCATTTATCGTGACACCAGCATATGTTGTATATGGATGATTTTTGTGTGTTTTATGCTGCTATCAACAATTGTTCAGTATAAATATCACTGCATCTGCTGGGTAAGTTACCAGTACTACTGGTCCATTTATCGTGACACCAGCATATGTTGTATATGGATGATTTTTGTGTGTTTTATGCTGCTATCAACAATTGTTCAGTATAAATATCACTGCATCTGCTGGGTAAGTTACCAGTACTACTGGTCCATTTATCGTGACACCAGCATATGTTGTATATGGATGATTTTTGTGTGTTTTATGCTGCTATCAACAATTGTTCAGTATAAATATCACTGCATCTGCTGGGTAAGTTACCAGTACTACTGGTCCATTTATCGTGACACCAGCATATGTTGTATATGGATGATTTTTGTGTGTTTTATGCTGCTATCAACAATTGTTCAGTATAAATATCACTGCATCTGCTGGGTAAGTTACCAGTACTACTGGTCCATTTATCGTGACACCAGCATATGTTGTATATGGATGATTTTTGTGTGTTTTATGCTGCTATCAACAATTGTTCAGTATAAATATCACTGCATCTGCTGGGTAAGTTACCAGTACTACTGGTCCATTTATCGTGACACCAGCCAGTGCTAAACCCCCAACCCTGAGGGCCAAGGAGGGCAGCTACTATTACCATTTTTAAATACTTAACCCTTTCCCTCATATAGACGCTTTCTGATGCCTCTGCAGCAGACGGCTTTATGAAAACATAGTAACAAAAGAAGAAATTGCACAAAACGTGCAATTTCTCCTTTTGTCACAATGTTTTCCACTTTTAGTCATAGGTTATCCATTCAATTATAGAGATTTTCCATTATTTGACAAAATATGTTCAAAGACGTCTGCTGCAGAATTGTTGTATGAGGGAAAGGGCTAAGTATGACCCAGCCAGGGATGGAACAGGAGGCGGACGGTCTACCACTACACTAGCGAGGTGGTCTGTTGTATATGGACAGTCATACGTTTAAAATAGAAATGGTAAACTTGTCTCGGAGTCTAAATCTGGTTCCTTATTCACCTTGTTCCCTTTCTATCCTGTATACTATGAGTTTAATCAAAAGAGATTTGCTTGATCAATTAAGCCAGTTACATTGTTTCCTTAGGTACACAAATTATTTATACAGAAGTAGTTACATGTATCATCCTTTTTCATCAAAGTTTCTGTAAGTAACTAAGTTACTGCTATGAGTATGATCAGTCGTACATGTATCAAAATAGTACTGACTGTAAAATTAAATTTGCCAAAAACTGTTGTGATACTATTTGCAGATTGTGTTTATATATATATTACTGATAATGTCCCTCATCCAACTACTGGTAAATATACCGTCCAAATATATCTCAAGTTAAACAAACAAATTATCACAAAACTTAAGATTTAGCTAAATTTTTCGATAAATATATTATTTTTGCAAATCCATCGTATCTGCCGTCTCCTTGTTATAATGTCTTTGCCGCAGTTTGTTTTTCTTGCCATGAAAACAGGATTTGATTTTTGTTTGATTTTAAGTTAAGTAACACAAAATTTAATACATTATCCTTTTTCATCCATTTAATTACAACAACACCCTAAAGAGGATGTTTAAAGTAGCTGTTTTAATAATACACATTGCCTTTTACCCTTTCCCACTTGCAGTCACATTCAAACGCAGTTGCAGCAGATGACTTTTGAAAACATTGAGGCAAAAGGAGAAATTGCTCATGATGAGCAATTTCTCCTTTTGCCACGATGTTTACAACTCTATTTAATGATTATACTCTTATTTATGGAGATATTTCACATTTTTGCCAAAATGTTTCATAGTCGTCTGCTGCAAATTTGTCATATGTGCGGAAGGGTTAAATAAAATGCTTGTTAATAAAATCAATAGCAACACAAGCAGACTTGCTCATTAGGGATTGAGAACTATCTGTACTATCGTGAATGTGAAACAGTCGTTATAAATCAACACAAATGAGAAGACTCAAGCCCTGATTAGTGTATTTCTACATACTGGCTCCTCCCACACTCCATGAATGACAGATAATCAAATGAAATAAACATGTACATCATCAAGAAATAAGTATATTCAAAATGGATTTATGGCTTAAGTTTTGATTTCTGGTATATGCATGATTTTACTGGTTAACCAGAATGCCTTCCTTGTTCAATATAAGAATAACGAATCAATTTTTCGGGCATTACTAAGGATTGCCAAATCTTCAGTCGTAAAAATGCCAAATATGTTTGTTAATGAGAGCAGCAGAGGTCCAAATAAGGAGGGGTTTGCAGTTCTTTTCCACACAATATCTCTCTTATTATCCAACCAAACCCTATGTTGTAGGTACTCGAAAGAATCGTCTCACTGAGACGATTCTTTTGAGTACCCACAACATAGGGTTAGCGGATAAAATAAGTAGTTTAGAACAAGCAAACCGCTCCTTATCTAGAGCTCTGATTATTCCTGTCGCTCCGCCCTGAGGTAAAGCAGGAGGTAGATATTACTTTTCATTACAATTGAAAGTGTTTCAGGTCAGAGCGATTCAGTTTAATCCTTTTCTACCTGCACACTCATGTTGATACATCTGCAACAGACAACTTTTGTAAACATTGTGACAAAAGGAAAAAATACTCTTGTCGTCATGATGAGCATTTCATTTTGCCACAATGTTTTCAACTCTAGTCTATACAATTATTATACTGTCATTTAGAGATTTTCCATATTTTGTCTAAATGTTTTCAAAGTAAACTTCGGCAAAATGCAAGTGCTAAAGGATTTTAAGACTTTACAGGTCTTTGATTCAACAAATCATGTTTTTTTACCAATTTAATTTAGTTTCTATTCAGATTGCTTCTCTTTTAATAGAACATGTTGCCTGTAAGCTATATAATTTACAAAAACATGATTTTGAAGAAGTTAAGGTACAATACTTTGTTCTTGTATGTCAAAAATGAATGAATAAACAAATAACGAAAACAGAAATTTCGCAAAATTCTCCTTTCGGGAAATTCGGATAGACAATAAACTGTCAGTGTCCATCAACTAAGTGAACGTATTTTGTTGTTTATTATCTTAAAACGGATAACAATCAATAATCTCTTTTCATATTCAATTAACACATATAAGTTAGAACAACTAAACTTACCATGCGTTTCAAAACATGTCAACAACAAAATGCCGCTCCTTGTTTTAAAATGTCAGTGTGTATATACCACGTGACTTTTGACGTCATAAATGCTACGTCAGACAGCAATAATTGCTCAGTTTAGAAGTAAAAACAAAGGTAACTTTTTTATTTCTTCACCCTTTTAAACGAAACATGGCGCAGTCTACGCCGCTTACAGTGCCCTATCTCCGGTTTTTTACAGGAGTTTGATTAGTGGTTTAGTTTATTCAAACACTTCGACGAACCTGTTTTCAAAATCCAGTTTTGGGCCCAACAACTGGGCCCAATTTCACCAACTTTACTTAGCGTTAAGTAATACTTAAATACTTAACCCTTTACCTCATATAGACGCTTTCTGACGCCTCTGCAGCAGACGGCTTTTTGAAAACATAGTGACAAAAGAAGAAATTGCACAAAACGTGCAATTTCTCATTTTGCCACGATGTTTTCCACTTTTTGTCATAGGTTATCCATTCAATTATGGAGATTTTCAATTTTTTTGACAAAATATGTTCAAAGTCGTCTGCTGCAGAATTGTCGTATGAGGGAAAGGGCATTTTTCATCATTTTTGTTTCCCTAATATTTTGTAAAAAAATATTGGTTGAATGTATTTAGGTATAGTACTCAGTTTAAATAAATAGCTACCTTGCTGACTAACAATTCTTTTTAAGGAATGAAATATTTTGACATCTTTTATTAAGGAAACGAAAATGATGAAATATACGTTTAACGATTTCAGCGCCAAAGGCAATATTGAGGTCTCACCTGAAATCAGCACTGTTTGCGTTTTAGTTATATAATTATTCAAGACCCCTATTAAAAAAGAAACGGAGACATGGAAGAGTCTACTTTAAATAATTTGGCGCTGAAAGAGTTAAGTATTTTAGCATTACTTAACGCTATGTAAGGTTGGTGGAATTGGACCCTGTGTCGAAAAGCGGTCTTTAACGAGTTAATTTATTAACAACAACAACTGTGTCGAAAAGCGGTCTTTAACGAGTTAATTTATTAACAACAACTGTGTCGAAAAGAGGTCTTTTACGAGTTAATTTATTAACAACGCGGTCTTTAACGAGTTAATTTATTAACAACAACAACTGTGTCGAAAAGCGGTCTTTAAAGAGTTAATTAATTAACAACAACAACTGTGTCGAAAAGCGGTCTTTAATGAGTTAATTTATTAACAACAACTGTGTCGAAAAGCGGTCTTTAATGAGTTAATTTATTAACAACAACTGTGTCGAAAAGAGGTCTTTTACGAGGTTTAAAATTTTTTAACAACAACTGTGTCGAAAAGAGGTCTTTAACGAGTTAATTTATTAACAACAACTGTGTCGAAAAGCGGTCTTTAACGAGTTAATTTATTAACAACAACTGTGTCGAAAAGCGGTCTTGTAACATAGACGATCAGTGTGAACTAGAATGAACCTGTGCATTTATACATTCTCACCAGAGCCATCATTGTTCAAATGAGAATAGCATGCAGTCACGATAGCTCAGTCGGTAGCGACGCGGGCTGTCAATCCAGGGGAGGTGTGTTCGAACCCCAGCTCGGTGAACATTTTTCCGACGTTTGAGAAAAGTCACTGTGGCAAGCGTCATTCGTCTTCTATGAGCCTATGTGGAAAATCAGTCAGTTGCTTGGAAGGTCAGTTGTGTGGAGCGCACTGGTGTGAGAAAGCCAGGAAACACATGCATAGGTGAACTGGGCGCCGTGATGTGACGAAATAATAGCTGAAAACGGCGTTAAACACTAAAAAAAAAAAAAAAAATCAATCATTGGTCACCTGAAGTAAACAGACTATCAGGTGCAGCTCTGATCAAAGCCTCAAAACGCAATCCGATTTATACAACTGTACTATGTGCCATAAAGTAGTGCAACACCACTGACATAATAATTTACCATGGCGCGGCTCGAAAGGATCAAAGCTATCGTATTGTCCAGCTATTGCTTAATTGTGTCTGTTAAACACATTTCTGGTTTTAAGTTACCTCGTAAATACGTGAGAATTGTTTCACTTCCAAACGAAGCAAGGTCAATGCCTTTTCCCAAATATCTCTCTTTGTCTATGTCTATCTGCCTGTATGTTTGTCTCTTTCTTTCTGTGTATCGGTCTGTCAGTCTCTCTGTACCTCTATGTGTGCGTGTGCGTGTGCGTTTCTATTTGTCTGTCTATCGCTCTGTATCTCTCTCCATTCCAATTCTCTCTTTCCATCCACTCTCTCTTTCTCTCTCTGTCGGTCACTTTTCCCAATTCTCTCAATCTCTCTCTCGCTGTTTCTGTCTATCTCTGCTCTAACTTTCTGCATGTCTCTGTCTCTTTCTCTGTCTTTACCTGTCTCTCTGTCTCGCGCTGTATGCATCCTGCCTGTGTCTCTGCCTGTGTATCTGCCTGTGTCTTTGTCTGTGTCTCTGCGTATGTTTCTGTGTATGTATGTGTCTGTCTGTGTCTGTGTCTGTTTCTGTGTCTATCTGTGTCTGTATTCCTCTCTCTTTCTGCCTCTCTCTGTTTTGCTTTAGTTTCATTAACTTGTTAAATTCATTCCCACATGTAGACAAGCAATGTCCTTTTTTGTGTAGTAGTCGTAACAACTGGCTGATTTTCCACATAAACTGTTAGCCCGATGGTGGAAGGCACATGACGTTAGTAATATTTCATGTGTGAGAAGTAACGTTTAAATACAGTGTTAGTAGCACAGGCTTGTTGAACTTGTCGAAATTTCGGAAACCAGGGCCAGATTTCAAGAAACTAGTAAGTCTGAAGCGCCGTTCACAGCAATCTGTATCTGAATATTTTTCATATCACGGCGACCAGTTCACATACCAATGTGTTTCCAGGCCTTTCTCACACCAGTACTGCACGAATTTTTCGTCTTTCCAAGAAACTGACTGCTTTTCCACATAGAGTGTTAGCTAACCCAACGGTGAGAGACGCATTTACTTTTGCCAGACGTCGGAAGGATTTGTTGGTCGAACTTGGGTTCGAACTCACAACCTTTATGTTATGTCCGTACAAGATGAAGAAACAGTACACAATATAACTTACCCCAAAAACAGTTCCCACTGTGGCACTCAGGTCTTCCGGTAAGGCCGTTGGAGGCTCGGGCGCAAAGCGCGTGATGTTATGAGCACGAGCAAATTGGATCTGTCGTTGGAAATGCTGAACGCGGCGATCAAACTCGTGCAGTTCTAAAAACCATATAGCAGGAACGGATGTAAGTAGATATATAAAAACACTGGGACAGAACCTGAAACAAATAACATAAATAAGATTGTGTAAATATAACAAGTGGAAGACATTGGTGGTATTGGTGCAGTGGTAGAACGCCGGCCTCTCGTCACTACGGGCTTAGGTTTTAAACCCGAGCACTGGTTATGTCTCCAGGAAGCAGACATCCTGCGTGATTAACTGATAAGTTTTGAACATTCAGATCTAAAACCGTTTACAGGGACAGTGCAGAACCTATCATATTGCATTCCTTTCTGTTCATTTTAAATTATGTTCCTTTTCGTTAATTAAACGTGTTTAGGCAATCTTTCTTTTCAGTTTTTTGAAACGGTGAGGAAGGCTCAAATCTATTCTCTTTTTAAGAATCTGTTGGAAATCATTCCATCACTTTGTACACAAATCCCACCACTCCCACCCTCTATCAATTATCATGTCATTACGCTTTGCATTAGTTTCGTTTCAGGCAAGTAGAGAGGTTTTCCTTTTACAGCCAAACCTTCACTAAAGATGGATATCGGGGGAGGGAAATACCTCCACCAGTAGTTGTTTTCATTCTGTAATACTGTGTTAATTAATTTGACTTTAAATAAGCAGTGCGAGTCTCTGTCACCAGGGTTCATCTGTTGTTAACATTTTACAAAGTAGTTGGGAAGCTGTGGCCAAATTTAGCCAACAACTAAGAAGGAATGTATTAATCTGAATTTACATTGTCAAATATTTGTTATAAATGTGTGTATTTATAAAATAATTTGCAGTTGTCCTCTGTAAATTGATGTGTTTAAACTTTAAACCAAATATAACAAGGACTTGGTTTAAAAAAAACATATATAAAAAATCCATCAAACTTTCTCAATGCAATACCTCATATGCATTTTAATTTATTTTAAAAGAAACTTTTGACAATATAATAGAAATCAATGTTGGAAGTTGATCAATCAAGAGCGCCTTCAAATGAGATAGATATACATGTATACAATTTTAATGTATTAACAAATCCGAAAGATTCAGACAAGTCAAGACTATACTGTATTAGGTGTAAATCCGTTTTCAACAGTTTTTCAGTGATATCACGGCAATTCATCACGCTAATCTGGAGCTGTACTGTACACATCTAGCATATTTTCCCATAGAACGGGCTCCAATAATGCTACGTGATCATTGAATGCAATCGAAACTCTTCGACTGAACTTTTTACCTCGATTTAGACCTCGGACTTGGCTCATGAATATTTCCTAAACTATTGTTAGTGAATCGGTTTCCGGTTAAGTGATACGGTTAAAGTAGTCCTTATTAACACGTATGAGCCGTCCCATGAGACAGATTTTGGTCGGTTTTGCTAGACATCAACACATGTCCAGACTTCTTGCAGACGATTTACAAACGATTGTGTTGTCAATCTGTTATCACCTCTGATTCAGATGACTTCGTGAGATAATTAAGCGAGTAAAGAAGCACTATAAAATGGATTTTGATCTGATTGGCTAGGGCACCATTTCGGAATTTTTTTTCTCAAACAATTATATACAATTTTGAAGTCTATCTTTTGATCAAAAGGTTTTCTAATATGTGTATCAAACATCTATTTACGTTTTCCAACTTACAGACGAATTTAGCCGAATCTACAGTAAACGAAAAGAGAAATTGATTATCTTGAGCCGAATTAATGCGTCAACGTAAAAAGATGTTTGATGCCGAATATACAGCAGACCTAAAGAGAAATTGATTACTTGAGCAATGCTCCATAATTTTGTCTGGATATTGTGTATCAAACATCTTTTTACGTTGACGCATTATGCCGAATATACAGCAGACCTAAAGAGAAATTGATTACTTGAGCAATGCTCCATAATTTTGTCTGGATATTGTGTATCAAACATCTTTTTACGTTGACGCATTATGCCGAATATACAGCAGACCTAAAGAGAAATTGATTACTTGAGCAATGCTCCATAATTTTGTCTGGATATTGTGTATCAAACATCTTTTTACGTTGACGCATTATGCCGAATATACAGCAGACCTAAAGAGAAATTGATTACTTGAGCAATGCTCCATAATTTTGTCTGGATATTGTGTATCAAACATCTTTTTACGTTGACGCATTATGCCGAATATACAGCAGACCTAAAGAGAAATTGATTACTTGAGCAATGCTCCATAATTTTGTCTGGATATTGTGTATCAAACATCTTTTTACGTTGACGCATTATGCCGAATATACAGCAGACCTAAAGAGAAATTGATTACTTGAGCAATGCTCCATAATTTTGTCTGGATATTGTGTATCAAACATCTTTTTACGTTGACGCATTATGCCGAATATACAGCAGACCTAAAGAGAAATTGATTACTTGAGCAATGCTCCATAATTTTGTCTGGATATTGTGTATCAAACATCTTTTTACGTTGACGCATTATGCCGAATATACAGCAGACCTAAAGAGAAATTGATTACTTGAGCAATGCTCCATAATTTTGTCTGGATATTGTGTATCAAACATCTTTTTACGTTGACGCATTATGCCGAATATACAGCAGACCTAAAGAGAAATTGATTACTTGAGCAATGCTCCATAATTTTGTCTGGATATTGTGTATCAAACATCTTTTTACGTTGACGCATTATGCCGAATATACAGCAGACCTAAAGAGAAATTGATTACTTGAGCAATGCTCCATAATTTTGTCTGGATATTGTGTATCAAACATCTTTTTACGTTGACGCATTATGCCGAATATACAGCAGACCTAAAGAGAAATTGATTACTTGAGCAATGCTCCATAATTTTGTCTGGATATTGTGTATCAAACATCTTTTAACATTTTAAAAAGGATTAATTGATAATCAGGAGGAATTTCTTCTTTTGTCACAATATTTTCAACTGTAAATATACTTTCATTCATAGACATTTCCAAGCTTTCGTCTAGATATTGTCAAAGTCGTCTGCTTGAGATTTGATGTATGTGAGAAAGGGTTGAATTTACGTTCACGGAGTGCTTCTGGCGTTATGTCCGCTTCTTAGTATCTCAGTTATGTCCTTGACTCTAAATGAATACATATATCTTATGCGGTATTTTCTAACATCCGGTCCGATGCGACTTTAAGTCGCATGAACATAAATCCTAATACAATAAATAAAGGTAACAATACACTAATTAAATTCCTTCTTTGTTTCCATGTTAATCAATCAGTTTCAACGCTCAACACTTTTTAACCCTTTCCCTCATACGACAATTCTGCAGCAGACGACTTTGAACGCATTTTGTCAAAACATAGAAAATCTCCATAATTGAATGGATAACCTATGACAAAAAGTGGAAAACATTGTGGCAAAAGGAGAAATTGCACGTTTTGTGCAATTTCTTCTTTTGTCACTATGTTTTCAAAAATCCGTCTGCTGCAGAGGCGTCAGAAAGCGTCTATCTGAGGGAAAGGGTTAAGTATTTTACAGGTATAACAACCTAAATAATCCAAAGGAAATAGAGGGGGTGACTTGTATTATACAATAAAGAAATCACCCTGCGAAGAAGGTAACCGTCATTTTTTATCAAATTCGGGCTAGAACGAATACTTAAAATGATGAAACCAAACATTTCCAGTGCACCCTATACATATATATCTACAACAAATTTAAACTCAATGCCATATAATCAGTGCATTACACTCATTTTTACGCAAACGAAGGTTTTCTAGGGACTATTAAGCGTAACTATGTATACATATTTGTATGTAGGAGAGGTTTACCGAACTCTAACAATTGTATTTGTACGATGATTCCGGGATTTTAAAATAAGGTTAATGCGTACACACCGATAAAACATGTCAGCTCAATAATAACAAAAACCCACAGAATTGCCGTCATTTATATTGACTGATGCACGTCAGCTCCATTCCGGGTTAGATAAGTGCATAATATTCCTGCAGACGATTCATAAAAAAAAAAACAGTGTGAGAAAAAGGAAGAGTTTCTCTTAACATGAGGTTTTCTGATTTTGTTCTTCACGGGATGCTCTTTGTGAAATATCTTCTTTTTGTAACATTGTTTTCAAAAGTTGAATGCTTCATCAACGTTTCGTAACAATGCGGCTGCACGTGGGCAAGGGATAATATCTAAATATCTATTGATGGATTAAAACCAATATCATATATGCCACTTGATGATTAATCACATTAATCAGATGTTACAAAGTTAATATGCTAATATGATTAAGGGAAGTCGATGCCATGAAAACATATGATAATAAAAACAATAAGATTAATATCATTTTGAGAAAAAAACAAAATCTTGTAATATAATACAAACATAATATAGCATACTCTTTAATCACCAAGATATGGTTACATGAAGTCGTAAATAAATAATTCACTGTTTGGTAATTTGACATAAATATTAACTAGCAAATATAATGGTATAGCAATTCTCAAAATCTTTTCATTTTTGAAGAGGTACTTGAAAATAAAAAACCAACTTTCAAGTTTGTTTAAAATTACGACACACAACAAATATCAAGCAGACAATTTTATTAATCCAAATGTTGAAACAAATCCCTTTAAATGAAGATTTCATTAGATTTAACACATTTGGCAAAAGGAGTAATTGCTCGTTTTGAGCAATTTCTCCTTTTACCACATTGTTTTCAATAGTCGATTGACCGTCATTCAAAATACTTTAACAATGGTAGTAATGGCTGCCCTCCTTGGTGCTCAGGGTTGTGGGGTTAGCATTACGACTGACTTGCTGGTATCAGGATAAATGAACCAGTAGCACTGGTAACTTAACCCTTTCTCGCATATAGACGCTTTCTGACGCCTCTGCAGCAGACAGCTTTTTGAAAACATAGTGACAAAAGAAGAAATTGCTCAAAACGAGCAATTTCTCCTTTTGCCACAATGCTTTCCACTTTTAGTCATAGGTTATCCATTCAATTATAGAGATTTTCTATTTTTTGACAAAATATGTTCGAACTCGTCTGCGGCAGAATTGTCGTATGAGGGAAAGGGTTAAACTGGAAACGCCGTGATATAACTAAACAAATTGTGATACAGCGTCGTAGAGCTTTTCCAACAATCAATAAATCAATGACCGTCAATCGTCGGGAGAATATGCCAACTCTTGGGAATCGCTAATGCTTCTAATCATTATCATCCTAACGATGTGTCGTCGTTGTCATCATCATCAACAACAACACTTGGAGTGGTCGTTATCATAATCACGATTTGTTGTTTTGGTCATCAGCAACATTTGTAGTAGTCCTTATAATCATCACAAATTGTCGTTGACATTATCATTAACATAGGTACTGGTCGTTATAATCATCAAGATTTGTCGTCGTCCTCTAAATCAGCATTTGTAATGGTCGTTATAATCATCACGATTTGTCTTAGTCATAATCATAAACGTTTGTAGTGGTCGTTATAGTAATCATGATTTTTCGTCGTCCTTTTAATCAGCATTTGCATTGGTCTTTCTAATAATCACGATTTGTCTTAGTCATAATAATAAAAGTTTGTAGTGGTCGTTATAGTAATCATGATTTGTCGTCGTCCTCTTAATCAGCATTTGTAGTTGTCGTAATAGTAATCACGATTTGTCATCGTCATCATCATCATCATCAGCATTTGAAGTAGTCGTTATAAACATCACAACTTATCGTATCCATTATCATTAACATTGGTACTGGTCACGATTGTTCGTCGTCCTCTTCATCAGCATTTGTTGTGGTCGTTATATTCATCACGATTTGTCTTCGCCATTATCATTAACGTTTGTAGTAGTCTTAAAAATTATCACGATTTGTGGTCGTCCTCTTCATTAACACTTGAAGTGATCGTTATATGCATCACGATTTGTCTTCGCCATCATCATGATCAACAGTTGTAGTCGTCGTCATCATCATCAACAGTTGTAGTCGTCGTCATCATCATCAACAGTTGTAGTCGTCGTTACCATGATCAACAGTTATAGTCGTCGTCATCATCATCAGCAGTTGTAGTCGTCGTCATCATGATCAACAGTTGTAGTCGTCGTCATCATCATCAACAGTTGTAGTCGTCGTTACCATGATCAACAGTTGTAGTCGTCGTCATCATCATCAACAGTTGTAGTCGTCGTCATCATCATCAACAGTTGTAGTCGTCGTTACCATGATCAACAGTTATAGTCGTCGTCATCATCATCAGCAGTTGTAGTCGTCGTCATCATGATCAACAGTTGTAGTCGTCGTCATCATCATCAACAGTTGTAGTCGTCGTTACCATGATCAACAGTTGTAGTCGTCGTCATCATCATCAACAGTTGTAGTCGTCGTCATCATCATCAACAGTTGTAGTCGTCGTTACCATGATCAACAGTTATAGTCGTCGTCATCATCATCAACAGTTGTAGTCGTCGTCATCATGATCAACAGTTGTAGTCGTCGTCATCATCATCAACAGTTGTAGTCGTCGTTACCATGATCAACAGTTGTAGTCGTCGTCATCATCATCAACAGTTGTAGTCGTCGTCATCATCATCAACAGTTGTAGTCGTCGTCATCATCATCAACTGTTGTAGGTTTAACCCTTTCTCATATACAACAAATCTGCAGCAGACGACTTCGAAAACATATTGGTGTAATAACGTTGGAAACTTTCATAAATAAGGGTTTAATCAATAAATGAAATTAAAAACATTGTGGCTATAATATATCCGTAAATTTGGTCATACCATAATTGACAGACCGGAAATCGAGTACTAACGGAACCGGAATAATCTCCGTCATTTACCGATTAAGATATAACGGTTCGATATAAATAAGGAGATAATATAAGTTGTTGTATGTCTAGGCTATTCCGGTTACCGACGGCGTACTACAGTACATGAGTATGTCATGCATGAACCAACAATGTAGTCTGGTACCCGGCTTACTGTTCTTATAATGTAATGGTTGAGACAGGTAACTCCAGACTATGTCGAGACCGGTTGTTCATTGAACAAAACCTCTCGGAAATCTAATATAAAATCTCATTAAAATCATATCGTATTAACGCTACGCATAGGTTACATTTGGTCAGATCGTGTACTTTAGTCTGATTGTCTAATATATAACCATAATCCGAACCAGAGCTATATATAAGATACGTTTTGTAAGTTCTTAAATTCTTATTTGAAACCTCCAGCCCAATCGAGACGATTCTTTTGAGTACCAACATCATATGGTTGGTGTGTTAGGACCATAATAGATATATTGTGGAGAAAAGAGCTGAATATTCTTATTTATTTCGACCTAAATATGTATCCATAATCCGAACACATACAATGGCCATAGATAAATATATTTTATAACGTCGGTCGAAAGCTATGCACAGCTTTTTTTTGTAGTAATTAAAGAAATATCGACTGGAATTGAATTGAACTGAGTATGAATTACCCAGACGTCTACTGAAAATAACACCAGGTTCCGCATTAAGACGTGCACCATGATATGTGCCCGTTCATAGGAAAAGGTACAAGATTACTTTCGTGAACAGATAATATCCAGACCAGCCTATCCATTCCACAACGCACTGCTAACATATTATGTGGAAGACAGTAGTACAGTGGTAGGTATAGCGTCGGCATCTCGTACCAAACGTCCTGGATTCGAAATCCGTGATGCCTTTGGGATTTTTGTCACACACGACAAGAGTACTGGTTATGTCTCCAGGAAGCAGACATCGAGCGTGATTAATATAAGCTTTAAGCTTGTTTCGCCATCAATGTAAAATAAATAAGTTTAAACTAACATACAAAACCTTACTATGAGATTAAATAAGTTTAAACTAACATACAAAACCTTACTATGAGATTAAATAAGTTTAAACTAACATACAAAACCTTACTATGAGATTAAATAAGTTTAAACTAACATACAAAACCTTACTATGAGATTAAATAAGTTTAAACTAACATACAAAACCTTACTATGAGATTAAATAAGTTTAAACTAACATACAAAACCTTACTATGAGATTAAATAAGTTTAAACTAACATACAAAACCTTACTATGAGATTAAATAAGTTTAAACTAACATACAAAACCTTACTATGAGATTAAATAAGTTTAAACTAACATACAAAACCTTACTATGAGATTAAATAAGTTTAAACTAACATACAAAACCTTACTATGAGATTAAATAAGTTTAAACTAACATACAAAACCTTACTATGAGATTAAATAAGTTTAAACTAACATACAAAACCTTACTATGAGATTAAATAAGTTTAAACTAACATACAAAACCTTACTATGAGATTAAATAAGTTTAAACTAACATACAAAACCTTACTATGAGATTAAATAAGTTTAAACTAACATACAAAACCTTACTATGAGATTAAATAAGTTTAAACTAACATACAAAACCTTACTATGAGATTATGTCAGCTAGTGTTGATTCCATATTATGACTGAACATGTATGAGCCGTCCCGCGAGAAAACCAACAGTGTGGACTCTGCGTAAAGTATCGACCCGGATCAGCCTAAGCATGCCGCGCAGACTTACCTGGACAGACACTTTTCGTCTCGTGTGGATTTTCTGTATCAGGAATCATTACTCTATCTATCCCCCCTTAGACGGAATGTGTCGGCCGGATCAGTCTGCGCGGACAGCGCAGGCTGATCTGGTCGATACATTACGCAGATATATTGATATGAGCCGTCCCGCGAGAAAACCAACATTGTGGACTCTGCGTTAAGTATCGACCCGGATCAGCTACGCAGGCTTACCCGGATATACCCTTTTCGCCTCCTTTGGATTTTCTGTTTCAGGAATCATTACTCTATACCTCTACCTCCCCTGAGACGGAATGTGTCGACCCGGATCACGGATCAGTCTGCGCGGACTGCCCAGGCTGATATGGGTCGATACATTACGCATAGGCCATAATGTTGGTTTCCTTGGTAATATTACGGTCTTTCATGGGTAATTTATCTTTACTACTGGTCCATTTATCCTGACATCAGTTAGCCAGCTGTAATGCTAACCCCACAAAACTGAGCGCTAAGGGGAGAAATCCCTTTTTACCATGTTTAACCCTTTCCCTCATAGAACAATTCTGCAGCAGACGACTTTGAACGTATTTTGTCAAAACATAGAAAATCTCCATAATTTAATGGATAACCTATGACAAAAAGTTGAAAACATAGTGGCAAAAGAAGAAATTGCACAAAACGTGCAATTTCTCCTTTTGCCACTATGTTTTCAACTTTTTTCAACAGATGCGTCAGAAAGCGTCTATATGAGGGAAAGGGTTAAAGTATTTGATATGACCCGGCCAGGGATTGAACCCGCGAACCGCTCACCCGAGGTGAACGCTCTACCACGACACCACACAGGTGGTCTCCTTTTCCCATAAACGGAATTATTTATACATATTACTAGAAAGGAAACCCCAGTAAAATGCTAATATAGGTTTAACCCTATCCCATATACAACAAATCTACAGCAGACGGCTTCGAAAACATATTGGTGTAATAACGTGGAAATACTCCATAAATAAGGGTTTAATACATAAATGTAATTGAAAACATTGTGGCTAAAAGAGAAATGGCTTATTATGAGTTATTGGTACGCTTACCACAATGTTTTCAAAAGTCGTCTGCTGTAGTGTCGTCAGAAAGCGTATATATACGTTATATAGAACCAAGGCTGAGTGTCGTTAAGACCTCAAGTCGACAGACGCGGGTTATATATATGTCGACAGGAAATGACGTCAATTTCGAGTCATACTGAACTACATTGTAATATATACGTAAATGTGGTCATACATTAATTGACAGACCGGAAATCGAGTACGAACGGAACCGGAAGTCATTTCCCACAGGCGCCTTTACTTTCATCGAATTTCTATTATTTGGCAGATAACGTTTATTTTTTTCTTAACTTTTTGCCCAGCTAATCAGTAGCAGACGACTTTGAAAACATATAAGCAATGTATGGGAAAATCTCTATAAATGAAAGCATCATTATTGGATCGTGAGCAATTTATCCTTTTGCCTCAATGTTTACGTCGTCAGCTGTAAAGGCATTATATATCGTCTGTATCACGGACAGGATTAACCCTTAGCCTCATATTAACGCTTTCTGATGTCTCTGCAGCAGACGGCTTTTTGAAATCATAGTGAAAAAAGAAGAAATTGCTCAAAACCAGCAATTTCTCCTTTTGCCACAATGTTTTCCACTTTTAGTCATACTGTTTATCAATTTTTTTTTCAATTAAAGAGATTTTCTATTTTTTGACAAAATATGTTCAAAGTCGTCTCACATGCAGGTTTTTTGGACGGATGTGAAGCAGATTACCTTTGAAATCATTGTCGCACAGGGAGAAATCACTCTTGGTGAGCAATTCATCCCTTTGCTACATTATTTTCAACGCTGTTGGACGATTATACTAGCGTTTAAATTAAGTAGTTTTCAAAGTCGTCTGCTGCGGAATCATCGTATATTGGAAAGGCTTAAATAATAAAGCATTCATTTTTTAAACTTTCGATAACTGATATATATATTTATTCTTTAAAAGTGCTGAACTCCAGATGGAGATTTTTTCTTCTTTCCAAATATTGCTAAAAGTGACAACACAGTAAGTAATAAACAGTTCAAAACTGTTTTGGCAGTAAATGTTGAAAAACTGTCAATTGAAAGTCACGAGAATGTACACAATTTAGCTTACTGGGTATGCCTACCCAGTAAAAATGAAGCATAAACGTAATTATGTCCCAGAATTATGATTCTAATATTACAAGACAATTTTTTAATAGCTTTAAAACATTGACTATAATATATGGAAGCCCTGGAGGGACTTCTTACTTCAATACTTCTGACTTCCATACTTCTAACTTCATTACTTCTAACTTCCAAACTTCTAACTTCATATAGTTTGGAAGTTAGAAGTAATGAAGTTAGAAGTATGGAAGCCAGATGTATTGAAGTAAGAAGTCCCTCCAGGGCTTCCATAATAATATCTATAATCTTGAGTTCAGCACCTTTTATTACTAGTAACGCTCGCTCTGATACCGATGGCATTTGACACCTTTGTCGGATATGGTATAGAAAATACTATGAGAAAATGAGAAATTATCAGCCTAATCATGTCGCGCAGGCTAACCCGGACGGACACTTTTCGCTTCCTGTTTCAGGAATCATTATTATATACCTCTATACCCCCGAGACGGAATTTGTCGGCCCGGATAAGCCTGCGCAGACTGCGTAAGCTTATCTGGGTCGATACATTACGCAGAGGCCATAATGTTGGTTTTCTCGCGGGACGGCTCAATTATGCTATTTTTAGAATCGCATGCTTTGAAAACTGTGTAAAAAAATGTATTGTCAGGACGCATTGACTTTTGTCAATCGTCGGAAAGAAAGCTGGCCGAGCCGGGATTCGAACTCACAACCCCTGGATTGACAGCCCGCAGGACAGTTTGAAATATTCACTGAAGCAAATTTAAAACAGTATATATTGTTCGTTATAACAAATATTATTTTCCCTCGTATTCCTTTCAAAATTCATCTATTACTTAGTAGAGGCCAATATCTTTGAAGCCGGACCTAAACATCGCCACAGAACCAAACGCTCGTATGGATTTGAAAACTGCATTTAGCAGGTCGTCCAAGATTGACCTTTGCTTAATTAACCATTTCCCTCATACGACAATTCTGCAGCAGACGACTTTGAACATATTTTGTCAAAAAATAGAAAATCTCTATAATTGAATGGATAACCTGTGACTAAAAGTGGAAAACATTGTGGCAAAAGGAGAAATTGCTCGTTTTGTCTGCTGTTGAGGGATCTGATTGCTCGTTTTAATTATGTTTTCAAAAAGCCGTCTGCTGCAGAGGCATCAGAAAGCGTCTATATGAGGGAAAGGGTTAAGCCAAGCGAATTATTGCCTACCAGTGATGTGATACTCGTACTCGTTATAGCACTCGTTCTTACTCGAGTACCAATTTACAAGTACTCAGCAGTACTCGGTACCCGTCTTAAATTATAAGTACAAGTACTCGTTCTTACTCGAGTACCAATTTACAAGTACTCGGTACCCGTCTTTAATTATATTTATTTATTTATTTATTGGTGTTTTACGCCGCTTTCAACATTATTTCAGTTATTTCACGGCGACAGTTCACTTATGCATGATCCCTGGGTAAACAAACCTACTAGGCTAGAAAATGTGCCTTGCCCAAGGGCACTCCACCATGACCGTAGTGCCGCGACTGGGGATCGAAATTATAAGTACAAGTACTCGTACTTACTTGAGAAAACGGGCAAGTACTTATGAATACTTTACGAGTACTCTAGGAGTGTGAACTGGTAAATTTATTCTACATAACATATCATACTTTCATTTGTGACCCCTCATTGCCTACATTTAGCCAGTTTTATACCATACAATACTAATTAAAACAAATCTGTACTCAGATAGTACTCATGATTACTTTAAGTAGTACTCAGTACTTACTGGAGTACTTACTGGATTACACACACCAGGGGCGTAGCTTTGCAATTATCAATGTGTATGCCGTCTCGTGAGAAAATCAACATTGTGGACTCTGCGTAAAGTATCGAACATATACTCAGATCAGTCTAAGCATGCCACACAGGCCTACCCGGATAGACACTTTTCGCCTCCTGTGGATTTTCTGTTTCAGGATCACTACTCTATACATCTTTCCCCCTAAGACGGAATGTGTCGGCCGGATCAGTCTGCGCAGGCTGATCTGGTCGATACATTACGCAGATGTCTATCGCCGCAGTTGCATTTTGGGGCATTTTGAGAAAAAATGTGTAGGCACGTGCCTACAGTGCCTAAAGGGAGCTACGCCCCTGCACAAACAAGTGAGTAGTACTCAGTACTAACACGGGGTCAATAGTTGGGACCTCACCCTACACGTGGTGTGAGAATAGTTGAGTATTCGAGAGGCAGACAGACATGGTTATAAATGTAAGTTGTAACAACTCCATAGACGATGAAAATAAATAAACCAATATTACTACTTCATGATTATGTGTATGTCTGAAGGATGTTTTTTCACCGCTTCCAACAGTATTTGTGTTACATCATAACACAGTATAATTGTTAGAACTTCCGATTAATTAATCCTGTCGGTCCTTCCGTATGATGACCGTCCTTGTTCTTTGCACCAGGGAAATTCAAATGTTTTCATTTTTAAAATACCGTCTAACCTGTTATGATCGACACACCTAGGGAAATGATGAATGGGTTCCTTTGAAACAGATGGCCGCTAAGTGCAGGTACACTTATGAATGAAAACGTCGGGGAGGGTAGAGGGGACTGTATTGTGGTCGCTATCACCAGTTGGTCGGTGATATCACGTGGTCGGGAATACCCCCACAAGAAAAGATACTAATCAAAGTACAAAGTACTGAAGGTAGAATTGCGATCGTTTAAGAAGAGATACAGAAGTGCATATATGAATATTTATTTTACCGGTTACCTTCAGGCAAAGTTTCAAGTGTGTAACCCTTTCCAGTGCTGATATTTTGCCTCAACCTGAAACTTTTACCAAAATGTTGACGAACAGACAGACGGAGAGACAGACATCGCCAATCTATAGACCGGAAGTGCTAGAGCAATCCGGCCAAAAATAAAAAAAAATCATCAATTTTAGCAGTAAAATCCTGCCAAGAAGTAATGAATTGAGAAAAAAATGTGCCGAGAGGTCCATAATTTCAAACTTGCTAAGATTTGGTCTGTGCAATGAATGTACAAATTGAAAAATGTATTGTTGACATGTATTTTCTACACCATCATTGTAATGTTGTTTATCATAAATAAAATTATTCCTTTTTTTAAATAAACTTTTAATCAAAATGTGTGTCTCAGTGTTGTCTTCTTCAGCAGTTTGACAGAAACAAAGCCTAAATCTGAAATTGTGTCAATGTGTTATTTGTCAACTCTGTCCCATAAGTTTTGCTTGTGATTTGAACTCTCATAAAAAAAGCACGGAAAGGGACAACTTTCCCAACTTTGATTAAATATGTTTTCCAATTAAATTGTAAAAAATCTTTTTCTGTTTTTTGAAAGTTTTGTCATTATTATTTAAGACGGACATTATATACTAGAATAGCCAACTGACTATCATTTGAAAAAGTGTTTCTTATTTAAACCTTTCCCACTTGCATACGTAATTGCAGCCGACGACTTTTGAAAACATTGATGCAGAAGAAGAAATTGCTCATAACAAGCTTTCTCCTTTTGCAACAATGTTTTCAACTATATTCAATGATTACACTTCCAATAAATGTGATTTTCTGTATCTTTGCTCAGATTTTTTTTAATTCGTCTGCTGCAGAGTTTTTATATTGTGGGGTGGTTGTGATTTGTTAAAGGGCAAGCAGGATTGGGAATTGAGTGTTGCACTTATCCTAATGAAACACTCGCCTGCCTGTGCATGTTTTAGCTTAACTTAACTTGTTAATGTTCTTTCCATCATCAACTTAGTCATCTGTTAGTAATCAACTCTATGAACGAAATAATCGCGTCAAAATCTTGAATCGCGTCAAAATCATAACGAACAAACTGTCAAAATCTAATTTTGAACTGTGTAATACGTGTGAAAGCTCGAGCCAAAGGCTCGAGCGAAGCACGCCTAGAGGTTACCCGTACGAACACATCATACGAGATCAAAACAAAGAGAATTCAGTACAATCTTACTGTTTTTCACATATCAAATCTCAACCCCATAGCACTTTTTTTCGGCCATTTTGCTTCCGGTCTTACTGGACGGACAAATTACCGTAACCTATTAATTTCGTAACCGGTAAAACCCGCATTCACGATATTCGTATGTTTTGACAAATAAAAAAATACTAAGAACTAGAGAGAAAAATTAAATTAAATTCCTTCTCGATAAAGGAAAGGAATCTGACACGTGATAATTTGCGTGTAATTGCACTCGTTTTCTATTTTTAAAATGATATTTTCTCAACCGGAAGTAAACACATCCAAATGTGACGTCATTGCAACGAAAGTAACGTCATTGTAAGGCAAGTAATAAATAGTTAACAAAAGGAAAACGACAGGAATGGTAGGAAAAGATAGTTTGACTCGTCACAAATGGATTTCATTCACTGCAAGGACTTTATAAAGGGTAAGTCGACTATTCTTTTGTACCTGTCATAGTTATTTCATGGATTTTATATCTTGGCAATATAGAGAAGCAATTAACACTTGAAAATGATTGTAAATATTTCAACGGAAGTTATCGTTCGTTACACTGGCCTCGGATATTATTTAAACTGAAAAGGACGAACAATTCTGTTTCTGTATCGACATAGCTTCATTTCAAGGTAGGATATTTATTATATCAATAATTTGCTTAAAAATATAACTTCATTTCTAATTTATTTGTTAGTTGAGAACCGTTCCACGATGCTTTCGTCAAATCGCGTGACGTCACATCGTGTGTATTGTTTTTGTCTGTATCTGTTCCACGATGCTTACGTCACATCGCGTCACGTCACATAGTGTGTATTGTTTTTGTCTGTATCTGTCATTTGAAGCCGAAGCCGTCTTGTCTTGTCAAATGTTGACCCCACTCAAGGAAATAGCTAAACTATCATATCTTCGACTGTCTAGTTGTATTTACCTTAAGACGTTTATTAATATATTGAAGTAAATGTATTAAACAAACAAAACTTCAGTCAATTTCAAATTATTTGCCTTCAATATACTTTTTAGCAAGGGGCTCTTTAGAGCCAATTGCTATAGTAGCTAATTTTCGAAACGACGCATCATTTTGAGACTGGAATCTAGACAGAGCTTTTACGATATCGGCATGGAATTACTTCACATCTGTCTTTCTACATCAGCTCTCCGTTTCTGAACACCATCTCGACTTCATATAGATGTATTGGTGGTTGCAGATCGTACATAATGTCAATGAAAGTTGATGATTTGTGGAATATTTTGTTAAAAATGAAATGACTGTTGCCAGCTAATTTCCATGTTGGTCATCTTGAACTGCCAATAGTTCCTGTCTAAAAATCAAAATGCGGTAACTTGTTGACATATGAAGCCGAAAATTGATTTGATTCGACATCACTAACCCAAAAGGAATAACTCGAAATAATGTTTATGTTAAAACATATGAATTACATGATTAATAATTAAAATGTATTTCTACGCTTTCAACATACTTGATCGCGCGTAAAGTTCATTGGTAATTCCTAAATATTGTAAATCGAATGGAGTAAAGGTAACTTTTCGATTCCGACTCAAAAACAAATTATGATAAATGAGTTCCAATGATAACATATATACTCAAATATTCAAATTATTTAAATGATAATAAAATAAACAGATGACAAAATATAACACATATACGATAAATGTGCAAGTGAGCCTAGGCGTCGTAATTTCCAAAAATCCTTTCGAATAAAATGTATTATCAGCGGAAACGTTAATCTGGAATCTAAGTACTAGAGTATTTTATTTTAGATTCCTAGGTAAATACATCAAATGTTCAACCAAAATTAACCTGAACAACCTCAGCAGACGGAATAAGGTAGTCAAGTCCCAGTTATAAAAAAAACCCAAATGATTTAAATGACATTTGTTTTTTATCAAGATAAAACGTTTCATACTAAATATTTCCGCTAACTCGTGTATTGGTTTATAATTATGTTATAAATGAAACCCATCGTAGTGGCCGCGTAACGTAGTGGTTAGAATGTTTGGCCGTGAAAAAGGAGACTTAAGTTCGATTCCCGCTATGGGCAGATAATTTTTTTGTAAGAAAAATATAATATTTTTTGTCTTATAAATTGCCGATATCAGTGGTGCAATTGTCATTTAACACCGCTGCAATAAACTCTTTCAAAATGTTGGGATTTAAAATGAATTCAAAAGCAATGCATTTAAAACTATTCACCTATGCGGTGTGAAACACTAAGAAATGATTAAATCGTCTGTATGATGTTTTACGTCGCTTTTAACAATATTTCAGTCATTGCACGCTGAAGAAAATGTAGATAACACAGGATTTTATTTCTGCTTTGAAAGTAAAATTGGACTCTCAATATAATTATCATTGTTTGGTTATTGTGATTTTGATATGAAATGTATATGTGTTAATTGCATTAAAAAAAGACACGACTAAAATCCATTGTAAACCAGGAGGTGTGCTAAGCAGAAACTATCCAGATAG
The DNA here is from genome assembly GCA_031761405.1 of Serripes groenlandicus. Classification (NCBI taxonomy): domain Eukaryota; kingdom Metazoa; phylum Mollusca; class Bivalvia; order Cardiida; family Cardiidae; genus Serripes; species Serripes groenlandicus. The sequence goes on along the minus strand of JASEVX010000333.1, from coordinate 51,862 downwards.
CAGATGCGCATGTGTATGCCAACTTTTAGCATATCGATAGACCATCATACTGTGTTTACAGTGTTTTGCTTTACTCCTTTATCATTTAATATATGGATATAAAGTGCTAACTAACAAATTGCTAATGTAAAGTGTTCAAGTTAGACTTTTGGGATCGGTAAATCCATGTCCAAATGTTATCTGCAGTTAGCCCCTTGCTGTGAGCACTTGCAGTGCTTTGATTTACATTGTACAGTTTAACAGTTTATGTCTATGACCTAGCATTTGTCAAATCATGAAAGTATGACCAGAATCAGTTCACCCTGGATTTGAGGTATACATAGTAAATGTCTTAAGCCATATATCCTCCAACCTGAAAGAGAGGAAAACACTTTCATGCCTCCAAATGAGTCCATTGATTTAAAGAAATGATGTCATATGTGGACTATCAGTAAAACACATAACTTTTCATTCAACAGGCTGAATTTCTAGTAGTTTCACCTTTTTTTATCCAAAATTTGTTTATTGATCAAACTCAAATGAGTCCATTGTTTTAAAGGAATGATGTCATATGTGGGCTATCAATAAAACACATTACTTTTCTTTCAACAGGCTGCATTTCTAGTAATAAACTCAAATGAGTCATGATTGTTTTAAAGAAATGATGTCATATGTGGGCTATTAGTAAAACACATTACTTTTCTTTCAACAGGCTGAATTTCATTTTTTTTTTTATCCAAAATTTGTTTATTGATAAGATTGGACAAACTTGTTACTAAGAATTTCAACAATATTTCCACTAGGTTATTTTAAATATACTCTGCATGTATGTATTCAAACCACATTTACAAAAGATTCAACATCTATTGACAGCACTATTTTCATACTTGGGAGCACAACAACCAATGATGTCATAGAACTGTTTTTCAACAGAAAAGGCTATATTATAAATCATAATTAATGTCAGTTATAAGTCACCCAGTGACCTCACATAATTGTTCTGTCCTCTGATATAACTGAAATACCACCGAAATGTATATCTTTTCTGTTTTCTATGTAATTTATTGTGAAATCCATTTTTCTGGTAAAATTTAAACTAGTATACATTCATTGTAACAAAAACAAATCTTATACTTTACTGGTAATAAAAATTATACATATTTTCATAAACTGCTGCTCAAAGTAAAAACCTATACTGTAGTTTAATGGTAGAACACCAGGTCCTGGTCTAACAAGAGTTCTGAGTTCAAATCTCAGCAGGTACACGATTTGAAAGAAGCAACTAAACTTAACAATTTATACATGAAACAATTGTGTGGGGAGTAGTCTTACTTAAACACTTATTACATTTTTATCCTGGCTTCTAGTAAAAATAGTTTACTCCCTGTACCCTTTTCAAAAGCTTTTATAATTGCGCAACAACAATTAAAAAAAGGAAAAGTTATCATCATTGATAAGATCTTTCACTATGCACTTTTTTTTCAAACGACATAATTATATACATACATAATCAGTTGTTCAGACACTAAGTCTGAAACTTATTAACAAATAACCTGATGCTGTTTCATGTTTTACAAATTAAAGACCAGAAAAGGAGATAGGGGTTCAAAGGGAAATGTTGTTGAATAGGAACATATATTGTTCATTTTGGATCAATTACACCATTCCGACAATGTATTCAGATTAGTCACAGAAATCAAGTAATTTACATCAGGCAAGGGGCTAAACTTTACCCTTTCCAACATACATCATTATAAATGGGACTTTTGAAAATATTTGTCAAAAATTACAGTTTTCTCAGTCTGTATGCATCATTTAGTGTTTTCATCTTAAAAACATTCCGCCAGATCATGCAAAGTTAGCCATGTGCCTTGGAAGATTGTTGTGTGGAGTATTTTAGTATTCTAGAAAGCCAGGGGAAAATGTTAGGTGAACTGAAGTACCATCGAAAGTAATGTTAAGCTCAAGTCATTCAATCAACCATGGTAAGAGTCAGTTTCCAATTATATGTATTACCAGTTTACAAATAACTAGCATTTGTAAAAAATAAATCAGAACATTCTTCAATGCCTTCTAGTGTTGTTTTCCATCAACATCTTTGGAAATCTTACAGTCTGTTACAATTCTGACCTAATAAAAAATAAAACAGATATGTACAAATTAATTAAACTTAAATGCATGATAAGTTTGTTTTTTTTCAATATGTTTTTCAAATTCTGTTTGGTAACTTTCTACAATTTGCCTATTAATTTGTTTCTTGTTGTGGGACTGACAGTGCTTAATTAATTGTTCTTGCTTTCACACGACCTAGGCTTTGCCTATTAACATATTACAAATTTAGAATAAAAGGATGAATCAGTTATGTTGTAACAACCAATATCCGCGGGTCATTTACCTGATTTTGGCCGAAAGAAATGATTGATTTCTTGCAAGATTTATTCGTTATTCGTTCTGGCTATTATAATCAAAGTATTCTAAACGCTTTATAAAACAAGTGATTTAAAGCGCTCAAATCATTTGATGAAATTTGTTTCTTTAGACGCGGACCTTGTCGAAAGCACCTATCCAAAATGCAAATCGTTGTCGAAGGAATAGATGGACTGAGAGAAAGAGAAAGAAAAGGCTTAGCAATGCATACTATCTTTATGAATAAGGACATGAACGAATATGTATGGACTAGCGCCTAGAATTTCGTACTAGCCGATCCTTCATTCCACTCGCTTATGCTAGCGGGCGAGTGGATGTTTACATCTCTGCCGAGAGGGAAAAAAGGGTTACAATTTACAAAGGGTAATTGCGCGGTGCAGTGCTATATTGGCGTAGTGATATCTAAATAATTGTGTACACTTTAAATATGATATTTACACTTACAAGACTTGTTATTTTCTATTATAAGCTTGAATAATCGGATTTTTTTTCGTTACTCTATGTTTGCTTTTGTGAGCATTCGTAAATTAGTCAAACCAAACATTGCACTTAATTGTTGGTGGTGAAGGGCATATACATCACGTGACTTCAAACTCACTATGACTATGGCAGCCTCTGCGCATGCGCAAGTCTACCAATAAATATGTATATAATACATTGATAGATAATCAAGAAGTACCTAATGGATTTTACTGTATCCAAATTCAAACATTAATTGGAAAATACTATATAGTACAAAAGACACATATATCCATTGTTTTCAAACCAGAATAGTCCATAGAATATTAGCGACAAACTCTCTGTTATATGAAATGAAATTGGTAGAAACAAATGTGTGTTATTTTTGTAAATCAAACGAAGACACTCTTATACATCTTTTCTATGAATGCGAAAATCCTTTACTTCAACTTATTTTAGATAAAATTAGGGAACTTGATCCAACTATACAAATGACAAGCACAGACATAATTCTAGGATTCCGTAAACACGATTTTAAACTGGATATTTTATATTTTAGAAATAAAACGTTATATATATTGCGGTAAATTCACTGTTCCTTCAATAAATGGTCTAAACACCGATTAAGTCTAACATTGAATATTTACAATTCAACAAACTAAGTCGAAGCAGATATAGAAAGCTGGACAATTGTAAGATATGTGTTACAAAACCACTCTTAAATTCTAAGAAGTATGTATGTATATGCATTTGTTTATGTGTGTATATTTATGTGTGTACAGTTATGTGTATAACTGTGTATGTAGTGCTAGTATGTACGTGTGCGTATGTATATGCGTATATGCATAACACAGATAGAAAATAGCATTTATTTCTTATGTTTTATTTTTCTATATTTTATGTTTGTTTGTCGCTTTTTTGGACCTCATTACTAATTACTCCTAAATTTAATGCATAACTTTATTAACACCTGTGGAAATAAAAAGCCTCTATAACAATAAACACATCTTTAGTGGCAGATTCTTTAATCCTGAAGACACCGGTTCGATCCACTGTAGAAGCGGTCATAGTGGAGTGTCCTTTGTCAAAACACGTATCCTAGCAAGTACTGGTGTGTTTACCCAGGGATCTGAAAAAAAAATTGACTGTCGACCTACGACCTACGCGCCAGGTCAACACTATCTTAATGTGAATCTGCCTGTCGACCTACGACCTACGAGCCAGATCAACACTCTCTGAACATAAATTTGACTGTCGACCTACGCGCCAGGTCAACACTCTCTGAACATAAATTTGACTGTCGACCTACGACCTACGCGCCAGGTCAACACTATCTTAATGTGAATCTGAGTGTCGACCTACGACCTATGAGCCAGATCAACACTCTCTGAAAATAAATTTGACTGTCGACCTACGACCTACGCGCCAGGTCAACACTATCTTAATGTGAATCTGACTGTCGACCTACGACCTACGAGCCAGATCAACACTCTCTGAAAATAAATTTGACTGTCGACCTACGACCTACGAGCCAGATCAACACTTTCTGAGCATAAAATTGACTGTCGACCTACGACCTACGCGCCAGGTCAACACTATCTTAATGGGATTCTGACTGTCGACTGTCGACCTACGCGCCAGGTCAACACAATCGTAATGTGAATCTGACTGTCGACCTACGACCTACGAGCCAGATCAACACTCTCTGAAAATAAATTTGACTGTCGACCTACGATCTACGCGCCAGATCAACACTTTCTGAGCATAAAATTGACTGTCGACCTACGACCTACGCGCCAGGTCAACACTCTCTGAACATAAATCTGACTGTCGACCTACGACCTACGCGCCAGGTCAACACTATCTTAATGGGATTCTGACTGTCGACTGTCGACCTACGCGCCAGGTCAACACTATCTTAATGTGAATCTGACTGTCGACCTACGACCTACGAGCCAGATCAACACTCTCTGAAAATAAATTTGACTGTCGACCTACGACCTACGAGCCAGATCAACACTCTCTGAAAATAAATTTGACTGTCGACCTACGACCTACGAGCCAGATCAACACTTTCTAAGCATAAAATTGACTGTCGACCTACGACCTACACGCCAGGTCAACACTCACTGAACATAAATCTGACTGTCGACCTACGACCTACGAGCCAGGTCAACACTATCTTAATGTGAATCTGACTGTCGACTGTCGACCTACGCGCCAGGTCAACACAATCTTAATGGGATTCTGACTGTCGACTGTCGACTTACGCGCCAGGTCAACACTATCTTAATGTGAATCTGACTGTCGACCTACGACCTACGAGCCAGATCAACACTCTCTGAAAATAAATTTGACTGTCGACCTACGACCTACGAGCCAGATCAACACTCTCTGAAAATAAATTTGACTGTCGACCTACGACCTACGAGCCAGGTCAACACTCTCTGAAAATAAATTTGACTGTCGACCTACGACCTACGAGCCAGATCAACACTTTCTGAGCATAAAATTGACTGTCGACCTACGACCTACGCGCCAGGTCAACACTATCTTAATGGGATTCTGACTGTCGACTGTCGACCTACGCGCCAGGTCAACACTATCTTAATGAGAATCTGACTGTCGACCTACGACCTACGAGCCAGATCAACACTCTCTGAAAATAAATTTGACTGTCGACCTACGACCTACGCGCCAGGTCAACACTCTCTGAACATAAATCTGACTGTCGACCTACGACCTACGCGCCAGGTCAACACTATCTTAATGTGAATCTGACTGTCGACTGTCGACCTACGCGCCAGGTCAACACAATCTTAATGGGATTCTGACTGTCGACTGTCGACCTACGCGCCAGGTCAACACTATCTTAATGTGAATCTGACTGTCGACCTACGACCTACGAGCCAGATCAACACTCTCTGAAAATAAATTTGACTGTCGACCTACGACCTACGAGCCAGATCAACACTTTCTGAGCATAACATTGACTGTCGACCTACGACCTACGCGCCAGGTCAACACTCTATGAACATAAGTTTGACTCTCGACCTACGACCTACGCGACAGATCAACACTATCTTAATGTGAATCTGACTGTCGACCTACGACCTACGAGCCAGATCAACACTCTCTGAAAATAAATTTGACTGTCGACCTACGACCTACGCGCCAGGTCAACACTATCTTAATAGCATTCTGACTGTCGAGCTACGACCTATGCGCCAGGTCGACACTTTCTGAAAATAAATTTGACTGTCGACCTACGACCTACGAGCCAGATCAACACTTTCTGAGCATTAAATTGACTGTCGACCTACGACCTACGCGCCAGGTCAACACTCTCTTAATGTGAATCTGACTGTCGACCTACAACCTACGAGCCAGATCAACACTCTCTGAAAATAAATTTGACTGTCGACCTACGACCTACGCGCCAGGTCAACACTATCTTAATGTGAATCTGACTGTCGACCTACGACCTACGAGCCAGATCAACATTCTCTGAAAATAAATTTGACTGTCGACCTACGACCTACGCGCCAGGTCAACACTATCTTAATGTGAATCTAACTGTCGACCTACGACCTACGACCCAGATTAACACTCTCTGAAAATAAATTTGACTGTCGACCTACGACCTACGCGCCAGGTCAACACTATCTTAATGTGAATCTGACTGTCGACCTACGACCTACGACCCAGATCAACACTCTCTGAAAATAAATCTGACTGTCGACCTACGACCTACGAGCCAGATCAACACTTTCTGAGCATAAAATTGACTGTCGACCTACGACCTACGCGCCAGGTCAACACTATCTTAATGGGATTCTGACTGTCGACTGTCGACCTACGCGACAGGTCAACACTATCTTAATGTGAATCTGACTGTCGACCTTCGACCAACGAGCCAGATCAACACTCTCTGAAAAAAAATCTGACTGTCGACCTACGACCTACGCGCCAGGTCAACACTCTCTGAACATAAATCTGACTGTCGACCTACGACCTACGCGCCAGGTCAACACTATCTTAATGGGATTCTGACTGTCGACTGTCGACCTACGCGCCAGGTCAACACTATCTTAATGTGAATCTGACTGTCGACCTACGACCTACGAGCCAGATCAACACTCTCTGAAAATAAATTTGACTGTCGACCTACGACCTACGAGCCAGATCAACACTCTCTGAACATAAATTTGACTGTCGACCTACGACCTACGAGCCAGATCAACACTTTCTGAGCATAAAATTGACTGTCGACCTACGACCTACGCGCCAGGTCAACACTATCTTAATGGGATTCTGACTGTCGACTGTCGACCTACGCGCCAGGTCAACACAATCTTAATGTGAATCTGACTGTCGACCTACGACCTACGAGCCAGATCAACACTCTCTGAAAATAAATTTGACTGTCGACCTACGACCTACGAGCCAGATCAACACTCTCTGAAAATAAATTTGACTGTCGACCTACGACCTACGAGCCAGATCAACACTTTCTGAGCATAAAATTGACTGTCGACCTACGACCTACGCGCCAGGTCAACACTATCTTAATGTGAATCTGACTGTCGACCTACGACCTACGAGCCAGATCAACACTCTCTGAAAATAAATTTGACTGTCGACCTACGACCTACGAGCCAGATCAACACTCTCTGAAAATAAATTTGACTGTCGACCTACGACCTACGAGCCAGGTCAACACTCTCTGAAAATAAATTTGACTGTCGACCTACGACCTACGAGCCAGATCAACACTTTCTGAGCATAAAATTGACTGTCGACCTACGACCTACGCGCCAGGTCAACACTATCTTAATGGGATTCTGACTGTCGACTGTCGACCTACGCGCCAGGTCAACACTATCTTAATGAGAATCTGACTGTCGACCTACGACCTACGAGCCAGATCAACACTCTCTGAAAATAAATTTGACTGTCGACCTACGACCTACGCGCCAGGTCAACACTCTCTGAACATAAATCTGACTGTCGACCTACGACCTACGCGCCAGGTCAACACTATCTTAATGTGAATCTGACTGTCGACTGTCGACCTACGCGCCAGGTCAACACAATCTTAATGGGATTCTGACTGTCGACTGTCGACCTACGCGCCAGGTCAACACTATCTTAATGTGAATCTGACTGTCGACCTACGACCTACGAGCCAGATCAACACTCTCTGAAAATAAATTTGACTGTCGACCTACGACCTACGAGCCAGATCAACACTCTCTGAAAATAAATTTGACTGTCGACCTACGACCTACGAGCCAGGTCAACACTCTCTGAAAATAAATTTGACTGTCGACCTACGACCTACGAGCCAGATCAACACTTTCTGAGCATAAAATTGACTGTCGACCTACGACCTACGCGCCAGGTCAACACTATCTTAATGGGATTCTGACTGTCGACTGTCGACCTACGCGCCAGGTCAACACTATCTTAATGAGAATCTGACTGTCGACCTACGACCTACGAGCCAGATCAACACTCTCTGAAAATAAATTTGACTGTCGACCTACGACCTACGAGCCAGGTCGACACTTTCTGAAAATAATTTTGACTGTCGACCTACGAGCTACGACCTACGCGCTAACTTCACACACCTGCACCGATGATGCCTTATATATGACACGGTAGCAAATATGTCTGTTTTTAATTGAGCCGAGTGTATTTAGACAACGGTATTATTGCCTTTAAGCATCAAAAGAAGCAAGAAATTTTGTCCATGGTGTCAGAAAGTCTTGAAATACAGTGTCAAGGAGTGGCCAGTAACCATGTCCTAGGTATCAAAAAGACGTTAAATCTTTTCCCAAGGAGTGAGGTGAGATACCTTTTTATATGTTTAAGGTAAATGCGAGGTAAATGCATACGAATGAAAGTCTAACAAAAGGCAGCTTTAATAACAACACTCTTGCTGTTAACAAGTATTACGCGACTTTTGGTTTCTGTGTGTGATTAGAAATATGACAATGTGACATAGTAATCTGTCACGAAATGTTACCATACCATTGTACATGGTAGTTTGCACATTTAAGGTGAATGTACTTTTAACTGAATTATCATATATATACGTACATGGTAACACAGAAGACGTACATATCCTAACTAAAGACAGCTTTTAATAATAACACTATTGCTATTGACAAATAATAGCTACTGTTGGTTGAGGTATGTACTTTTGTAATATGGTAATAAATCAAAGTTAAAATGTGCTGAAATGTTATCATACCTGCATACATGAACATGCTATATATTATTTAAAATATCATTGACTTGCTTCTGTCTAATCTGAACATTGCCTTCCATTTTAAAGTATAGATAAGTTGGCAAATGCCAGCGCTGAACATAACAGAATATTTTTTTTATATAATCTGAAAGAGTGTTACCCAAGGATCATTTCTACAAACATGATTTGGAAATCTGCCAGATTATTTTGAAGAATAATGTTTCTAAAGTTGTCTCTATAGCTATAAAGCAAAAAAAACAAAAAAAAACGCCCCTGGTGGCCATGTTGTTTGGACAATTGAAAGAATTTGATAGATCGTCACCTAAAAACAGTTCTACATAATAATTCGAAAATCAACTGTTTGGGGGGAGAATTTAAAAGTGTTTGTCTTTTGGTTGCTATGACAGCAATTTTTAACTGCACGCACTCCATAGTTCCAATGCAAAAAAAAAAAAAATTCGGTTAAACTTCGACTTTGAAGCAATTTCCCTGGATCAAGATTCACCAAGTAGATATCACTAGCATAGGTATATCCTCTAGCAAGGACGTTGTCTATGCTTAAGGAATTGGTAGCGTTGAACAGATCCTTCAGTTCATAAAGTTAAATAACTATCTCATTTGTTTCGTCACATCTCTACTGTTCCAAAATATATTATATGGAATCCGCTGTGGTCGAGTGGTTAGCGTCGGGGGTTTCGAAACCAGGTGCCCCGGGTTCGATCCCCGGTCGCGGCTCTACGGTCATGGTGGGGTGCCCTTGAGCAAAGCACATTTTCTAGCCTAGTACTGGTTTGTTTACCCAGGGATCATGAATAAGTGAACTGTCATCGTGATACAACTGATGTTGATATCATGGATATCTAACTAATGAGTTTGGTGTAGATCAGATAGTAAATTGAGCCTGTATTGTGTTAACAAGCTCTTTTATAGCAATTTTGACAATTTCAAGGACCATAATCCAGTCATGCACGGGCGGATCTGGCTGGTTTAAGAAAGGAACCGAGCTCTCATGGATATCTAACTACTGTATAAATTTGATTGAGATACAATCAAAATGAAGACTGTATTGTGTTAACAAGCAATATATTTACGGACAGACGGACACACACACGCACGACGGACGAAACGCTACGGCATAAGTGGTGTGGAGAAGTAGAGTCGGTAATCTGCAAAACAAAATTTGCATGCATTAATCTGTCTGTATTGTGTGCAATCTTCAAATACATCAACATTTAGAGACGATGTTGTGGGGGAGAAAGTTAGGAAGCGGTGTGTTGGAGAATGTTAGGCCGGGGACCCCAACGGTATGTACTAGAAATAAATAACATTTATTGAGAAAAAACAAACATTTTTATTATGATTTACATGAGTTACAGTTGCTCTGTAGTTATAGCAGAATGTTGGGGTTAAAGTGTTACATAATTCACGAAATTGGAGGCAGAGGAGCAAGTTATATACCTATTTGATCCATTGCATTGGAAACAGTTATGTATTTTAGATAAACAAAAATAAAAAACAAGAGGGCCATGATGGCCCTGGATCGCTCACCCAATGTTCACAAAATATTCCTTAAATTTGACCTAGTGACCTAGTTTTTGACCGAACATGACCCAGTTTCGAACTTGACCTAGATATCACTATGACAAACATTCTAAAAAAGTTTCAACATGCTCAAGCCAAAAATGTGGCTTCCAGAGTGTTAACAAGATTTTCCTTAAATTTGACCTAGTGACCTAGTTTTTGACGGGACATGACCCAGTTTTGAACTTGGCCTAGAAATCACTAAGACACACATTCTGACAAATGTTGCTAAAGCCAACAATGTGGCTCACAGAGTGTTAACACGATTTTCCTTAAATTTGACCAAGTGACCTTTTTTTTGACCGAACATGACCCAGTTTCGAACTTGACCTAGATATAACTAAGACAAACATTCTGACAAAGTTTCAACATGCTTAAGCCAAAAATATAGCTTCCAGAGTGTTAACAAGAGTTTCCTTACATTTGACCTATTGACCTAGTTTTTGACCCCACATGATCCAGTTTCAAACTTGTTCAAGACTTGATGGAGATGAATGTTCTGACAAACTTTCATGGTGATTGGATACAAAATGTAGTCTGTATAGTGTTAACAAGGGTAAATGTTGACTACGCACGCCGGACGGACGCAGGACAAAATGTGATCCCAATAGCTCACATTGCACTTCGTGCATAGGTGAGCTAAAAAATGAAAGAAAATCTTATCCAAAACCACTAACAGGCTATCTATGATCATTTATAACTAGGTACACTTTTTGTCTTGTGCATTACTAACATTGATTCTCTTTAAATTTGAGTTGCTTACTAGCACTGTATAGTTCATGTAGTACAAACTTGTACCATATACAGGAAGATTTTAAATTAACTGATTTGTTTAATTTAATTATTGTATGTGGTGAAATATATATACAATGTATGTATAACATGCAGGGACACTCAAAATACCCTCACTGAAAATGATAGGGTAGTCAAAATTCCCTCGATGGGATTACCAGGGTAATCATAATGTATGCCATAATTACAAGAAGAAACACATACTAGAAACTCATCTAATTGATAACACAGTACTCAAAATTGATGGTTATCGTTGGTTTGGTCAAAACCGGAAACAAATTCATAGAAATGCCAAAACTGGGTCTGGTGGTATAGGTTTCCTTATCAAGAATGCTTTATGTGATGTTTTTAACATATCAGTGTTAAACGATACTTGTGAGGGTATTTTATGGCTAAAAATGGTGCATAAGCTAGATGATATAACCCTTTTGCCGTGTGTTTGTTATTTGCCACCTGAAAACTCATCGCGTCACTATGATGTTAGTCAATTTTACGAATGTCTCATAACTGATATGTATTCTTTTCAGAACGACGGTATGATATTCATTTGTGCCGATTTTAATAGCCGTTGTGGTGATATGGATAATTTTATAGTTGGCGTAGATGATTTACCTCCACGTAGTGTGATAGATTTCACAAGCAATTCATATGGAGAGTTGTTGATTGCTTTCCTTATCAATTCAAATATGTGTATGTTGAATGGTAGAGGTGATACTCCGAATCAGTTTACATCTGTGTCTACTAAAGGATCAGCCGTAGTTGATTATTGTATTACTTCGCATGATAATCTGAATAATATTTGTGATTTCAGGGTTACTTTGACCTCTGAACTTCTTGAAACAATGGGAAATGTGCATGTACTGGCACCCACAAGTATTCCAGACCACTCTTTGTTGTCGTGGAATGTTGTTGGTGACAGTTTGCATCAAACAGATGACCCAGGAATCAGTAGAGTCAGGGAGCCATTCGATAGATTTGATCTTAGCAATATAGCAAACACTTTTATGAACAGTTCTTCAATTTTATTGCAAATAAATAGCATTATTGATAAGTTGGAACAAGGTCATCGGTCGCAGAAAAACATCGATTCCATTTATAATGATTGGTGTGGTATGGTGAAAGTAAATATGTATAATTATATTCCTTACAAAACTGTATATCCCGGAAACACACGCATTAGGCAAAGGCGTGGTAAACCATGGTGGGATAGCGATTTGTCAGGTCTGTGGTATGACATGTGTCTAGCTGAACGTAACTGGTTGAAAAGTCGGAACAGAAATGAAAGGATACACCTTAAGTCCGAATATGTCCAGGTTAGAAAACGTTACGATCGTGAGGTACAGCAAGCAAAACGAAAGTATTGGTATTCAATGCAGAAAGATTTGTTGAACAATTGTACTTCTAACCAATCAGATTTTTGGAAATCTATTGGCAAAGTGGGTATTGGTCAATATAAAAATAATAAAATTCCAATGGAAGTTCTTCAAGATGATGGTTCTGTATCGTCGAAACTCTCAGATATTTTAAATAAGTGGAAAACTGATTTTAGTTCATTGTTTGATAACAGAACAAATAGTGTGCCGGTCGACAGTGATGCCTCTGATAGCCAAGTTGGGTATGTACCATTTAATGGGCATATCTCCTTGATGGAAGTGAAGAAAGCTGTCGATAAGACCAAGTGTGGCAAGGCATGTGGTCTGGACGAGATTCCTTCCGAGGTTTTAAAAAATGACTCGACCATAATGTTTTTACATGCACTGTTTAATATATGCTTTGATAGCGGTGTTGTACCTTCAGTATGGAATAAATGTATAATCAATCCCATACCTAAGTGTAAAACACTTCACCCAAGAAGCCCGTTGTCTTATAGAGGTATCTCGTTGACTTGTACAATGTATAAATTATATTGCAATATTTTAAATGATAGATTAATATCTTGGATTGAATCTAATAACATTCTAGCAGATGAGCAAAATGGTTTTAGGAAAAAGAGGAGTACATCTGATCACATCTCTCCATTGGTTAATTTAATTGAAACACGCAAAAGTATGAAAAAGTCCACTTTCACTGCATTTATTGACTTTCGGAAGGCGTATGACATGATCAATCGTTCTAGATTGTGGAAAAAGTTAAATGAGACAGGTATATCGGGTAAAATGTCTAGAGCTTTGAAATCGTTGTATTCGTCTGTGGCATCATGTGTAAGAATTAACTCGTTTACTACAGAATGGTTTGAAGTACAGTGTGGGTTAAGACAAGGGTGTGTGTTATCGCCCCTTTTATTTAATTTATACATAAATGATCTAGCACTGTATCTTAAGTCAATGGATGTTGGAATTCAATTAGATGGGGAGAAGGTGTGTATACTTCTATATGCCGACGATGTAGTCCTACTTGCAGAAAGGGTTAAATGTATTTTAGTGCATGTTAATCCCGAATGCCTTTTTGTTTTAGTGTTATTGACAAATACAAACATTCCGCTCCCCTCTATTAGACAATGTCCTATGGTGAGTTTTGTCCTCTGAAAGTCTTTTCGGCGTAGTCCTTAGGTCTCTATCAATCCTTGCTGACGATGTAGAGTTCTCAAGATTTTCTAAACTAGAAGAGTTTGAATAATATGGCGGTGGGCTTTCACGATCGTGCACAGTTCTATTTGGGGGTGGCCTAAATACATGATCGAGATATCGACTACGTTTAAACATTAAATGTTTTTGACTTTCGATATATCCCTCCTCGCCATCTTTTGAGATGGCGATTTGTGGAGGCAAGTCCAACATCGTGTCCGTTTGTATGGAGCGTTCACGTATTCGATTTTCACGCACTTGTGAGATCTGATGCTCTAAAAGTGTGTCTTGACTGTTTGAAGGAGTTCCTGATGTCGGAGCATATACTACCTGAAAACAGAAAAGGGAGGACAATTTAAAATGTCGGAACATATACTACCTGAAAACGGAGAAAGGGAGGACAATTTAAACTGATGTCGGAATATATATACAACCTTAAAACAGAAAAGATATTTTGAATTATTTTGAACATATACTGCCTGTAAACCCTCTCCCTCATATCACAATTCTACAGCAGACGACTTTCAACATATTTTGTCAACCAATAGCGTATAACAGAATGGATAACCTAAGACTACAATTTGAAAACATTGTGACAAAAGGAGAAATGGGCAATTTCTTCTATTGTCACAATGTTTTCAAAAAGCAGTCTGCTGCAGGTTTTAGAAAGCGTCTATATTATACCCTTACTGTAACTTATTAAGAAATCATTTCCAACATAAAACAAATCAGCAGCAGTCGATTTTGAAATTATCAAGTACACAATATAAAATATCTATAAATTATAATTGAAAAGTGTTCAAAATGATTGCATAAAATGATTGCTCATCATAGCAATTTTTCCTTTTGCCACAATGATTTGAAAGATTTCAATGATTTCAATGATGATTAACCTTACTAACTTTGAAATAATCAAGTACAAAACATAGATAATCTCTATAAATGATGGTAAGAAAATTGAAAAGAGTTTAACTCGTTGTGGCAAATGGGGCAATTGCTCATTATAAGCTTTTTCCCATTCAAAGTAGCATGCTAAAGATGCTCAGAAATGCTATATTTTCGTATATGATTATGTTAAAACCGTAAATGGAGAAAATGAAGCTCATTATGACTATTTTCACCTTTTGTCACAATGATTTCAAAAGTCGTCTGTACGGAATGGCATTCAGCCCAGTGTGATATGGCCATAAGCGGTACTGTTAGAATATACACATAATGAATTTCGTTGAAATTAAAATACGCTCATAAAAAAATATAACCGACCTTGGCGCCTTCCAATGACAAATCGCCTTGACATGGTTACAAGGATCATTTGCATCTTAAAGATACCATAATGACCGTTTTAGTAGTAGGGCCTTCTCGGGGGGTATTCATTTTGAAACTAGAGATTGCTTTTTTGAAAAAGCGATTGTCTCCCCATTTGTGTGGTCGTAGGGGAGGAAATGAAATGATGGAGATGAATTTTTTAGTTTTGGACTGGAGATGAAGCAACAGTGACAATTCTCAGTTATTGAGCGGAAACCATTTTTCAGCTGAGGGTTACCATGACCTTGGTCTTTGACCTAGTGACCTCAAAATCAATAGGGGTCATTTGAGATGAAGCAACAGTGACAATCTTCAGTTGTTGAGCAGAAATCATTTTTCAGCCAAAAGTCATCGCGACCTTGACCTTTGACCTACTGACATCAAAATCAATAGGGGTCATCTACAGGTTAGGACCAAGCTGCACACCAAGTATGAAGTTCCTGGGTATAAGCGTTCTTGATTTATTGAGTAAAACACATTTTTCAGCTGAAGGTTACCGTGACCTTCGACATTTGACCTTGTGACCTCAAAATCAAACAAATTCAATAAAGGTCATTTACTGGATAGGACCAACCTGCACACCAGGTATGAAGTTCCTCAACATAAGCATTCTTTAGTTATTGAGAGGAAACCATTTTTCAGCTGAAGGTTACCATGCCCTTGACCTTTAAGCTAGTGACCTCAAAATCAATAGGGGGTCATCTACTGGTGGTGACCAACCTGCACACCAAGTATTAACTTCCATTGCCAAAGCATTCTAGTTATTAAGCAAAAACAATGTTTCAGCTCATTGTCACTGTGACCTTTCAGCTCAAGGTCACTGTGACCTTGACTTTGACCTCAAAATTAATAGGGTCTTTTACTGGGCATGGCCAACCTGCATACCAAGTATGGAGTTCCTCGGCCCAAGCGTTCTTCAGTTATTGAGCGGAAACCATTTTTTTACCTCACAAGGTCACCTTTGACCTTCTGACATCAAAATCAATAGGAGTCATCTACCGGTCATGACCAACCTGCATACCAAGTATGAAGATCCTATGCCCAAGCGTTCTTCAGTTATTGAGCGGAAACAAGTGTGACGGATGTGACCTTGACCACTGTGAACTTGACCTTTGACCTAGTGACCTTAAAATTAATAGGGGTCATTTGGTGGTGGTGACCAACCTGCACATCAAGTATGAAGTTCCTGGGCCCAAGCAAAAACTATTTATCAGCTCATTGTCACTGTGATCTTTCAAGCTCATGGTCACTGTGACCTTGACTTTAGACCACAGGCGTCCGAATTTCTATTACAGCAAAAAATGCTGAAAATCACAAAATAACTCGCCAAAATACTCAAATTGTCTCTCTATATTGTCTATACGCTATGAAAAATGATCGTAATGGTTATTTGGGGAATCCCGCACGTGTTACTATAAATAGCACCTCTTTACGTCCATATAGTGTAATAATAATGACAAGGTGTGCAACGGCGTTTTCTCCCCTTGCTCGATTCGGGCAATAATTTCCGCCGAAATACGCCTAAACCGACCTAGTCTCAGGTAGAGACAGGTTCACAAATGATTTTTCTCCTGATCCACAACATCAAAATTTGCCAACCGACCAACACGCCGGCGTTCTTAAGCTAACTGTTCATTATTTTTGGAAATTCGCCGAGTTCCCGACCGCCATGCGCTGACGTCACACTAATAACAATTCTGCGGCGACGGATTAATCAAACTACGATTTAATATATGGTCTAACAAATAATGTTTATACTTCTTTCTAAAACGTACAAATATATAGCGTATTTTTTATGAATAATTTTATTTTTGGAAGAAAAATGATTAAATACCAAGTCCAACGAACATTGCTCAGGTACAATATTCTAAAAAAGCGCGTCAATACGCGTTAAATATACGCTGCAGAACGTGATTAATATGACGTCAGCGCATGGCGGTCGGGAACTCGGCGAATTTCCAAAAATAATGAACAGTTAGCTTAAGAACGCCGGCGTGTTGGTCGGTTGGCAAATTTTGATGTTATGGATCAGGAGAAAAATCATTTGTGAACCTGTCTCTACCTGAGACTAGGTCAGTTTAGGCGTATTTCGGCGGAAATTATTGCCCGAATCGAGCAAGGGGGGGAAACGCCGTTGCACACCTTGTCATTATTATTACACTATATGGACGTAAAGAGGGGCTATTTATAGTAACACGTGCGGGATTCCCCAAATAACCATTACGATCATTTTTCATAGCGTATAGACAATATAGAGAGACTATTTGAGTATGTTGGCGAGTTATTTTGTGATTTTCAGCATTTTTTGCTGTAATAGAAATTCGGACGCCTGTGTTTAGACGTACTGACCTCAAAATCAATAGGGGTCTTCTACTAGGCATGGCCAAGCTGCATACCAAGTATGGAGTTCCTCAGCCAAAGCGTTCTTCAGTTATTGAGCGGAAACCATTTTTTACCTCACAAGGTCACGATGACCTTGACCTTTGACCTTCTGTTATCAAAATCAATAGGGGTCAGCTACTGGTCATGACCAACCTGCATACCAAGTATGAAGTTCCTACGCCCTAGCGTTCTTCAGTTATTGAGCGGAAACAAGTGTGACAGACGGAAGGACGGACGGACGGAACGGGCAAAAACAATATGTCACCCCCATGTAATGGGGGAGACATAATAAATATCCGCGTATCATAAACTAAAAATTAATGCTTTGAAAATTAGCACATGGTAAAAATCTAGACCTGCCAGTGTACCACATATTGGAATTTACACTTTAATCTTACTAAGTATATTAATTTCTGGTACATAACTTTCAAAACATCCCTTTCATAATCTACATACATGTGTAAGTTTTACAAATTAAAAAAGAAGACAAATGCCTGTATATTAATTGACTGTAGGTACATTTTCATTTAAGTGAAATTCTTACTGTAGGTCAAAGGGAAGTAAATCATTTTCCATAGGCGACCATTATAGCATTATGGGTTATGGTTCGTTACTAGCAAATGAATTAACACATATACCTGTATCAAACTAAAGTTCATTCTTAGAACTACCAAAAAAGCAAAACAAACTCACATGTTCACCGTATCGTGAAAGAGCTAGGAGGTCAAATCAAAGGTGACCCTTATCCCGCACTGAATTTTACTTTCAATTTCAGAAAATACAGCATGTTCTGAAAATGGCTCTTAATGTGTCAACATAGCTAAAAGCAAACGCTATTCTTATTATAAATCAGTCACAGGTTATTCAACTTAATAAACAACACTTTCAACTTACAACAAAATCATTATTGTCCAATGGGAGACAACTTCAATCCCATATATTCATCTGAAATTCCCTGGACAAAATTGTCTGCCCAGCAAGCCAATCCGATTTACTTCCCTTTGACCTGTATCTAGTCGGGGACAATTACAACGAGTAGAGTACGATCCGGAAGTCAGAAAGTTGCGCATGCGTATATATTAATATCTATTAATAAGACAACTCTATTAATAGATGTAAAGTGAAAGTACCCAAGAAAGTAGCGCCTTAATAATGGAAGATAAAACTAGATCAAATGAATCTCCACAACCTTGGAAGGAGCTCTTTAAATGGGGTATCACTAAACAGAGTCTGGTAGAGTCTGGTCGTCAAATATCCCACTATATCACTGTTTTGTTGTGTTTTTGTATTGAAATGAATAAAATAAAGTGCTAGTGTATCATATAAATAAAAATTAATAAGTATTTGTCTATTTTAGTTCATTTTCGAGTGAATATAGAAATATTATACGCGTGAACACGGACACTGGTAGAGTCTGGTCATTATTAAGCAATAAATACAAAGTTTTATACGATTTTTAAGTTATAAAAAGTTTAATTTGATTTATATGTGTCATATTTCATATTTATTTCTTATATTACTACAACTGATAATCGGGAAAATAGTGGAAGATTGGGGATTTTTAACGATAACATTGTGTTTCGTAAATCAAAATGGCTGACGTGAAATTTCTGTTTATAATGCGGCCCTATCGTACATCCTGAACGAGTAATACACTAAATTCTCTCTCTATTATGAGCCAACTAATTGATTAGGTGTGATCAACAGATTAGTGTTATAATTACCAAGATTTTAAATGTATGAAAACTACTAGATTGGAATAATTTATGTTTTATATGTCATTAACATTAAATAAACCAAATGCTTAGTGAGCTGTATGCTTACTTAAAAGTAATTCATATGAAATTGCAGGATAAATTGAGTGTCATCGATCAGAGTAAATTAAGTTTTTGTTCCGACGAAGAGTTTTCGACTTGTAAAGCCATTGACATATGTTTCCCACAAGCCACAAGAGTTCTTTGCGTCAGGGCTCAGGTGATATACACAAAATACCCTGAAAACATTTGCAGCATTCGGAATTTATACTTTCTAACATTGACTGTCACTTCAACAAAATTGAAACTTCGAAGGCATGAACTCGAAGGGCCCACAGTTAATAGTTCGACCTATCAGTACTTTGTGCTTTAATGTAGCCGAAGGGACCTTGTTTTAGTTCGATAATTCGAAAGAGCAGGTTTTCGAGTTTTTCAGGTTAAAAAAACATTAATTTTATGAGGGTTTGGCCAGGACCGAGGGAGGAGTTCGAGTTTTCCAGGGTGTTCGACCTTTCCCATGTTCGAGACAACGAGGTTTTACTGTATATTCAGATCATTCATACTAGGTACTTTATTTAAGCCTACACGCGAAATAGAAGGGCTAGTCGTCGCTTCTTTCTTCTTGCAAACACATCTATCACTAGATCAGTGTTTATGTCACGATCACGGTGAATGTTCATCAAAACAAGCCCGAATAATCTACCGGTGGTAAGGGTTGGCGGCCGTAGATATGTTTTAACCCTTCTCAAAGTGGTGAACCGTGGAACGTTTCGCGTTTATTTCTGGTTGCAGGTTGCGACACTAGCGGTCTCTTCTCAGATCCAAATAAATGGCACGGACCACAATTCGCTCCACCAATAGACTTCGAATATCGTACTCCCATGTACAATATGAAAATACTATATAACTGTATACATACAAACTACATGTATAGGCATCTAATATTATCAATAAACATAGATGCTTCATGTGACAATTTGTCCATGTATGAATTGTTCTGATTTGTCCGTTTTCAACCTTATCCCCTTTAGGGTTCACTTTTCATTGCATTTTTCGCATTTGTTTCATTTTTTATTTTAGAAATTTGATTTTTACCAAGAGCTTTTTAAAAAACGGCTTGCTCTTCAAATGTAAATTGCCCGAGATCTTTTATTTAGAGCAGTTTTCATTTGAACAGTAGTCTGTTTAGCTCTACTGGCCAAAGGCCATAAGGGGTTATGTCATAGCTTTTTGTACGTCGTGCTTGCATGCGTCCGTCTGTAAACAATTTCTTGTTAACACAATACAGTTTTGATTGTATCTCAATCAACATTATTCAGTAGTAAGATATCTATGAGAGCTCGGTTCCTTTCGAAAGCCAGTCAGATCCGCCCATACATGACTGGATTATGGCTCTTGAAAGTTTCAAAATTGCTGTAAACACATTACAGTCTTAATTTTTAGCTCTACTGGCCGGAAGAGCTTATGTCATGGCCATTTGTCTGTGGTCCGTGCGTCCTTAAACAATTTCTTGTTAACATGATGTAGTCTTCAGTTTTTATTGTATCTCAATCAATCTAATACAGTAGTAAGATCCAATCTCTGTCAATGGGTATAGTATGATACAGGACATATACACAGCTCACCATATTCTGTTTGTTGTTATTCATCTCTGTCAATGGGTAGAGTATGATAAAGGTCATATACAAGACCAATCATATTCTACTTGTTGTAATCCATCTCTGTCAATGGGTAGAGTATGATAGACGTCATATACAAGACCCATCATATTATACTTGTTGTAATCCATCTCTGTCAATGGGTAGAGTATGATACAGGACATATACAAGGCCAACCATATTTTACTTGTTGTAATCCATCTCAATCAATGAGTAGAGTATGATATAGGACATATACACATCTCACCATATTCTACTTGTTGTAATCCATCTCTGTCAATGGGTAGAGTATGATATAGGGCATCTACACAGATCACCATATTCTACTTGTTGTAATCAATCTCTGCTAATGAGTAGAGTATGATACATGTCATATACAAGGCCAACCATATTCTACTTGTTGTAATCCATCTCTGTCAATGGGTTGAGTATGATATAGGACATATACACAGCTCACAATATTCTACTTGTTGTAATCCATCTCTATCAATGGGTAGGGTATAATACTGGACATATACAAGGCCAAACATATTCTACTTGTTGTAATTCATCGATGTCAATGGGTAGAGTATGATACAGGACATATACAATGCACACCATATTCTACTTGTTGTAATTCATCTATGTCAATGGGTAGAGTATGATACAGGACATATACAAGGCCAATCATATTCTACTTGTTGTAATTCATCTATGTCAATAGGTAGAGTATGATACAGGACATATATACAGCTCGCCATATTCAACCTGTTGTAATCCATCTCTGTCAATAGGTAGAGTATGATACAAGACATATATAATGCTCATCATATTCTACTTGTTGTAATTCATCTATGTCAATGATTAGAGTATGATACAAGACATATACAATGCTCCCCATATTCTACTTGTTGTAATTCATCTATGTCAATGGGTAGAGTATGATACAAGACATATACAATGCTCACCATATTCTACTTGTTGTAATTAATATATGTCAATGGGTAGAGTATGATACAAGACATATACCATGCTCACCATATTCTACTAGTATGAATGATAGAATATGGTTGGCCTTGTATATGTCCTGTATCATACTCTACCTATTGACATAGATGAATTACAACAAGTAGAATATGGTGAGCATTGTATATGTCATGTACCATACTCTACTCATTGACAGAGATGGATTACAACAAGTAGAATATGGTTGGCCTTGTATATGTCCAGTATCATACTCTACCCATTGACATAGATGAATTACAACAAGTAGAATATGGTTGGCCTTGTATATGTCCTGTATCATACTCTACCTATTGACAGAGATGGATTATAACCAGTAGAATATGGTTGGCCTTATTTATGTCCTGTATCATACTCTACCCATTGACATAGATGAATTACTACAAGTAGAATATGGTTGGCCTTGTATATGTCCTATATCATACACTACCCATTGACATAGATGAATTACATCAAGTAGAATATGGTTGGCCTTGTATATGTCCTGTATCATACTCTACTCATTGACATAGATGAAGTACAACAAGTAGAATATGGTTGGCCTTGTATATGTCGTATATCATACACTACCCATTGACATAGATGAATTACAACAAGTAGAATATGGTTGGTCTTATTTATTTCCTGTATCATACCCTACCCATAGATATAGATGAATTACAACAAGTAGAATATGGTTGGCCTTGTATATGTCCTGTATCATACTCTACCTATTGACATAGATGAATTACAACAAGTAGAATATGCTGAGCATTGTATATGGCATGTATCATACTCTACCCATTGACATAGATGAATTACATCAAGTAGAATATGGTGAGCATTGTATAAGTCTTGTATCATACTCTACCCATTGACATAGATGGATTACAACAAGTAGAATCTGGTTGGACTTGTATATGGCATGTATCATACTCTACTCTTTGACACAGATGGATTACAACAAGTAGAATATGGTGACCTGTGTAGATGTCCTGTATCATACTGTACCCATTGACAAAGATGAATTATAACAAGTAGAATATGGTTGGCCTTGTATATGTCCAGTATCATACTCTACCCATTGACATAGACGAATTACAACAAGTAGAATATAGTGAGCTGTATATATGTACTGTATCATACTCTACTCATTGACATAGATGAATTACAACAAGTAGAATATGGTTGGCCTTGTATATGTCGTATATCATACACTACCCATTGACATAGATGAATTACAACAAGTAGAATATGGTTGGTCTTATTTATTTCCTGTATCATACCCTACCCATAGATATAGATGAATTACAACAAGTAGAATATGGTTGGCCTTGTATATGTCCTGTATCATACTCTACCTATTGACATAGATGAATTACAACAAGTAGAATATGCTGAGCATTGTATATGTCATGTACCATACTCTACTCATTGACAGAGATGGATTACAACAAGTAGAATATGGTTGGCCTTGTATATGTCCAGTATCATACTCTACCCATTGACATAGATGAATTACAACAAGTAGAATATGGTTGGCCTTGTATATGTCCTGTATCATACTCTACCTATTGACAGAGATGGATTATAACCAGTAGAATATGGTTGGCCTTATTTATGTCCTGTATCATACTCTACCCATTGACATAGATGAATTACTACAAGTAGAATATGGTTGGCCTTGTATATGTCCTATATCATACACTACCCATTGACATAGATGAATTACATCAAGTAGAATATGGTTGGCCTTGTATATGTCCTGTATCATACTCTACTCATTGACATAGATGAAGTACAACAAGTAGAATATGGTTGGCCTTGTATATGTCGTATATCATACACTACCCATTGACATAGATGAATTACAACAAGTAGAATATGGTTGGTCTTATTTATTTCCTGTATCATACCCTACCCATAGATATAGATGAATTACAACAAGTAGAATATGGTTGGCCTTGTATATGTCCTGTATCATACTCTACCTATTGACATAGATGAATTACAACAAGTAGAATATGCTGAGCATTGTATATGGCATGTATCATACTCTACCCATTGACATAGATGAATTACATCAAGTAGAATATGGTGAGCATTGTATAAGTCTTGTATCATACTCTACCCATTGACATAGATGGATTACAACAAGTAGAATCTGGTTGGACTTGTATATGGCATGTATCATACTCTACTCTTTGACACAGATGGATTACAACAAGTAGAATATGGTGACCTGTGTAGATGTCCTGTATCATACTGTACCCATTGACAAAGATGAATTATAACAAGTAGAATATGGTTGGCCTTGTATATGTCCAGTATCATACTCTACCCATTGACATAGACGAATTACAACAAGTAGAATATAGTGAGCTGTATATATGTACTGTATCATACTCTACTCATTGACATAGATGAATTACAACAAGTAGAATATGGTTGGCCTTGTATATGTCGTATATCATACACTACCCATTGACATAGATGAATTACAACAAGTAGAATATGGTTGGTCTTATTTATTTCCTGTATCATACCCTACCCATAGATATAGATGAATTACAACAAGTAGAATATGGTTGGCCTTGTATATGTCCTGTATCATACTCTACCTATTGACATAGATGAATTACAACAAGTAGAATATGCTGAGCATTGTATATAGCATGTATCATACTCTACCCATTGACATAAATGAATTACATCAAGTAGAATACGGTGAGCATTGTATAAGTCTTGTATCATACTCTACCCATTGACATAGATGGATTACAACAAGTAGAATCTGGTTGGACTTGTATATTGCATGTATCATACTCTACTCTTTGACACAGATGGATTACAACAAGTAGAATATGGTGACCTGTGTAGATGTCCTGTATCATACTGTACCCATTGACAAAGATGAATTATAACAAGTAGAATATGGTTGGCCTTGTATATGTCCAGTATCATACTCTACCCATTGACATAGACGAATTACAACAAGTAGAATATAGTGAGCTGTATATATGTACTGTATCATACTCTACTCATTTACATAGATGAATTACAACAAGTAGAATATGTTGAGCATTGTATATGTCTTGTACCATACTCTACTCATTGACAGAGATGGATTACAACAAGTAGAATATGGTTGGCCTTGTATATGTCCAGTATCATACTCTACCCATTGACATAGATGAATTACAACAAGTAGAATATGGTTGGCCTTGTATATGTCCAGTATCATACTCTACCCATTGACATAGATGAATTACAACAAGTAGAATATGGTTGGTCTTATTTATGTCCTGTATCATACCCTACCCATAGATATAGATGAATTACAACAAGTAGAATATGGTTGGCCTTGTATATGTCCTGTATTATACTCTACCTATTGACATAGATGAATTACAATAAGTAGAATATGCTGAGCATTGTATATGTCATGTATCATACTCTACCCATTGACATAGATGAATTACATCAAGTAGAATATGGTTGGCCTTGTATATGTCCTGTATCATACTCTACTCATTGACATAGATGAATTACAACAAGTAGAATATGGTTGGCCTTGTATATGTCGTATATCATACACTACCCATTGACATAGATGAATTACAACAAGTAGAATATGCTGAGCATTGTAGATGTCCTGTATCATACTGTACCAATTGACAAAGATGAATTACAACAAGTAGAATATGGTTGGCCTTGTATATGTCCAGTATCATACTCTACCCATTGACATAGACGAATTACAACAAGTAGAATATAGTGAGCTGTATATATGTACTGTATCATACTCTACTCATTGACATAGATGAATTACAACAAGTAGAATATGGTGAGCATTGTATATGTCTTGTACCATACTCTACTCATTGACACAGATGGATTACAACAAGTAGAATATGGTGACCTGTGTAGATGTCCTGTATCATACTCTACCCATTGACAAAGATGAATTACAACAAGTAGAATATGGTTGGCCTTGTATATGTCCAGTATCATACTCTACCAATTGACATAGACGAATTACAACAAGTTGAATATGGTGAGCTGTATATATGTACTGTATCATACTCTACTCATTGACAGAGATGCATTACAACAAGTAGAATATGGTGAGCATTGTATATGTCTTGTACCATACTCTACTCATTGACAGAGATGGATTACAACAAGTAGAATATGGTTGGCCTTGTATATGTCCAGTATCATACTCTACCCATTGACATAGATGAATTACAACAAGTAGAATATGGTTGGCCTTGTATATGTCCTGTATCATACTCTACCCATTGACAGAGATGGATTATAACCAGTAGAATATGGTTGGCCTTATTTATGTCCTGTATCATACTCTACCCATTGACATAGATGAATTACAACAAGTAGAATATGGTTGGCCTTGTATATGTCCTATATCATACACTACCCATTGACATAGATGAATTACATCAAGTAGAATATGGTTGGCCTTGTATATGTCCTGTATCTTACTATACTCATTGACATAGATGAATTACAACAAGTAGAATATGGTTGGCCTTGTATATGTCGTATATCATACACTACCCATTGACATAGATGAATTACAACAAGAAGAATATGGTTGGTCTTATTTATTTCCTGTATCATACCCTACCCATAGATATAGATGAATTACAACAAGTAGAATATGGTTGGCCTTGTATATGTCCTGTATCATACTCTACTCATTGACAGAGATGCATTACAACAAGTAGAATATGGTGAGCATTGTATATGTCTTGTATCATACTCTACTCATTGACAGAGATGGATTACAACAAGTAGAATATGGTTGGCCTTGTATATGTCCAGTATCATACTCTACCCATTGACATAGATGAATTACAACAAGTAGAATATGGTTGGCCTTGTATATGTCCAGTATCATACTCTACCCATTGACATAGACGAATTACAACAAGTAGAATATGGTGAGCATTATATATGTCCTGTATCATACTCTACCCATTGACATAGATGAAGTACAACAAGTAGAATATGGTGAGCTGTGTATATGTCCTATATCATACTCTACCCATTGACAGAGATGAAGTACAACAAGTAAAATATGGTGAGCTGTGTAT
Source organism: Serripes groenlandicus (assembly GCA_031761405.1). Taxonomy (NCBI): domain Eukaryota; kingdom Metazoa; phylum Mollusca; class Bivalvia; order Cardiida; family Cardiidae; genus Serripes; species Serripes groenlandicus. The sequence continues at coordinate 24,604 of JASEVX010000333.1, read as the reverse complement.
ATGTCATATATCATACTCTACCCATTGACAGAGATGGATTATAACAAGTAGAATATTGTGGGCTGTATATATGTCCTGTATCATACTTTACCCATTGACGGAGATGGATTACAACACATAGGATATTGTGAGCATTGTATACTCTACCCATTGACATACATGAATTACAACAAGTAGGATTGTATATGTCCTGTATCATACTCTACCTATTGACAGAGATGGATTACAACACGTGGAATATGGTGAACATTTGTATACATATGTCCTGTATCACCGTATCATACTCTACCAATTGGCAGAGATAGAATATTGTGGGCCTTGTGAGAGGTCATATATTAAAGGACTCTAGTATATTTACAATTAAGAAATGTTCTGTATAGGCCCCTTTTATTGGAAATAAATATATTCTATTCTATTCCATTCCTTAACTGATGGTTTGTTGTTATGGATCATAATGTATTGTTTTCTCATTTTTCCTTTGTAATATTCGACTATGAGATTCGTCACTTTGTTATTTTATAGCTATATATTTAATGACAGGTGTTTACCGATTAATCTATTTTTAAACCTTGCAATGCGCATGTCAACGATTTTTTTCCCCGGTCGTATGCTACTCGGTGACATTATCCCCGACCCAGTCTAAACAGTGGAACCAGTAAGAACCAATCATATGGTTCCCCAATAAAGCAACTAACTAAAATCAAAGCGAGTACCAGTAGTCTACCCTTTACCTCATAAGACAATTCTACAGCAGACGACTTTGAACATATTTTTAATAAGGTTTTGTACTCTTTCTTAAGAAATCATTGAGGCAAAAGGTTAGATTGCTCCAAAATTAGGTTAATTTTCTCCATTTACGGTTTTAACCCTTTCCCTCATACAGTATATACTTTTTATGAGCCTCTGCAGCAGATAACTTTTGAAATAATTGTGGCAAATGATGAACTTAGTCATAATTAGCTTAATTTTCTCCATTTATGGTTTGAACCCTTCCAACTTACAGTATAATAATAATAATAATAATAATAAAGGCTTTATTTATAGAGGACACTCATTTGACATAGTACATGTATGCAAGTCAATCTTCCATGAGGGCCTCACACATAAACAAAATGGAACGAAACATGAACAAACGTGTGTTATATATGAACTACTCTATGTTACAATATACATGCGATTATAATTATGGACTTAAACTTGATATGTCTATTACTGTATCCAGGGACACTATATTACATTATGTAATATAGTGTCTCTGCTGTATCGTAGAACAGCCACAGATCTAAATATTGTGCATAGTTTTATGAAATACAATTGTACTACAATTATCATTGAATTAAGATTGGTTTATCCAACGTAAATATTGGGATTTGAAATGCTGAATAGACGTTGAGTTTTGAATATATGAAGGAAGGGAATTCCAGACTGATGAACCGGAAAATATAAATGTATTTCGATATATTTCCAAGTTAGGTTTTGGTGTATACAACTGGAATGAAGTTGCTGAACGTAAGAGTCTTGCATGAATATCAGATGTAAAAGTAAATTATTTCTTTAGGTAATCAGGGGCATTTCCACGTAATGTTTTATACATTTGAATGGCTTTCTGATAAATAACTCGTTCGGGAAATGTCATCCATTTAAGTTCAGCAAACATTAAGATGAAGGGGTGGTAAAATCACAATCAAGGCCGGATTACCCTGGCAGCCCTTTTCTGAAGTTTCACTAGTTTGTTTTCAAGATTATTTGTGCAATTTCCCCAGATAACACAACACAAATCAAAGTGTGGAAGTATGTATGCATTATAAAAACGTTTACGATTGTCATTTGAGAGAAATAATTTGATTTTTGATAACATATAGAGGTATGTATTACATTTCTTTATTACAGTATCAATGTGATCGCCCCACAAAAAAAAACGTTATTAACTGTAATACCTAGCAATTTACCACTTGAGCAAGAATTAACTTCTGAGTTATGATATGAAATTCCTGGATTATTTTTAGCAATCTCACGATTTTTATGTCTCGAACTGATAAACATTACTTTTGATTTATCAGAGTTAATGGACATGTGATTAAGTTGGCACCATTGATCTACTTGTAATAAGTCATTGGTAAGTGAGGAAACAACTACGTCGAGAGACTTGCTTTGAGTTGACAGTGTTGTGTCGTCTGCAAATATATCAGCAACTGAATGGGAAAGAACTAAGGGCAAATCATTAATATAGATCAAGAATAGTATCGGCCCGAGGACAGAACCCTGAGGCACGCCAGCTTCGACTTTACTGGGAGTTGATTGTTCTCCAGAGATAAATGTCTTTTGAATTCTAGTATTAAGATATGACTTAAACCAGTCTATAGCATTATTATGTAACCCATACATTGAAAGTTTTTGCAGTAATATATCATGGTTAACTAAATCAAAGGCCTTGGATAGGTCAAGAAATAGAGTGCCAACAATTTCGTTTTTGTCTATAGCTGTGATCCAGTCGTCTATAATCTTTATAAGAGCCGTTTGACAAGAGTGATTTTCTCGAAAGCCCGATTGTCTATGATAAAATAACTGATTGTTTTCAAGGTAGGTTTTTACTCTGTATTCGCCTCTGCAGCAGACAACTTATGAAATCATCGTGGCAAATGGTGAAATTAGTCATAATTAGCTTAATTTTCTCCATTTATGGTTTTTTATAACCCTTTACCACATACAGTATAAACCCTATGAGCCTTTGCAACAGACAACTTTTGATAGTGTTGTGGCAAAAGGGGAAATAAGTCATAATGAGCTTAATTTTCTCCATTTGTAGTTTTAACCATTTCCACCATACATGTATATATCATTTCTGAACCTCTGAAGCAAGCGACTTTTAAATCATTGTAGCAATAGGTATAATTGCTCAAAATAAGCTGTTTTTTCTCCATTTACGGTTATAACCCTGTCCTAAATAGGAGTTTTTGAACACTTTCTGCAGCAGACGACTTTAGAAATCATTGAGACAAAAGGTAAAAAATTAAAAATTAGGTTAATTTTCTCCATTTACGATGTTAACCCTTTCTCACATCAAATGGTGAAATTAATCATAGTTAGCTTAATTTTCTCCATTTATGGTTTTAACCCTTTACCATATACAGTATAAACCATATGAGCCTTTGCAACAGACAACTTTTGATAGTGTTGCGGCAAAAGGGGAAATTAGTCATAATGAGCTTAATTTTCTCCATTTACGGTTTTAACCATTTCTACCATACATGTATATACTATTTCTGAGCCTCTGAAGCAAGCGTCTTTTGAAATAATTGTGGCAAAAGGTATAATTGCTCAAAATAAGCTGTTTTTCTCCATTTACCGTTATAACCCTGTCCTAAAAAAGGAGTTTGAACCCTTTCTGCAGCAGAGGTCTTTAGAAATAATTGAGGCAAAAGGTTAAAAAGCTAAACAATTAGGTTAGTTTTCTCCATTTACGGTGTTAACCCTTTCCACATACAGTATATACTCTTTATGAGCCTCTGCAGCAGACAACTTTTGAAACAATTGTGGCAAATGGTGAGATTAGTCATAATAAGCTTAATTTTCTCCATTTATGGTCTTAAACATTTACCACATACAGTATAAACCCTATGAGCAACTGTTGATAGTGTTGTGGCAAAAAAGGGAAATTAGTCTTAATGAGCTTAATTTTCTCCATTTACGGTTTATACCATTTCTGAGCCTCTGAAGCAAGTGACTTTTGAAATCTTTGTGGTAAAGGGTGAAATTTCTTAAAATGAGCAATTGCTCCATTTGCCACAACAAATTTCAATTATCTTACTATCTTTTATAGAGATTATCTATAATTGTGCTTGATTATTTAAAGCATGTCAGGTTAAACATCATTGAAATCATTGTGGCAAAAGGAGATTTTGCTCATTAAGAACAATCATGATATGCATTTACCACAATAATTTTGAATACATTTAAATTATTATACTATCATGTGATAGATATTTTAATTTTGTACTTGATAATTTCAAAGTTGTCTGCTGCAGATTTGTTTATGTGGGAAGTGGTTTAACCCTTACCCACTTTCATGACTTGCCCAAACAAAACAAAAACAGATTTCCTGTGTGTCTGCATTAATTGACACAACAATATCATATCAGTAATTATGTTCAATACATATAGTTGATGATCTTTGGTACACATTTAAATTCATCATGACCTCATGTCCAATTATGTTTAAGTATTCGTCTTAATTTGTAACTTTTCATGATCAGTTTAACTCTAAATTATTTTTTTCACTTAAAACACAGACCAGCCAGGTTAAATATCCTACATACAATTTATATTTTTAAATAATGAAATATTGATAACAACATAACTGACTACAATTTAAATTGTATTAATGTTTGTGCATTTAAACGTTCTGTTTTCTTATTTCTACATATACAACGAAATATTGCGGCTTCTCTTTGACGCTTTGCGTCAAACATTCTTCTTTCCTGTTTTCCTTTCTCAGAGAAACTGTCTTACCCTTTTACCCTTTCCCTCATACGACATTTCTGCAGCAGACGATTTCGAAGATATTTTGTCAAACACAAAATATCTCAAAAAATGAATGGATAACCTATGCCAAAAAGTGGAAAACATTTTGGCAGAAGGAGAAATTGCACGTTTTGTGCAATTTATTATTTTGTCACTTTGTTTTCCAAATGCCGTCTGCTGCAGAGGCGTCAGAAAGCATCTATGTGAGGGAAAGGGCTAAAACACGAATTCTTCATAACAATTTACAGAAATGTTACTTATAAATAAAGCCCTTACCCTAATATAGACGCTTTCTGGCGCGTCTGTAGCAGACAGCTTTTGAAAACAGTCACAAAAGAAGAAACGTTAAAAACGGGCAATTTCTCCCTTTGCCTATAGTTTCTACTTTTAGTCATAGATTGTCCATTCAATTAAAGAGATTTTCTTTATTTTTTGACAAAATATGTTGTCTGTTGCAGAATTGTGGAATAAGGGAAAGGGGTAAACATTTCCCACATGTGAACGACTTTTGGTGCAGACAAGTTTTGAAAATATTTTGGGAAGGCGAACTTTCTCAAAAATCTAACAGTTTCTCTTTCACAACTATGTTTTTAATTGCATCAAAATAATAGTCTCAATTTTCAGGCTGTTACATTTGTTCTGTCAGAAGATTTCTTTGCATCTAAACACTGATTTAAGTATCATAATTAGGCTGTAACAAAGATTAAATAAGAACAAGCAACATGAATAGACAGGGGCTCTGCGAGGTGCCTTATGAATTCTTAACCCTTTCCCTCATACAACAATTCTGCCGCAGAAGACTTAAACCATATTGTGAAAAAGAAAAATAGGAAATATCTATAACTTAATAGATAACCAATGTGGAAATAGGAGAAATTGCTTAATTCCAGTTTTTCGTCACAATGTTTTCAAAAAGCTGTCTGCTGCAGATGCGTCAGCAAGTGTTTATATATGAGGGAAAGGGTTAAAACAACTATTCACCAATGTCTCAATCATATCAGGAAAGAGAATTTCATTACCTTGTCAGAACTTTTCACACCAATTACAACACATAACTACTAACAAAATACCCTGCAAATACTTCAAAGGCAACTAATCCTTTCAACTTTAATTCAATCCTTTCCCAACAGATGCATGTTGATCCATCTCCACAATTAGGTGACGAGAGATTTCTCCGTTTACCACAATGTTTTCAAATCTATTCAATTTCTTATCCAACCAATGTTGTGGGCACTCAAAAAAGGATCCTATCATTGAGATAATTCTTTTTAGTAAAACGTATTTCAAAACATGCAAAATGCACCTTATTTAAGAGCTCTCTTCTTACCCAAAATCGACAAATCTGAAATAAACATTTAACAAAGGAGCAGATTCTCAAAATTGTTTCAAAAGTTATCAAGAGTTGCGTGTTTGCACATGAATAAAACATCTGCAAGTTGGTCAACTGGCTATCATAGTTATGACCACAAAGTGTTTTGCTTTAGGTGTCATTTAGCCGTTAACATAAAATGCAATGTTGTAGTTGTCTTCTCTGAGAAATAAGGTTTAATAATGCAAATGTCTTAAGGATATTTTCTTACAGAATTCTGCAGACGTTTAGAACACAAGAAACCGCTGAAGACGGTGATGCCGTATTGTCGGCTATTTGACCTTGAAAATCGACAAAGGTCAAGGTCAAAGTAACCATAGAAATCAATAGCACTTGTTACTGGTTACCTTCAGGCAAAGTTTCAAGTTTGTAACCCTTTTCAGTGCTGATGTTTTGCCTCAACCCGAAACTTTAACCAAAATGTTGACGGACATACGAACGGACATCACCAATCTATAGACTAAAGCTAAAAGCAATCCGGCCAAAATATGTCTTGCTTTAGAGCCTCTGAGTTGTCATTAACCCTTTCCCTAATACAACAATTCTGCAGCAGACGACTTTGAACATTTTTTGTAATTTTTTTAAAACCTCTATAATTGAATGGATATCCTTTCTATTGCAACAAAAAATTAGTCTTCTTCTGCAGACGTGTCAAAAAGTGTCTATATTTGGATAGATACTTCAAAAGCAATTATGATGTAGTGCCATAGGTGTTAACAGGTTATCTCATTTAACCCTTTCCCTCATACAACAACTCTGCAGCAGACGACTTTGAACATATTTTGTCGAAAAATAGAAGGTCTCTATCGTTTTGTGCAATTTCTATTTCTATACATTTCGAGGGATCAGAACGAGCAATGGCACCTAAATTTCCATTGATTACCAAGACAAATTATGTAACGCTTATAAAGACTTAATGGTGCGGCGAGGTGATAACATTTGGTTAAAAAATACCAATGTTAGTTACAACTGTATCACACCAAGCCCTCGATTTGTCACTATGTTTTCAAATGGCCGTGTTCAAGAGAGCATCTATAGAAGAAATCTTTTAACCTTTTCTGACATACAACAAAATGTAGCAGACGACTTTGAAAACATTGACCATAATGGTCCTTTGTTGCTCAACTAATTATAAAGCCTCAACTTTCATACCCTAATACATGAGCGCTGTGCACTCGTCTGTTTTCTTTTCTTAGTAAAAAAAAAGGATAAATAACTATTACAGCCTATATATTACAGCAAGGGATATGTGATTTATAGACACCAAGCAACAAGTGTAACACATTTTAATAGTCGCCGCGCAGAAGCCCGCGACTTCTATTTTTAATAGGTTTTCGGAAATCACATGGGAGGAGGAGTGATTATTAGAAAAAAACAAATTTAAATGTCTTGAACATATTACAATTGCGTTTGTTTAAAAACACTAAGTTATGACACATCTAAAATTAAATAAATATTCCGATGTTTTAAGTATTAGTAGTTTCTTTATTTTGACTCGCATCTCTTTTTTGGGGTTTTATTTACGAAGACAAAACCGTCCCCATGAGACTTGCAGCAAGCAGACTGTTATGTGTCAATATCAAGTAAAAATCACGTCGAATTCTCCTTTAAAATAGCAATCTTAACTTACTGAATGTTATTTTCATGTTCAAAGAGATGTCTTGATTTGTAAGGAATTCATTTTATAATGTTTATCGATGTATATCTAAAATATGAACTGTTTCTAAGCTAAAACTGTTGATCGCGTGACTCGCGAATACCAACTGCGTAGATCAATCTCCTTTGCAGAGAGCCGCTCTTTACACTCACTTACAAATAGTAAATTATAGGTGATTTAAAATGTCTATCTGGTTCGAAACAAATGAAGAAAAGGACAAACCGAGATAAAACTGGTTTTAATAGAAAAATGACTTTGAATGAACACTCTCTGCCTATAAAGAGAGTTTCAAGAACGACACCTCTGCGAAGAAGAATGTAGGTCACGAATCGGGTCTTTCGTACAAAATTATTTCGTCCTTGACAATTTTAAATGTGTCATTAAATTCTCTAAAGGCATTTTCAATCAGATTTAACTGTTTAGCTGATATGATATTGTATTTCGAAGGTGGTCTTATTTATAAATATTGGACTACATTTCATCATTTGTTAAGGTATGATATAATTAGGATGCCAAGCTAATATCATTTTGAGAAAAAGAGAAAACTCATGTCTTCAGCGATTTAACCCTTATCTCATTGTTTTAAAAGTAAATTGCTGCAAAGTTGTCCAATGTTGACTTTAATAGGGGAAACATAAAATGACGTGCTATTGCATGCAAATCTTAAATTGTCTGTTTTGTGGTTTTATTGATAAATGATAAAATTCAAATATTCTGACAAACATCTTGAAAAGTGTATGTGGAATTCACAAATCTTATAATTATTCCTTAATGAAAGCACTGTATATATACTAAGACTAATGATTGTCAAGATTACTCATTTCACTGTGTATGATCAATAATTAGTTGGCTGTGTGTATGGTCAACCTACTTTGGAATGGAGATTGATCATAAACAATGAAAGGCTTCAATTATCATTCACTTCGTTGACAAAACAATGCAAGTTATGATACATTTTCAGTTGACCCCGCCCCTGATGTTCCAATATGCCCCTCAGTTGATAACTGTTTATTCAACTACTATAATGTTAGTGTTATGCATAACTGCAGTATGCATTTCCGGCGACATTGATGCGTTGCATCAACTTTCTCTTGTTTGAATTAGTGAAAGGTTTTTGAGCTATCAGCAAGGTAAAAACTTTTGCATGAATTTAATTTTAAAGCCCCATAAAGTGACATAACTTGTCTAGATATTTGCAAAGTCGTCTGCTGCAGATTTCGTTACTATTGTATAATGAATGAATGTATATTGTTTTATGGCGCATCGACAGCTAAGGTCATTTAGCGCGCAATTAAATTTAATTATTCATGATGGGTAAACAAACCAGTACTAGGCTAGAAAATGTGCCTTGCCCAAGGGCACTCCACCATGACCGTAGTGCCACGACAGGGGATCGAACCCGGGACACCCGGTTTCGAAATCCCCGACGCTAACCACTCGACCACAGCGGATTCCTACTATTGTATAAGGGATAGCAATTAATAATTAATAAATACCAAAGTAACAACAATTTTGTTCACCGTCCAATATGTTTATGCTAATCTACTTTTTCCAGACAGACACAATTTTCAATTTGTTAAATATAGTACCTACTTTAGGATGTGTTTCCATCTTGAATAATTCCGACTTCCTATGATAGTAACAGTAATAAGGGTGAAGGAACTCCAGACTAATTGTTTACCCTTCTTACCATGTTTATAATCACAGCATGGATCAAAAGATCGCAAAGTGTTTCCGTAAATGTTGGATTTAAGCCTGCTACCTTTTTATAAATAACTCACCCAGTTACTATAGCTACCGTATATGTCAAAAACCTATGAAAAGCGGTGATTTCTTTTAAAACTGTGTAATTTAAAGAGGAGAATTTTTGTTAAGAGTCACCCATTTATGGTTTGGACTCTTCCTAATTATTGGTGCTTGGAATAATCCATCTTACTTGTGAAAAGATGACATAATTCAACAGGGCACACTGCGGTAAAGTTCAAAGAAAATGACGTCATCATATCCCCCAGCTGCAAAGATTGAGCCACGACAAATGAAAAACACCCATATAAATAGATGTCAAGTTTACGATCCTATTAGCATGTGACTTAACTGAACACTCTTTTATAATGACGTAGCTCATTTTTGTTTTACGGAAAATAAAAGTCTTAATAGATTTCACATTTTCACATGTATTTTGACGCACTTGCAGCAGATTTCTTTTGATAGTGTTGTAACAAAAAGAGGAATAACTACATTTTCTTTAATTCTGATTTTTAAAAAAATTGTTGAGATGTGTTGAATTTTCCTTGCATGACAGAAAATATTTGAAAATATGGTGACAAAAACCTGAAAAATCTCCATAATAAGATAGTTTAGTTGTTAAATAAAGTTGAAAACATTGTGGCCAAAGGGGGGATTTCACTTGTTGGCCTAAATACTTTCATAAGTTGTCTGCTGCAGATGCGCAGAAATGCATCTGCAGTTGGGAAAGGGTTAAAGCTAAAGAAGAAATTGCTTTCAACAATGTTTCCAACTTATATATATTCATTTTTTTGACAACATCTTGGTAAACTGTTGCAAACCTCCACAAATAAAAGTGTATAGAATAAATTGATTTGAAAACATCGTAGTAAAATGAGAAATTGCGCAGTTTCTCCTTTTGTCACAACGCTATCAAAAGAAGTTGCTGCATTTGTGTCGAAATCTGTCTGCAAATGACTAAGGGTCAAATAATTTAAGTGACCTTTTTTCCGTAAATCATTTACGCGGGAAGGTTGTGCAGAAAGCATTTTTTTCTCCCTATAAAATAGCCACGACATATAAAAACGACCTTAGAGTCTCTGCTCAGTCTGATCAGATTCTTCAGTTTTTGCCATTTAGTTACACCAGGGTTGTTCAATTAATTTAATACACTCACCCTGAATAACACAAGGAGCTTTGCCTTCCCCGGAAAGGAACAATGACATAACAAACAAGAGGCCCAAGAGGGCCAGTATCGCCCCACGGCTATAAGGCAAAAATCAAATCTCCAAACAGCCCTGCCCCCTAGTGGCCATATTTTTTACCAACCCCCATGGCTTAAAGGAATCTTGTAGAGTGTCACCCAAGGAATGTTTCTGCAAAATTATTTGAAAATCGGCCTGACACTTTTGGAGGAGAAGATTTTTAAGTTTTCACAATAGCCCCACCCCATGGCGGCCATATTTTTGAACCAATCAACATGGCTTGAAGGAATCTGATAGAGGGTCACCCAAAGAACATTTCTACAAAATTATTTGAAAATCTGCTCAACACTTTCGGAGAAGAAGATTTTTTAAATTTTCACTATGGTCATATAGAGCAAAATAGCCCCGCCCTCTGGCGGCCATATTTTTCGACCAATCAACATGGCTCGAAGGAATCTGATAGAGGGTCACCCAATGAACATTTCTACAAAATTATTTGAAAATCGGCTGAACACTTTCGGAGAAGAAGATTTTTTAAGTTTTCACTATGGTCATATAAGGCAAAATAGCCCCGCCCTCTGGCGACCATGTTTTTCGACCAATCAACATTTCTTGAAGGAATCTAATAAAGGGTCACCCAAGGAACATTTCTACAAAATTATTTGAAAATCGGCCCGACACTTTCAGAGTAGAAGATTTTTTAAGTTTTCACTATTTTTTTTTTTGGTTGCCATGGAAACCAGAATTATGGATGGATCAAAAAAAATTGAAGGAATTTGAGAGAGGACATTGAGAGGATGCTTCCTATGAAGTTTCAACCAAATTGGCCAAGTGGTTAGTGAGAAGAAGTCGTTTAAAGGAAAAAGTTTACGCACGCACGCACGCACGACGGACAATTCGCCATGACATAAGCTCGACTGGCTTTCAGCTGACTATATTTCGTGTCGGCTCAATAACTTTTGAACTGCTTGAAGGATTTTGAAATAATTCACCACAAATGTTCACCTTACTGATTCTATGTGCATGTTACAACCATTTTGGTCCAAGGTCAAGATCGCAATTAGAGATCAAAGGTCATATGACTATAATTTGTGTCCGCTCAATAACTTTGAACTGCTTGAAGGATTTTGAAATAATTCACCACAAATGTTATCAACACTGATTCTATGTGCAGAGCGCATGTTACAACTACTTTGGTTTAAGGTCAAGGTCGCAATTAGAGATCAAAGGTCATATGACTATAATTTGTGTCTGCTCAATAACTTTTGAACCGCTTGAAGGATTTAAAAATAACTCGCCACAAATGTTATCAACACTGAGACGGTGTGCAGATCGCATATTGCAACCGCTTTGCATCAAGGTCAAGGTCGTAATGAAAGGTCAAAGGTTATACGACAATATTTTGTTTCTGTTCAATAAAATTTGAACTTTTTGAAGGCTTTTGACATAACTCGCCACAAATTTTCACCGTATTGAGATGAAGCGCCTCTAGAGTGCATTCCACAATAAGCTTTATTCAAGGTCAAGATAAAAATTAGATCTTTTTTTTTTATGTTTTCAAATTAAGTGCAGATTATGATTCCTGATGTCATGGGATTTAATTTGAATACCTACATGTCCATATTAAAATGGCTAAAAATGAATTTCTTTTTGTTTTCTTTTTTTTCTTCTTATAATTTGGACTTAGACATTTTTTGGATCTTTTTGTGTTTTTCTGTGAAAATATTCTGAGTTATCATAGAACTGTCCATGGAAAAACATTTCCATGTTGATTTTGTCTGTCCATGGACAATTTTCCATGCTGGTCTGAACTATCCATGGATACTTTCTTGCTTTCCATGGACAACTTTCTTAATGTCCATGTAAAACAACTCGCTTTTCCATGGACATATTTCATGGAAGTCAAAATTCCATGGAATAAAACCATTTTTCCATGGAATTCCATGCTATGTCCATGGACTTCCATGCATTTTCCATGGAAAATTGTACAAGTCCATGGAAGATGTACAGCCAGGAATTATTAACCCAACTATTAATTGGTCTTTTGAATACATTTTATCTGATGTCTGTTTGTCCTGCGTCGTCAACAACTGCCTTGTTAACACTACATGCTACATTTTGCATCCGATCTTCATGAAAGTTAATCAGAACATTCATATCCATCAACTTGGCCATATGAGGTCAAAAACTAGGTCACTAGGTCAAATTAAAGGGAAATCTTGTTAACACTCTGGAGGCTACATTTTTAACTTGAACATGTTAACACTTTATCAGAATGTTGGTCAAGTTTGAATATGGGTCAAAAACTGGGTCATTAGGCAAAATTGAAGGGCAATCTGGAGGCTGCATATTTTTTACTTTGAGCAAGTTTCAGAATATTTGTCTTGATGCTATCTAGTCCATGTTCAAATATCATGGGTCACAAAGAGTTCTTTGTCAGAATAATTGGCATTAGAAATCACATTGCATAATTCAGGTGAGCGATCTAGGGCCCTCTTGTTTAAATTATAATTCACAGATAAGACCTAAATTTAAATCAATACAGTTTATTATTATAAGATGATATAAAAAATAGGTGTGTGGGGGGGGGGGGGGGGGGGGGTCATTTTACTATGACCATAGTTTAAGTTAAGTGACCCCACACACACCCTCCAATTCCCTTTATTATGTTATAATTCACAGATAAGACCTAATTTTAAATCAATACTATACAATTATGGACTTTTCAGCTGTTATACATGATGTGATATGCACCAAAACAATCATTATTGACCGAGGCGATAGCCGAGGTCAATAATGATTGTTTTGGTGCATATCAACATCATGTATAACAGCTGAAAAGCCCATAACTGTTTTATTATATAACCCTCAATTTATCTTATTATACCTCACGTGACTTTGTAATGTTAAATTCTCATATACTCATTATGGGCAATTTCTTACTTGACCGGTTAACAGTATACTGTTATATGGCACGTGCGTTAAAATGTGGGTTATGCACGTGCATGACGTCATTTCAAACAATAACGTCACTTTTTAGACGCGCGTGCCATGTAACAGTATACTGTTAACCGGTATATTCATATGTGTGTGTTACATTGTAGTAGATCTACCCATGTTCACCTCCCCTACAAAGGTACAGAATAAATTGAATAAACGTGTAATTTTGTTCGCTATAATAAAATAAATATGGCATGGCTTCCAGTGTGACAGTACATATTGTCAACATTCGGGTAAATACAGTTTAACCTCGGCTTCGCCTCGGCTAACAGTATTTTCCTCATGTTGACAATATGTACTGTCACACCGGAAGCCATGCCATATTTATATAATATTGTAATGATCATCTGAACGAGCTTCGGAAGTTTCCGTGGTCATTCGGAACGCGCCTCGGAAAATTCCGTAGCGTACGGATAAAGGCGAAGGATATTAATAGGCGGCTCATGGGATTCCCCGGTCTTCCCCTGTTACTATTTATAAAACTGGTGAATATCAGAAAAAAACGGTGAATATCGCTAGATATTTTTTCTAAAAAATTACTTTTTAGTCAATGAAAAGGCGTCTATTTATAGGTTATATAATAAAGTTTATTATTGACTTTGTAATTGTAAATAGTACAATCAATTCATATAAGATGAAAAAAATAGGGAGGAGGGGGGGGTCATATTACTATGGCCATGGTAAATTAACACCCCCCCACCCACCCATCCCAATTCCTTTTTTAGCTCACCAGAGCACAAAGTGCTCAAGGTGAGTTTTTGTGATCGCCTTTTGTCCGTCGTTCGTCGTCCGTCATTCATCGTCCGTCGTCAACATTTGCTTGTTAACACTATAGAGGCAACATTTTGAATCCAATCTTCATGAAAGTTTATCAGAACCTTCATCTCGATAAAATCTTGGACAAGTTCGTAACTGGGTTATGATTGGTCAAAAACTAGGTCACTAGGTCAAATTTAAGGAAAATCTTGTTAACACTCTGGAAGCCACATTTTTGGCTTGAGAATGTTGAAACTTTTTCAGAATGTTTGTCTAAGTTATATCTAGGCCAAGTTCGAAACTGGGTCATGTCCGGTCAAAAACTAGGTCACTAGGTCAAATTTAAGGAAAATCTTGTTAACACTCTGGAAGCTACATTTTTGGCTTGAGCATGTTGAAACTTTTTCAGAATGTTTGTCTAAGTTATATCTAGGCCAAGTTTGAAACTGGGTCATGTCTGGTCAAAAACTAGGTCACTAGGTCAAATGTAAGGAAAATCTTGTTAACACTCCGGAAGCCACATTTTTGGCTTGAGAATGTTAAAACGTTGCCAGAATGTTTGTCTTAGTGATATATAGGCCAAGTTTGAAACTGGGTCATGTCTGGTTAAAAACTAGGTCACTAGATCAAATTTAAGGAAAATCTTGTTAACACTCTGGAAGCCACATTTTTGGCTTGAGAATGTTAAAACTTTGCCAGAATGTCTGTCTTAGTGCTCTCTAGGCCAAGTTTGAAACTGGGTTATGTTCGGTCAAAAACTAGGTCACTAGGTCAAATTTAAGGAAAATCTTGTTAACACTCGGGAAGCCACATTTTTGGCTTGAGCATGTTGAAACTTTGTCAGAATGTTCGTCTTTGTAATATCTAGGCCAAGTTTGAAACTGGGTCATGTCCGGTCAAAAACTGGGTCACTAGGTCAAATTTAAGAAAAATCTTGTTAGCACTCCGGAAGCCACATTTTTAGCTCCACTGAAAGCCAGTCGAGCTTATGTCACGGCGAATTGTCCGTCGTGCGTCTGTGCGTTAACTTTTTCTTTAAACGACTTCTTCTCCCCAACCACTTGGCCAATTTGGTTGAAACTTTGTAGGAAGCATCCTCTCAATGTCCTATACTAAATTCCTTCAAATGTTTTTGATCCATTCATAATTCTGGTTTTCATGGCAACCAAAAAATATAATAATGAAAACTTAAAAAATCTTTTTCTCCGAAAGTGTTATGCCGATTTTCAAATATTTTGTACAAATGTTCCTTGGGTGACCCTTTATTAGATTCCTTCAAGAAATGTTGATTGGTCAAAAAACATGGCCGCCAGGGGGCGGGGCTATTTTGCCTTAAATGGCTATAATAAAAACTTTAAAAATCTTCTTCTCCGAAAGTGGCGGGCTGATTTTCAAATAATTTTGTACAAATGTTCCTTGGGTGACCCTTTATTAGATTCTTTCAAGAAATGTTGATTGGTCGAAAAACATGGCCGCCAGGGGGCGGGGCTATTTAGCCTTAAATGGCTATAGTGAAAACTTGAGAATTCTTCTTCTCCGAAAGTGTAAGGCCGTAAACTGTATTGATTTAAAATTAAATTAAAACATAAAAGAAAAGGAATTAGGAGGGGGGGCTCCTAATTCCTTTTCTTTAATGTTTTAATTTAATTTTAAATCAATACAGTTTATTATAGTATTATTGACTTAGTATTTATAAATAGTACAATGAAATACTATTAGATGAAAAAAATAGGGGGGTCATTTTACTATGGCCATGGTAAAGTGACCCCCCTCCCAATTCAATACAGTTTATTATTGACTTTGTAATTATAGAATGTACAATTAAGTCATATGAGATGATAAAAACAGGGGGGTCATTTTACTATGGCCATGGTAAAGTGACCCCCCTCCCAATTCAATACAGTTTATTATTGACTTTGTAATTATAGAATGTACAATTAAGTCATATGAGATGATAAAAACAGGGGGGTCATTTTACTATGGCCATGGTAAAGTGACCCCCCTCCCAATTCTTTTTTCTTTTTATTATTGACTTTGTAATTATAGAATGTACAATTAAGTCATATGAGATGATAAAAACAGGGGGGTCATTTTACTATGGCCATGGTAAAGTGACCCCCCTCCCAATTCAGTGAAAACTTAAAAAATCTTCTCCTCCGAAAGTGTCTGGCCAATTTTCAAATAATTTTGTAGAAATGTTCCTTAAGTGACCCACTATCAGATTACTTGAAGCCATGTTGATTTGTCGAAAAATATGGCCGCCAGTGGGCAGGGCTATTTTGCCTTATATGGCTATAGTGAAAACTTAAAAAATCTTCTCCTCCGAAATTGTCAGACCGATTTTCAAATAATTTTGTAGAAATGTTCCTTGGATGACCCTCTATCAGATTCCTTCAATCCAAGTTGATTGGTCGAAAAACATGGCCGCCAGGGGGGCGAGGCTATTTTGCCTTATATGGCTATAGTGAAAACTTAAAAAATCTTCTTCTCCGAAAGTGTCCGGCCGATTTTTCAAATAATTTTGTAGAAATGTTCTTTTGATGACCCACTTTCAGATTCCTTCAAGCCATGTTGATTGGTCAAAAAACATGGCCGCCAGTGGGCAGGGCTATTTTGCATTATATGGCTATTGTGAAAGCTTAAAAAATCTTCTCCTCCAAAAGTGTCTGGCTGATTTTCAAAAAAAATTGTAGAAATGTTCCTAGGGTGGCCCTCTATCGGATTCCTTCAAGCCAAGTTGATTGGTCGGAAACTATGGCTGCCAGGGGGTGGGGCTTATATGGCTAAAGTGAAAAATAAATAAAATCAGGTGAGCGATTCCAGGGCCATCATGGCCCTCTTGTTTTTAGCTCACCTGTGCACGAAGTGCTCAGGGTGAGTTATTGTGATCGCCCTATGTCCGTCGGTCGTCGTCCGTCGTCCGTCAACATTTTCTCCTCTGTAACCGGTGGGTCAACTGGGATGAAACTTCACAGAAAGCATCCTCTCAATGGCCTCACCAGAATTCCTTAAAATTTTTGGGATCCATGCAGAATTCTGGTTTCCATGGCAACGAAATGAAAAAAACTTCAAAATTCTTAAAAAATCTTCTCCTCCGAAAGTGTCAGGCCGATTTTCAAATTATTTTGTAGAAATGATCCTTGGGTGACCCTCTATCAGATTCCTTCAAGCCATGTTGATTGGTCGAAAAACATGGCCGCCAGGGGGGGGGGCTATTTTGCCGTATATGGTTATAGTGAAAACTTAAAAAATCTTCAACATCTTCTCCTCAGTAACCAGTGGGTCAATTGGGATGAAACTTCACAGAAAGCATCCTCTCAATGACCTCACCAGAATTCCTTCAATTTATTGGGATCCATGCAGAATTCTGGTTTCCATGGCAACGAAACGAAAATAACTTCAAAATTCTTCTCCTCCCAAATTGGTTTGCAGATTTTGAACTTATTTTGTAGAAATGTTCCTTGGGTGACTCTCTATCAGATTCCTTGAAGCCATGTTGATTGGTCGAAAAACATGGCCGCCAGGGGGGGCGGGGCTATTTTGCCTTATATAGCTATAGTGCAAACTTAAAAAATCTTCTTCTCCAAAAGTGTCAGGCCGATTTTCAAATAATTTTGTAGAAATGTTCCTTGGATGACCCTCTATCAGATTCCTTCAAGCCATGTTGATTGGTCAAAAAATATATGGCTATAGTGAAATCTTAAAATATCTTCTCCTCCAAAAATGTTCAGCCGATTTTGAAATAATTTTGTAGAAATGTTCATTGGGTGACCTTCTACCAGATTCCTTCAAGCCATGTTGATTGGTTGAAAAACATGGACGCCAGAGGGTGGAGCTATTTTGCCTTATATGGCTGTAGATAAAACTTAAAAAATCTTCTTCTCCGAAAGTGTCAGGCCGATTTTCAAATAATTTTGTAGAAATGCTCTTTGGGTGACCCTCTATCAAATTTCTTTAAGCCATGTTGATTGGTTGAAAAATATGGCTGCCAGGGTGCAGGGCTGTTCGGAGTTTTGGCTGTGGAGCGATACTGGCCCTCTTGGGCCTCTTGTTTGTTCCTTGATAGTTTTAAATAATTGCTGCTGCAGATGCATCTGTATGTAGAAAAAGGTTCGACAAAGTTGTTAACCCTTCCCTCCCTGCAGACGCATTTTCATTTTTGACGCAATAGTAAAAGACGATGTTTGAAAACGATGTGGCCAAAGGTAAAATTGCTCATAATTTTGCCACAATGTTTTCAACTTAATTTAACAATTAGGCCATCTTTTATGGAGATTTTTCAGGGTTTTGTCGCTATGTTTTCAAAGTCGTCTGAAGCAGATTTGGTATTTGTTGGAAAGTGTTAAATACTAATGTTTGCTATGTTAGTTTTGAAATCTGGCTGGTATGGGGAAGTCCTAAGTTAATCACAGAAATTGAAACCGTATTATTTTTATGCTCCCCAAACTAGTTTGGGAGAGCTGATAATATAGTTGTTGCTTTGCCCATCCGTCACGACCTGTCCGTCACACTTTATTTGCATGGAGTATAAATCTAAAAGTACTGACTATATTTCAATGAAACTTGAAATATACATACATATCGATAACAGAGAGTGTATAATACAAGAACCATAACTTTATGGTGAATAATTTTCAAATTATCTCCCTTGTTAGACTTTATATTTCCATGTCAGGACAATAACTCGAAAAATACTTAAGATATTTTGATTAATCTTGAAATGTATACAGATATTAAAGAAAGGAAGTGCATTAAACAAGAACCATAACTAATAGTGAATAATGTTCAAGTTATCTCCCTTGTTATACCCCCAGATACGTAGTATATGGGGGCTATATAGGAGTCACCCTTGTCGGTCAGTCGGTTGGTCCGTTGGTCTGGACATTTCTTGTGAACACTTTCTCAGCAACCCTTCATCAGAATTTAATATAACTTCACAAGAATGATTGATACCAAGCCTAGTTGTGCATATTGTGAGTGTGTTGCACTGGAATAATTTTTTAATGAGTTATGGCCCCTTGGATTTATCATACATATGTATATTGTCAGGCACCAGCTTGGGGTATTCATCATCTTCAGTGATATTTCTAGTTAAACTTTATATTTCAATTTCAGGACCAAAGTACTGAATATATTTTAATGAAACTTGAAGTATACATACATATCAATAAGAGAGAGTGCATAATACAAGAACCATAATTTATAGTGAATAATTTTCTAATTATCTCCCTTGTTAGACTATATTTCCATGTCTGGACCATAACTCGAAAAGTACTAAAGATATTTTCGATGATACTTGAATTTATTATATGCCTGTACATTTTCCGGTGGAAATACATGCAGATTGACATGCGCAAATACACCACGACAGATTAAAATTCCGTATCTACATGCGGTGTAAATACAAGATTGTGACGTCAGACAGTGCGCGGAATACTTTCAGCGAGGTATCCCCAATAAACAATGTATTGAATCTGTATATTTAATAGTTTTTTCGCTCTTCATAGATCGTAGGTATATAATAAAAGGAATATTACGTTGCGGGAGCGATAAATGGGTACGTATTGCACGACTCGTAGCGTGGGAAATCCATATCTTACTCGACCTTCGGTCTCGGAAGATATCGATTTTTCCACGCTACTTGTCGTGCAATACAAACCCTTTTATCGCTCCCGCAACGTAATATTCCGTATGTATACAGATATTAAAGAGAGGAAGTGCATTACACAAGAACCATATCTTATAGTGAATAACTTTAAAGTTATCTCCCTTTTTAGACTTTATGTTTCACTGTCAGGACCATAACTCCAAAAGTACGAAAGATATTCTGATGAAACTTGAAATGTAGATATATATTAAAGAGAGGAAGTGCATTACACAGGAACCATAACTCTATAATAAATAATACAAATTAACTCCCTTGTTTCTATTATTTTCTCTTAATGAAGTAAGTCTGTATTATGTAAATAGGTATGATCTCAAGTTAAAGGTAGTTCTATCAGACAATGCATTTTATCACTTGACAAAGCCCTTCTGTCAAGCCCTTCTGGGGAGCATCATTCGGTTCCACCGATTCCTTGTTATAGAATGACTTTGGCTGCAAATAGTCAAAACATTACCATTAGTGATTGATATTAAGTTTTCCTTACTCATTCCTCAAACTGAGCCATGGTTCTCAGTTGAGCACGATAGCAGAGATCAAAACTTAAAGCTACTGAACTCCAGATGCCGATATGTCGGAAAAAAAAATCCAATTTAAAAAAAATCATTGTTATTTTTGTGTTTGTGGTATTAAAATATAATAGCTGACGTATTAAATACCCCTATTATCGTTGAGATTTTGTTGTTTTCGTTACCTTTTCTATCGCAAATTCTACCTTGTGACTAACGCGATAAAGATTTTTAAATAGGAAACCCCCTCATCGGGAAAATTAAAAACGACTGAAGTTCTCTTTATTGATAAAAAAAATACATTTTTGACACGGATTACATAAAAAATAACATTTTAAGGCGAATTCGAGGTTTTTGGTTTTTTTTATTTTTTTAGGGGCCATCTGGATTTCAGTAGCTTTAACGCTAGTTTCTGTAACTGATTCATATTAATTGCAGATTTTTTTGAAAGTGTAATTGTTTTTAGCTCACCTGAGCACAAAGAGCGGATGACTTATTGTGATCACTCACCACCTGGCGGCGTCTGTCTGTCTGTTCATATTTACATACAAGCAACTTCTCAATCAACTACCCAGGAATCCGCTGTGGTCGAGTGGTTACGTCGGGGATTTCGAAACAGGGTGTCCCTGGTTCGATCCCCAGTCGCGGCAATTCGGTCATGGTGGAGTGCCCTTGGGCAAGGCACATTTTTTAGCCTAGTACTGGTTTGTTTACCCAGGGATCATGAATAAATAAATTTAATTGCGCGCTAAATGACCTTAGCTGTCGATGCGCCATAAAACAATATACATTCTCAATCAACCAATATCTGAATATCTCACAGGAACGTGTCTTAGGTGGTCTTCACAGCATTTAATTCCTAGTAGAACTTTGAATCATCTTTGGGGGATCTAAAAAAGTGCTGAAACTTAATCATCTTGTCAAAAATTACTGAATTGTTTGAATAATTATTTTTCGCAAGTGTTCCTTAGATGACCCTTTAACAATCAATTGAAATACATAGCTGTCAGAGGGCAGGACTTGATTTCCTCTGAAATGTTGTCACTGTTACCAATAGAAGAATGAAATACAATGGTAACATTTTGTTAACTTTTCACATTTTATCAAAGTGACATAAATAATATACTAGGGACAATATTTAAGGGAACCCCTTGACTTCTCAGAGTACGTGAACATTCAAACCTGTTTTAAAAGCGGGCGTAGGTATTGAAAGCTTGTAATAAGGATGGTCAAAATTCACACATTAGTTGGCATGTTGGAAGCTGGGCAATCCGAGAACTCAATTGCTAGACACTTTGGTAGATCCAAAAGTGTAATTTCGCGACTGGTCTCACGATATCGACAGACGGGCGGGTCAAGATTAGGGATGGGAGAGGGGGGGCCTAAAAAGACAACTCCTCGGCAGGATCGGTATCTGCGCACCATTGCATTAAGAAACCGATTCTTTTCGGCGCCAGAATTTAAGGATGCATTCAGGGGTGCCACTAGAATTTGAATTTCTAAGTCAACAGTTCATAACAGACTTCGTGAGGTGGGGCTTAAAACAAGACGTCCATTCAAAGGTATGTGTCTGACAAGGGCACATAAACGCCTTAGGAATCAGTGGGCACAACGTCATATAGGGCGGCAACAGCGTCATTGGTGATACACGATGTTTTCCGACGAATCACGATTCTGTTTCAACTTCACCGAATGGTCGAAAACGTGTTTGGAGGACGGTTGAGGAGATGTACCATCCTGCAACAGTCCTGCAGTAAGATAGGTATGGGGTGGCAGTATCATGGTCTGGGCGGGCATCATGTACGACCAAAGGACGGAATTAATGATCCTACAAGGTAACTTGACCGGCCAAAGTTACACTGATGAAATTTTACGTCCAGTTGTTGTTACCATTTGCCCAGCGCATTGGTGTCAACTACGAGTTCCAGGACGACAATGCACCATTATACATACAGGTTGTTTTCCCTTTTCTCTCTTTTTTTTAAAATTCAAACCCATGTCTTGTAGAATGTGTTTAAACTTGCCCATCAATAGATGTGACTGATGTCTGGTATTAAACCCTGGTGGTTTGAACGTAGTGGTGTACTTCATTTGTGTAGTTCTCTGTTTCATCATAACCATCCCCAGTATTGCCCCTCTACAGAGGTGGTTGATCTTTTGACTGTTGCTGATGCTGGTGATAATTTTGTTGTTGCTGGTGTTGATGTTGTTGCTGATGTTTTTGGTGTTGCTGTGGTTGTGAGTGTGTGTTTCGTGGACGATTATGTCTGTAGTTACCATTCTTACTATCCCATTTAGAAATATATAGTGGAGGGTGGTCCGCGAATGGCAGTTTAGTTATTCTGTATAAAATATAACATAAAATGAATTATGAAAAGGTGATAGTTATCGTGAGCTAAACCTTTTGCTTCCGATTATAAATTTATGGACTGAATCAAAAATAATATTATTTTCTTCGATTGATGAGTTTGGTTTTCCATATAACAAAATATCTAGCCTTATGTTTTGAGGAAATTCTTTTAGCATGCCATGTCTTATATCATTGTAGTGTGGACATTCAAGTAGGTAATGGGATGAGGTTTCAATTTCGCCGCATGCGCAAATGGGAGAATCGACAGGTTAAGTCCATGACATTGTGTTCCTAATCGGGTGTGTACTACCTGTGAATACCTATCCCCATCGGGCAATGGTCCCTCTTACCTATCGCATAGTTGGCTTGATTCGCACAGAACGCATGGCGGACAATTGCTCAATTTGCCACAATGTGTTCTGTTATATTGCATAGGTGGGTGTGTGAACTGGCGGGGTTGTAAAACTGGAATGATGTTGAAAACGGCCTAAAACCCTAACAAGTAACAATATAAACAAAACGACCTCTGAAAGTAGGGTGGGTAATTTCTCCCTTTGTCACAGTGTGTTCACTACCACTGAGTACCTGGTTGAATCACGAGGACGCATGCTTATATGAACAGAGCGGGTGATTGGACATATATGATGTTGAAAACGGCGTAAAATACCCAACAATACAAACAAAACGACTACACCACTATATCTGGCGGCATTTGTTCAGTATATCTGGTGGCATTAGGTCAATATCTCTAGTGCCATTTGGTCAGTAAATCTGGTGGCATTTGGTCAATATATATTAATTGTGGCATTTGCTCAGTACATCTTGTGTTACTTGGTGAATATATCTTGTGGCATTTTGAACAATATATCATGTGGCATCAGACTCTTCAATCTGACCCATTTGGAAGCGACTGTGATTTGCCGTTAGTGCTGGTCTCGATAGGAACCCTACAGGCCTTTGTATAATGAAACATGTTTAGATCGCTCCCTTTCCCACACTTATCGCCGGAGACAGGAAAACTTGAATTCCGTGTTCTAGGGGTGTTCTACATCTACTTAGAAAATATCGAACTACTCAGATAAAAAAAAAAGGCGGGATTTCGAGTTTCTATTCGATGTATTTAATCGATAAGTCGGAAAACGCGACGGAATTTGAGAAAGATCTCCCCACAATACCTACATGCGGAATTTGAATCGATTCCGACCAGAAACACGGGATTGTGAATAGTGTGTATTGTATGATAGCCTCTATATAGTATAGACCATTGCATGGTTACTGTCTTCGCTTGTTTGACACAACTTGGAAAAGCCTTCAAACAGGGGTCTGGGTTTCAAAGTAGTCTCTCTCTCTCTCTCTCTCTCTCTCTCTCTCTCTCTCTTCTCTCTCTCTCTCTCTCTCTCTCTCTCTCTCTCTCTGTCTCTGTCTCTGTCTGTCTCTGTCTCTGTCTCTCTCTCTCTCTCTCTCTCTTCTCTGTCTCTCTCTCTCTTCTCTCTCTCTCTCTCTCTCTCTCTCTCTCTCTCTCTCTGTCTCTCTGTCTCTGTCTCTTCTCTCTCGCTCTCTCTCTCTTTTCTCTCTTCTCTCTCTCTCTATCTCTGTATTTCTCTCACTCTCTCCCGCCCCCTCTCTGTCTCTCTCTGTCTGTCTGTATGTCTCTCTCTCTCTCTCGCGCTCTTTTCTCTCTTCTGTCTCTCTCTATCTCTGTCTTTCTCTCACTCTCTCCCGCCCCCTCTCTCTCTCTGTCTGTCTCTGTCTCTGTCTCTGTCTCTGTCTCTGTCTCTGTCTATCTCTCTGTATCTCTGTCTCTGTCTGTCTGTCTGTCTGTCTCTCTCTCTCTCTCTCTCTCTGAATCT
>JASEVX010000332.1:118756-183237 GCA_031761405.1 Serripes groenlandicus | reverse complement strand
CTCTACTTTTCTTAATGTATGTGAATGACCTATCTCTGCATGTCACACTATCTTCTTTAGATTTATTTGCTGATGATGCAACCCTTCAAAAGTCTTCCCCATATTTGTATACAATTGAAAGGGATATTTCTACAGACGTTAAAAACATCCAACGCTGGTGTAATGAAAACAGTATGGTGATCAATGTTTCAAAAACTAAAAGTATGCTCTTAGCAACAAATCAAAAATTGACAAAACTTCCCGCAAAATCATTGAATTTATCAATGAATAGTATTCCTGTAGATTGTGTAAAGAATCATAAACTTTTAGGCATAAATATAGATAACAATCTTTCCTATGTCAAACACGTAGACAGTGTATGTCACTCAATTACTTCAAAAACCGCTCTTCTTAGACGGATTAAACCTTACCTTTCAATACAATATCGGAAAATGTATTATAATGCATATATTCTGCCTGTCATTGATTATTGTTTAACTATTTGGGGTAATGCACCAAAAGTACAACTTAATAGAATCCTCAAACTTCAAAAGTCTGCTGCACGAATAATTCTAGATAAACCCTATGACTCGCCATCCAAACCATTATTTGAGGAATTGGAATGGTTGGATGTTTATGAAAGACTAGAATACAATAAATCAATATTGATATACAAAGCTATGAATGGACAAACACCTGGATATATAACCGATATGTTTTCTTCACAGTCAACCAATACTTACCATTTACGCTCGGTTTCAAATAATAACCTTTCTTGTCCGAAACCATCTACAGAACTATTAAAAAAAAGCCTACACTTTTCTGGTGTACATATATGGAATGCCATACCTTCAAACATTAGGTTCCTTTCAAATCTTACAAAATTTAAGTGTGCAATTTTAAAGCACATTGTTTCAAAACGTCATCTTCTGTAAATCACGAGTCTTTCTTTCATTATTATAGTACTCACAAGTTAAAAAAAAAGCAATTCAACATCATTTTGTTTTATCAAATGCATTAAGATAGATCCTGTGTAATATGCATTACTTCTAAAAAGTTAGTCACAGTACATGTGGGTAACTTGTTTTTCAGCAAACACTTTAATTTCATGTATCACATACAAGGTTGATACATTATTTACTCTTCTTGTTCACTTGTGACGCTTCTGTATCACAATTGACGTTTTCTTCATTTTTGATGTTATTGGGGGGGGGGGGGGGGGGGGGGGGGGGGGGGGGGGGCAATTAATTGTTTCATCATTGTATGTTTCTTTATGATAGCTATTAAGATGGCCTCATTGTAAAATAGCCAATGGCTAAATGAGTCACCATCTATAAATAAAGTATTATTATTATTATTATTATTATGTTTGTATGTTAATTTGGTAGTCTGGTTCCCTGCGTACTATATGACAAATACTACGTCAGGCACACGACAAACATGGCGGAGCCCAGTGTATCCGATAAGACAAATATAGCAAAGAGTAACTCCTATACCCTGTAGGGCACACTTTTTAAAATTTAAACTTGCACTTATATTTGTGTATGTTAAAAGAAAATATCTTCATTTTGTCCCTCTTTCGTAGGTTTAAGATATAATTCCTCAATTTATTTACTTATCATAAGCTACATTTCGGATGGTGTTATGTATTTCGGATACACATTTCGGAGTATATTCTGTTTCGAGATAGTATCTGTCAATGTATTAAGGGGTGGCTACGTAAAACATTGAATATAAATATCATTTGGTTTTATACCTTGAAGTGGCTTACTTGGGTATTTACAATTTGATATAATTTTGTTTTTTTTAGGTTATTTCTGATGCAATTACCAAATACAATCAGCTTTGTTCAACACATATACAAACACTTAAGACTCTGCAACAAGATACATTGAAAAAGTGATTTGCAGGTTACGATTGCCTCTGTTGCTTACCAACTGGATTAACTATTTGCATGCTAGCTGCAGATTTCATTAACCGTTGGTGGTGTTTTCAAACAGTTTGGACACAGATCAGGCCAAGAAAACAAGGGGCCTGATCTGAGATCCAAACTGTTTGACACTCGGTTTCTATCTAAGCAAATATTTGGAACAGAAATATATTTTTCAAAAATGTTGCAGACGACAGTTTAGCAGACTTTTTTTTTTTTTTTCATTTATTCAAAACAATTTATACATAATACATGTAAGTAAAATATATATCTTAAAGTAACAGTGCATATGTAATTCACATCCTAACATAATATATATACATATTATCAAAGCATGTAGTTGTGTATATAATGCTGTTTTTTCAGTTTTATAAAGAGAGAGAGAGAGAGAGAGAGAGAGAGAGAGAGAGAGAGAGAGAGAGAGAGAGAGAGAAGGAGAGAGAGACAGACAGATATACAGAGACAGACAGAGACAGACAGAGACAGAGAGACAGACAGAGAGACAGAGAGACAGAGACAGAGACAGAGATAGAGACAGAGTTTATGTATCTTGGACTAAGGTTCGATAAAATGAGGTAATGTCTAATTATTTAGACATTAACAATGGTTAAGAATTTTTTCCATTTTCTATTAAAAAGTTCTGACTGGTCTTTTAAAAAGGCTATTTCTTGTTCTACTTTTACAGTTTAGCAGACTTGCAAAGAGTTAAAATGAACTCTTTCCCTCATACAAATCTACAGCAGACGACTGAACATATTTTGTAAAACAAATAAAAAATATCTATAATTGAATTTGAATGGGTAACATTATGACTAAAAGTGGAAAACATAGTGGCAAATGGATAAATCGTTTGTTTTAAGTAATTTCTTATTTTGTCACCATGTTTTCAAAAAGCTGTCTGCTGCAGAGGCGTCAGAAAGCGCATATATGATTGAAAGGGTTAATAAACCATAAAAGTTAATGATATTCGGTGTTATCGATAACCGGATCTGTTGCAGACGACTTTGAACATATTTTGTAAAAAAAAACGAAAATCTCTATAATTGAATTTGAATGGACTAAAAGTGGAAAACATAGTGGCAAAAGGATAAATTGCTTGTTTTAAGTAATTTCTTCTTTTGTCACTATGTTTTCAAAAAGCTGTCTGCCGAAGAGGCGTCAGAAAGCGCCTATATGATTGAAAGGGTTAATAAACCATAAAATTTAATGATATTCTTTGTTATTGATAACCTGACCTGTTGCAGACAGAATTGCCAACACTAACAATCTAAAGCTCATAAAATAACAGTGTTTTGTGTTTTTCAATCCATAATGTAAAATCATCGAAGTTAAGTTTCACCACAGGACGTTTCGGCTCTTTTTTAAATGAACTATGCCTTCCAGGAGTTTCAAGGAATGGTCTTTCTTGTCTCAAGTTTTTCATTTCATCTTCAACAGACGAAAGCGTTTTATGCTTCTGAGCCCACTTGATTACTGCCGTTTCCTTGTCAAAGTTATTGGTTACCTCGTCCGTCCCGAAAAAAGCACCACTTCGCTTCAATCACCAAAGATATTGGAGCACATTGCACGCAAATGTTCCTTGAATAGTCGTACAAGATGTTCCATTTGTAAGTCTGCTGGTATAACTGTCTTACCAGTGTTTACAAAAAGACCATAACATGTTTCAGCTGCTTTCTGATCACTGAGAAGGGTTATTGATTGTGAATGAAGCTTTCATTTATTTGACTAAATAATATGTATTCTTGCAAAAATATACAAATATGTTGCTTCTATACACTTTTCTTTTCATTTACTCCTATTTTTTAAACCTAGTTTTATGCCATGTGGTCAACATATAGGTTATGCGAAATTAAAGGTAACGTTTATCCGAAATTACAAGGCATCCGAAATACGTCTAACGAATGCATTAAATTCAACGGTTAGCATTAAAGGCAATAAAATATGAAGTTACCAATGACTTCTTTGTTATAATATTCACACGAAAAAACTACTGCTATGAAAGTGCCCAGCAGACAACATTGACTTTAACCGTAATACAATGGTCCTGTGGGAGCCGCCATTGTTCTAGTATGCCTGACCCGTAACATAGTGTAACATAGTGGTAGGGACAGGTAATCCAGACTAGCTAATTTGGGTGAACAACATTTTCTGTCAGGGAATACAATTGATTTGTTTGTTTGGAGTTTAACGCCGCTTTCAACAGCTTTGGTCATATCACGGCGGTCAGTGCACCTACCCATGTTTTCCTGGCTTTCCCACACCAGTACTTACACAACATTCTTTCGAAGCCACCCTTCTCTAAAAAAAATACACTTTTTACCGAAATGCGCTTAAAATGCAATAAAAATCGTATTTTTCCTGCGCTTGTTGTAAAAAGCGCATTTTTTCTGCATCTTTTCCAAATTAAGTGTATTTTAAGCGCATTTTTTCTGCATAAGTGTATTTTAAGCGCGTCTTTTTCAATTGAAGTGCGTTTTAACCGTATTATTTCAGAATAGAAGTGCATTTTAAGCGAATCTTTTTCACTGAAGTGAATTTGTTATGAAGAAGAGTGCGTTAAAAGTGAATCTTTTGTTAAAAAAGCGTATCTTTTCATTTTCTGAATATAACAAAGTGCATTTTAAGCGTATCTTTTTGTAAAGAAGTGAATCTTTTATTTATTTATTTTTTTGGTCATCAATAAGTGCATTTTAAGTGTATCTTTTTGTAAAGAAGCGAATCTTTTATTTTCATTTTTTTTTGTTAATCAATAAGTGCATTTTTAGTGTGTCTTTTTGTAAAGAAGCGAATCTTATCTCAAAAGAATATTTCTTTAAAGTTAAAGAAGGTATAATTTCCTTTTTTCCTCTTTAAAATTCTACCGTATAAATTATATGACCTTTGATTGATTCACCATTAAATATTTGTTTTATTGTTTTAAACAACCCTGCCAGAGTCCCCATATATAATAATATTCTGAATCAGAAACCTTTCTGAAGGGGGCAGTTCATTAATTTCTAGAAACACTGGCCACAGGCTAACTGATGAGGAATTGTAAAGTGGAACTCCATCAGTGCTCATGGTTAGAGGAATGTGTCCGATTCCAATATCCTTGCCTATTTTTAGCACCTCCATGACCTGCGAACCAACAGACGTGGATGCAAAGTAGCACTTTGGTCTTTTTAAATGTTGAAAGTGTTCAGTCCCAGAATATACTTTATAAAGAAAATTGAATTCTGGTTTTATTGATGCATGAATCATAATAATCTTTTCAGGAATAAATTGACAATCGTAGCTCGAAGTTTGATTGACAGGTATTTTCCGATCCATCTGTAGAGTCGCATTTCAACATATGGGTCAGTTTAAAAATAAATGCGATCACATGATTGATTTGCATATTAATGAGATCACATGATCGGTCAACTATTTAACTTCCTGTTGATTTTTTAATCATTTTCCAGTCGCGATTATTTATGAAAATATCGGCACGTAACGTTCAGAGCATGGTGTTCCGCATCTGGTAAGTATTTATTTACGATTCAATACATTTGAAAACTTTAAATCAATAACTTTAATTTGATGTAAGAATAAACAAAATCCGTCCACAAACAACGGTAGCATGCAAATTTAAAGTTCAAAGGTCACGCTTTTCGAGCATGACGCAGAGGTCAATATACGACGCCATTTTGTCAATATTACCTCGCTGTAGAAAACACATTAGAAAACCCGAAATCAGCGCTTATACACAGTCTTGATTAATATTTTGATGAATAATCAGATAATTAATATGATTTTATGAAATAAACCCATTAATATTTGTTATTCAAACATTATACTTAAATTCGTTAAACCCTAAACAAAGGGTCACGATTACGTAAATTCTCATAATAAGAAAACAATAACATTGGTGAAAATGTTCGCTTACGTGCGAGTTTCTAAAAAGTTTTAGAAATGAAACACATATACACTTGTCATTGCATTGCACACTTATAGATGCTAGTTATTATTTAAAACGAAGCGAAATTTTTTATTTTGAAATTGCCAACTGGAATTGATTTCGGACAGTCACATTTTCGGATAAGGCAAATGTAGCAATGTTGTTGTCATCATACATTTTCGTGATGGACGTGACACATTATAAATATTATGCGTATTTTCAATGTTTTGACATTATATTAATAAATAAGATGAACCCTTTCCCACATGCAAAGATATCTACCACAGAACTGATTTTTTGAAAACATTGTGGAAAAGGAGGCTTTTTTCAAGACTTATTCAATAATTATATTTTCTCTTATATTAGAGATTTTTTAATCATTTGACATGATATAAAATTATAACCTTACCTACCTGTAGACACATTTGCAACCGATTTTTTAAGACATTGTGGAAAAAGAGGATATTTCTTCAAACTTAATAACTTATTGAAACATCTGCAGCAGATTTTATTTAAAACATTGTGACAAAGGGGGATTTTTTCTGCAAACCTTATTCAATTATAACACTCCTCAATAAAGAGATTTTTCTTAATTTGACCAAAATGTTTTCAAAGTCATTGATGCAGATCGATCTGTCACATGTTGCAATGGGTTTATTCTTAATTGGCTATAGATATAAACCGTACTGAATTCTTGGAATGAAAATAAAAGACACAATTACTTTTTCATTTATTTTCCTAATTTTATGAATCATGTACATATTTCAGACTTATGACATGATGAATGGTTTATAATGGTATCCAGCCAACACGAGACATGATCACCCCTGAATCACCCCAATCCGTCCTGTAAAGATGTTCAATCCCAAAAGAATGCATCAAGAATGACGCGAAGATGAAAGATGATGGTGTTATAATTTCAAACATTGAAGCATTGAATGATGATGCCATTAGGTCAAATTTGAAAGATGACAGAGGAATTTTTTCTAATGATCTTATGATTTTTACTGCATTTCAGCGATTTTTCCCTGCATTTTAAGCGCATTTTTCCTGCGTTTTAAGTGTACTTTTCTGGCTTAAAATGAAAAAAAAATGCGCTTAAGATGCAGTTAAAATACGCTAGTAGTGAATTAATTCGCTTGAAGTGTGTTTAAAGCGTATTTTTCTTCTTAAAAAAATTCACTTTCAACACAGTTAAAGTACACTTAAAATACGCTTAAGTGAATTAATTCGCATGAAGTGCGTTTAAAGCGTATTTTTCTTCTTAAAAGAATTCACTTTCAACACGGTTAAAGTACACTTAAAATACGCTAAAGTGAATTAATTCACTTGGAGTGCATTTTAAGTGAATTTTTACCCAAATAAATGCGCTTTTAATACAGTTAAAATACACTCAAGTGAATTAATACGCTTTTTTGCAGGAAAAATACACTTAAAATGCGCATTTTTTGTTAATTTAATTCACTTTTAATTAAAATACGGTGCCAATACCGCAGCGTTTAATGCAGATTAAATACGCATTTAATGCGCATTAAATGCGCATTTTACACACTTATTTGAGAAGGGCACTGACTACTTTCTCACATAGATCAGAGGTGAGAGGCAATGGAAACCATCGCCCGAAAGAATGTCGCCGCAACCGGGTATCGAACCCGTGACCTCCAGATCACGAGTCAGATACGCTACCAATTGAGCTACCCGGCCGGGGGAATACAATTGAACTCGGACTAATCCTTAACTTTAATAATACTACTTTTGTTAATGGTTTCAGCCTTGAAAACTACATATTTTAATTTATATTCATATTAATTAATTAGTAAGACTGTATTACGACGAGTCTGTATGAAATATATTTGGCAAAGCTTCGTCATAGCTCTATTAATTACATTAAAGATCCGTCATTTGCAGATTTAAACCGCTTTTGAAGATTCAATGTAACTTTGTTGTGGGCTCAAGATAACTGATAAGAGAAATACATTATAAAAAAATCTATTTTTTCTCAACCAAACCTAATACCGGTGTAACTCATTATAATCATCATGGCCAGTACCTGGTTATAATTTAGTTATCATACCATCAAGTGTTGTAAAGCAACCTGGCCTTTAACTTCTATATATAATATAACTCAACGGGAGCTCTGTAAACTTGACACACAAGTTTTATTTCATCTAATCCTGTTTAATACTACTGTTTATATGCTCTGAATATATAGATGTATTTAACAGGGGTATATTTACAAAATTAACGCTTTCTGGTGCCTCTGCAGCAGACAGCTTTTTGAAAACAGTGACAAAACAAGAAATTGCAAAAAACATGCAATTTCTCTTTTTGCCACAATGTTTTCCACTTTTTGTCATAGGTTACCCATTCAATTATAGAGAATTTCATTCGGCTCGGGTGATCTAAAACGTATACCTTATGTTTCTATGAAGTATCTACTCATGTATATCAGTGGAAAAATGAATACTGCATTATTACTGCATTATTTGACGTGGAAATGAATAACATGTCATTATAAACTCACAATATATATAATATCAGATTTAATTCAGTGTTTGATAAGAACTGTTTGTTTCGTTTTTAATGGGTTTAAAGACGCTTGCTTCGATAGTATTTCAGTCAATTTGCAACGCCCAGCTAATTACTGGCATAGGAAGACCAAAGAAGCCAACCTGTTCCTTCAGTCACAAGCGGGCACATAGGTAAAACCACCCACCAACTATAAGTCAGCCGGAAGACTTCCCCATATTAAAATCTGAACCAACCCAGACCAGGATCCAACCCACAAACAGTGGTGAAAGGCTATGGGGTTGTGAGTAGAAGACTGTAACAGAGAGTGGCGAGGGGCTTAGGTAGTGGTTGTGAGTCGAGGACTGTAACATACATTGGTTGGGGCTTATTAAGTGGTTGTGAGTCGAAAACTGTAACAGACATTGATGAGGGGCTTAGTAAGTGTTTGTGAGTTGAAGACTGTAACCAGTTTGCAATATATACCCTGATTAGAACTGATTTCTCACTCACGACTCATTTGAGGAAATTATTTCAAGTTTATCCATTTTATAAAGACAGAAACTGACACTTATTGCAACCCTGCAACAAATTGTCGTGTGCTCATACTCTCGTCTATTGCAACTATAAAGTCCATCCTATTACATTGACAATTTGCGAAACAATTGGAGTATAGTCAACCAGCTTGGATCTGGATCAGACACTGAGTAACTCGGTGATGATCTGGATCCAAGTCTTTTGCCAAAATACCCATCATTAATGTAGTTGTGACTTGCGAGATAAAGGTTAACTCTTTCCCCCATATAGACGCTTTCTGACGCCTCTGCAGCTGACGGCTTTTTGAAAACAGTGACAAATAAAAAATTGCACAAAACGTGCAATTTCTCCTTTTGCCACAATGTTTTCCACTTTTAGTCATAGCTTATTCATTCAATTATAGAGATTTTCCACTTTTTGACAACATTTGTTCAAAGTCGTCTGATGCATAATTGTTGTAGGAGGGAAAGTACACACCATAAATCATTCAACAATCTCTTTAATACTCACCAGGGCCTTTCGTTTCGTAGAGTTACTCTCCAACTCCTCCTCCAACTTCCAAAAGTCTTCAAAGGTGTGTACTGGAAGGTCAACACAGAACTGCCGTTCAATGTCCAATTCTTCACTTGATGAGCGTCCAAATTCCTCAATCCTAGTTAGTGATCCGTCCTCACACCATTCAGATGTAGATGTCTTTGACTTTTTGGCCATTTTAACAACTGTATTCATCTGAAACACATGAGAAGGTGAACTGGCCGGCGTGATATGACTAAGAAATTGTTAAAAATGGCGTTAAATCCCAATCAATCAATTCAGTTATTGAGAATGCTGAAATTGATTTGTTCTGCTTCATAATTTAACATTTCTAAATATTTACTGCATATATATACTTGTTTGTACATATTTGTTCTTATTATATCTTCCAACATATAAACAACTTTTGAAAACATTGTGACAAAAGAGAAAATTACTTAAAACAAGCAAATTCTCATTTTGCCACAATTATAAATGATTTCATCTTTCTACAATAATTACTTTACCACAATTTAAGAGCTTTTCAATTATTTGTCCTATGGTTTTTAAAAAACATCTGCTGCAGATTTGTCCTATGTGGGAAAACTAAGTGTCATTCAAATTAACAATATTAATAGTACGAGAAAGCAGTGACAGACTAGTTACATTTCTATTTGAAAGATTTCAGTCCAAAATATTTGTTCATACATGTTCTTGTTATTATATGTTCACACATACAGACAACTTTTGAAACTGTGACAAATGGGGAAATTACTTGAAACAAGCAACTTCTCCTTTTGCAACAATGATTTCGACTTTTTACATTACTCATTGTTCATAATTAAACATTATGTAAATGTCTACTGCACTAATTTGTGCATGTACATACTTGTTCTTATTTCATGTCTCCTGTTGATAGCATTTAACCATAACTTTCTACATGTCTGCCTTGGGTAATCTATGAAATTTAAGTCCTGTTTGTTTCTCTGTATCTCTATTGCAACAACCAACGACAATGCATTTTCCCCCATATGTTTTACGAAAAAACAAACAGAATACACTGATAGAAGCTGAGGGCCAGGCTTGTTTTGGTAACGGAAAAACCCCGGAAGAGACTTTAATAAATTCTTCTGTGGTTTTTTTCTCACTTTTAGTTTATCCATTTTTTTTGTCTTTATAGATAACTTTATTGCTCGAAATACCCGACAAGGGTTATGGCAAAACATACATTGGTGCCATATTTCAGTCGAAAAGTTAACTAGCTACATATAGCAAAGAAAAAACATATTGGTGCCATATCATCTTACATGAACTAAACTCTGAAAACAGTAACAAAAGAGCACATTACTCGTAAGACAGCCTACTTTAGCAACTCATGTGAATAAACTGCTAAAGTTATGGCTGAAAAATAGAAATGTCCATTGTGAACATAATAATAAAACATAATTTTTCTATGGAACATTCATCAATACAATATATCTACAAAGTACAATAGTATTTAACTCACATTTAAGGATTAATATATATATTATATTATATACTCAATGATAACATGCGTTTTGTCTACTGAGCAATATCGCCTAGTGTGCGATTTAGCTCATTAGCCGGATATTCGGAATTTTCGGCATTTGTCGGTTGCGCTTAGTGACGTCACTACAAAACTAGCAGATGACGTCATTTAAATCGCTCCGCTTCTGAGCTAAAAGTAATGAGCTGCACAGGGGTTTTGTCATTTAAAAACGAAAATTATTGCCGAGTAAATAATATATAGTTTAATAAACATTGTTTTCATGTTTTGGGAATTAAATCCCTCGTGAAAGAGATTCTTGCATATTAAAACGTGTGCGCCATGCGCACTCGTTTTTATATCGCAAGAATCTTCCACTTGGGATTTAAATCCTGTATCATGAAAACCATGTTGATTAAACTCTCTATTTATAACCATTCTTTTCTCAGTTCAGTGGCACTGTGTAGGAATTTGCCTGTTTCTTTATAAGTACTTAGAAACTAGCTCAAACAAAATGGTATTCATTGCACAAGAAAACCTTTCAAAATAAACTAAATGCGTTAAAGGAACTGGTCCCTTTTCAATACAATTACAATTGTTCGTTTTATATCAAGTCGCTCACCCTTCGCTCATAAAATGACATCATTTAGATTTACCAATCCTGTTTTACTTTTTCCAAGAAAGTGCGTACTTTCTTCATTATGGCCATGAACTGTATATATATAAACGATAACCATTTTACCTACCGCGACGTTCAGATCTCGAGCGTCTTTCACGTGTAAAATTCCTCGTGTAACCTATATTCGTGATCCAAAAGAGCCATACGGGTGATTAAAAGACAAGTAGAGCTCTAGCTATGGGTATATTTATATATTAGTTATCTCAAAATAAACATAATTCTAACTTTTTAACGGTTAAAAAGAAGCTAGCATATTCTTCTTTCAAAGTTTCACACGCGCCAAACAGGGCGGGAATGCTAATTACTGGCTTCATACAGGGTGGCAATGTTCCATTGATCGTTACACACATTTTGTAATTATCATAGTATGTATTGGCATGCACAGATATACTTGACGGCCTATATTACCTGCAATTCCAGACAAAACAGCTACAACACTTTTGATTCGGAATCATCCACTATCGTTCCCTCCAATATGGCGGCAGCCTCGATTTCAGTTAAAGTACCCGGATGTAACGTGACAGTTTGATGACGTTTTACAGACGTCACTGCACGAATATGTGAATAAAACGCATCCATATATGATTCAGTAAAATTTTATTCTGAAGATGTTCTATTTAGACTCTGTGTAATAAAGAATTTTTTTATTTCCCATTTTTAGAAATGTGGCAATTGAAAATTTCATATTTTATAGCTATCTATAGTGTAACAATTAAGCATGTTATTTGTTAAATTAAGTGGTTGATTATCAGTATGTTTTTAAAATGTAGTGCAAATTAAACGTCTACTACATTTGTTTCAAAGTCTCCACTTATCTAAAATGTCCATATGGTTTTGGTTACCAATACGTACTAAAAACGCATGGCAGACGTCAACTGTTTTTTTTTTTCAAAGTTTTCACTTATTGTCCATATGGTTTTGGTTACCAATACGTATTAAAAACGTATGGCAGACGTCAACTGTATTTTTTCCAAAGTCTTCACTTAGTGTCCATATGGTTTTGGTTACCAATACGTATTAAAATCGCAAGGCAGACGTCAACCGTTTGTTTTTTCTTCAAAGGCTTCACTTAATGTGCACATGGTTTGGGTGAGTGTATACATATCAAAGTCCCCATGGTTCAAAAATTGCATAGTACTCAAAATTCCCATGGCTAAAATGACAGGGTATTCAAATTCCCACGATGGGTAGTCAAACTCCCCATGACAAAAATGAAAGACTATTCAAAGGTGTTGAAGAGGAAAATGTGTTCAATTAGAAAACCGGACGTGTCAATATGTTTTCTTTGTTGTCTGATGAAAACTTATGTATGTAGGAAAGGGAATATGCTAATATAAGCCAAGTGAAAACCAAATGAAATAATGAGCAAATTTAATCATTTTAATTCATAAATATGCATCATTTAATTTAATTGTGCAGAAATTATAGATAATATGAAAAAGTTTAAAAACTGTTTTATCAAATAAATCATATACTGCAAGCACTGTTTTTATTCTATTTTAGCACATTTCCACATTAGCACAAGTCCACAAAATCGCATGGCATTTCAAACACCGAGTTAATTTTATTCTTATCACATGTTGAATACGCGACAGAATTTCCGCAAGGAACTTGGCACCACTCACATACTGAACACATAGGTATTTTAGGCTCTGCTGATGTGCGTGTTTTGCCTTCTTAACACGTTTCATCGTCGGTTCACCAAGATCACACCGAAGAATGTCAGCTGCCACCATAAATTGTTGCATCTTTTCCAACGCATTTCACTACATTCCAAAGAGAAGGGTTGTTATGTCCCACCAGATGTTTAAATGAATAATTCACGAGTCGCACTGATTATTTGTGCAGTCCTGGTATTCAATGGTGGCACTGTGTACATTCCAAAGTACTGGTGGAATCTAGGCGATAAGCGCCGGAACCTCATATGCCCGCTTGCTGACATTACTGCACGAAATGAGCCGTTCACACAATTTGAGTCAAAGTACTCCACCAGGCACTGCAGTTGTTGAGGGGCTTGTTCGCGAAAGACCGCCATGCCGTCTATCACGTCGTTGGATGGCAGAATTGCAAGATCATCAAGCTTTGCGCAGAATGTCCTAACCTCATCATCATTGTTATAGTCAGACTGCAAACCCTCTGATTGAACTCTTCTCCAGCCTGCAGGCAGGTAGCCTCGGTTAGATGGTATAGAAGCATCCCTGTATATGAATGTTGTATGTGAAGACAGTTCTGACGGCATTGTGTATCGCTACCTCGTAGTCTGCCAGGATGCGCTCTGGGTTGGGTCTAATACCTCGCTGCAGACACACATCTAGTGGGGGAAGTCAGCATCTCTTCATATAGTCTGTTGCTTAGAGGGCATGCAAGAGTATGTAGACATCTGAGGCACAAAAGTAACTGAGGGGCACACGAATCACGAACAGTTGCTGGAACTTAGAGGGGATTGTTGAATGTGTACCGTCCATGAACCAGCTTGCGCTTTCTAGAAAGCGGAGACTGTCACAGTGGCAAACATGAGGATACGGCTATCTGGCGACTCGTTGTCATATATGACATTGGTTAAAAAAAACAGGGAATAGAACAGGAATGTCACGGATTGTGGATGGATTTTTTGGTGCCGTACCCTTCGAAGCACGTCGCACAGTTTGCTTCAGAAGCCTGACAGGACCAGCAGCAACGTCATCTGCATTTGTTTCAAAGTCATCATTTAGTGTCCATATGGTTTTGGTTACCAATACGTATTAAAAACGCATGGCAGACGTCAATTTTTTATTTTTACAAAGTCTTCACTAAGTGTCCATATGGCTTTGGTAACCAATATGTCTTAAAAACGTATTGCAGACGTCAACCTTTTATTTTTCAAAGTTTTCACTTAGTGTCAATGTAGTTTTGTTACCAATACGTATTGCAGACGTCATCAGTATTTGTTTCAAAGTCATCACTTAGTATTCACATGGTTTTGGTAACCAATACGTAATAAAAACGCATGGCAGACGTCAACTTTTTATTTTTTCAAAGTCTTCACTTATTGTCAATATCTTGTTGGTTACCAATACGTTTAAAAAACGTATGGCAGACGTGTACAGATTTTTTTCTAAGTCTTCACTTAGTGTCCATATGGTTTTGGTTACCAATACGTATTAAAAACGCATAGCACACGTCAACTGTTTATTTCCTCAAAGTCTCCAACTAGTGTCAATATGTTTATTTTTACCAATACGTATTAAAAATGTATGGCAGACGTCATCTGAATTCGTTTCAAAGTCATCACTAAGTGTCCATATGGTTTTGGTTACCAGAACGTATTAAAAACGTATGGCAGACGTCAACTGCTTATTTTTTTCAAAGTCTTCATTTAGTGTCCTTACGGTTTGGGTAACAAATACGTATTAACATCGCATGGCAGACGTCCACTGTTTTTTTTCTCAAAGTCTTAACTTAGTGTCCATATGGTTTTGGTTACCAATACGTATTAAAAACGTATTGCAGGCGTCATCTGTTTTTGTTTCTAAAGCTTCATTTTGTGTCCATATGGTTTTGGTAACCAATACGTCTTATAAACGTATGACAGACGTCTACTGATTTTTAACGAATTATTTTTTCACAAAAAATAATTCAGTTTACGATTTCGAAATCGCTCCCGGAAGTCACGGTTAAACTACACTTCCGCTTATACGGCTACGCCTTAGCTTCACCTAAATAGTCCTAGTATTTTTTCAATATTAAAATTACTTCTACGTGTTATTTCAATACAGTGAAGTCATAATTATACTATCGAATCATCATAGATAATCAATTTTCTAGAAAATATTAAAATACAGTACGTGCATATATATTTCATTTGTCGGCAGGTACGTATAAGGCACGAGTATGAATTTTAGTCGTATGCCCATTCACTAGATTCACTTGTTGTGAGGAAGTCGACCCCACGCTGTATAGAACAATGTTAATCTCACAAATATGCCACTACGCAGAGCTCAGTGAAATAGTCAGTGTGCATTTTAAACGCTCGCATCGCCGTTGTTTCTCCTTTTTCCAACATGATAACGATGATCAAAGGGGCTTTCTAATTATAGATCATGGTTTACATATGCACGCATTCAGTTAGCTTAATATATATACGAAAGTAACGCTCAAACATTGTATCGAAATACCGTGGTGTAATGGAGAGCGTGTAGGACTTCTAATCATGCACTACTTATGGACGCGAGTTCGAGTCCCAGTAGAAACTCTTCTTTTTTTTTTTTTTTTTTATTTTTATTTTATGCGATTTGTTAAACATTATAGATTTATAATAATTAATTCACTAACATGAAACATAGTTATAACATAAGCCGAAATCCTGGATCCGCCCCTGGTGACGAAAACAAGTCGAATTAACGCTGTATAGAACAATGTAAATCTCACAAATATGCCATGGGTGTTTTGACAGACTTTACGCAGAGCTCAGTGAAAGAGTTAGTGTGCATGTTAAACGCTCGCATCGCCGTTGAAATGCTATATTTACTAAAACTGTCAACTGATAAAAGTCTTCACTTAGTGTCAATATGGTTTTGGTTACCAGTACGTATTAAAAACGTATAACAGACGTCAACTGTATTTTTTTCGAAGTCTTCATTTAGTGTCCATATGGTTTTGGTATCCATTACGTATTAAAAACGTATGGCAGACGTCTTCTGTAATTATTTGAAAGTCTTCACTTAGTGTCAATTGGTTTTGATTACCAATACGTATTAAAAACGTATGGTAGACGTCTACTGTATTTTTTTCAAAGTCTTCACTTAGTGTCCATATGGTTTTGGTTACCAATACGTATTAAAACGTATTGCAGACGTCTACTATATGTATTCACTTAGTGTCCATGTAGTTTTGGTTACCAATACGTATTAAAAACGTATTGCAGACGTATACTATATGTCTTTACTTTGTGTCCATTTGGTTTTTGTAACCAATACGTATTAAAATCGCATGGCAGACGTCCACTGTTAATTTTCTCAAAGTCTTAACTTAGTGTCCATATGGTTTGGGTTACCAATACGTATTAAAAACGTATTGCAGGCTTCATCTGTTTTTGTTTCTAAAGCTTCATTTTGTGTCCATATGGATTTGGTTACCAATACGTCTTAAAAACGTATGATAGACGTCTACTGATTTTTTTTAAACCCTTCACTTGGTGTCCATATGGTTTTGGTTACAAATACGTATTAAAAACGCGTGGCAGACGTCAACAGTTTATATACTCAAAGTCTTCACTTAGTGTCAATATGGTTTTGGTTACTAGTACGTATTAAAAACGTATGACAGACGTCGACTGTATTTTTTTCGAAGTCTTCATTTAGTGTCCATATGGTTTTGGTATCCATTACGTATTAAGAACGTATGGCAGACGTCTTCTGTAATTATTTGAAAGTCTTCACTTAGTGTCCATATGGTTTTGATTACCAATACGTATTAAAAACGTATGGTAGACGTCTACTGTATTTTTTTCGAAGTCTTCACTTAGTGTCCATTTGGTTTTGGTTACTAATACGTATTAAAAACGTATTGCAGACGTCTACTATATGTCTTCACTTAGTGTCCATGTAGTTTTGGTTACCAATACGTATTAAAAACGTATTGAAGACGTCTACTATATGTCTTTACTTTGTGTCTATTTGGTTTTTGTAACCAATACGTATTAAAAACGTTTTGTAGACGTCTAGTATATGTCTTCACTTAGTGTCCATTTGGTTTTGGTTACCAATACGTCTTAAATCCGTTTGGCAGACGTCTTGCAGACGTCTATAGTGTTCCAATTTGCTCCGAAACGTATTAAGCACGTAGTACAAACGTCTTGCATACAAACACCCATAGGAGACGTTGCTGTCACCGAAACGAATAGTTCACTGGGCAGGGCATGATTTTATCACATTTGGTAGATAACCACTAGTCAATGATACACACCAAATAACCAAACTCTGTGCCTTTCGGTTTCAGACAAAATGGTTTCCAATTGGTTTTAAATTGTTCCTTTCGGTTGTCATGGCTTAACAGAGTTCTGCATGGAAATAATTTAAACAACTTTGTAATCTTGCCAATCATTAGTCTTAGTATGTATACAGTGCTTTCATTTAGGAATCATTATAAGATTTGTGAATTCCACATACACTTTTCATACACAAAGATGTTTGTCAGAATATTTTAATTTTATTATTTATCAATAAAACCATAAAACAAACAATTTAGGATTTGCATTCAATAGCACGTCATTTTACCTTTTCCCTATTAAAGTCAACATTGGACACCTTTGCAGCAATCTACTTAAAACAATGAGAAAAGGGATGAATTGCTGAAAACATGAGTTTTCTTTTTTTACGTAAAATGATATTAACTTGGCATCCTAATTATATCATACTTTGACAAATGTTAAAATGTAGTCCATTTATTATAAATTAGACCACCCTCGAAATATAATATCAGCTTAACAGTTAAATTTCATTAAAATTGTTGTATCATTTCAAATTTAATTTCGAACATAAACTGAACCCTACAACATGTTAATCTATTGTAATTTTTACCTTCCTTTTTAAAATGAAAATAACAAACTACTCATGTTTTAAAATTATATTATGATGAGCGCCCTTGTGTCAATGATGCATATAAATATGCAGATCCCAAGCAAAATGCCTGTAGGGAATCTAATGACACATTTAAAATTGTCAAGGACGAAATAATTGTGTACAAAAGACCCGATTCGTGAACCATTCTTCTTCGCAGAGTTGTCGTTCTTTCCACTCTCTTTATAGGCAGAGAGTGTTCATTCAATGTCATTTTTCTATTAAAACCAGTTTTATCTCAGTTTGTTCTTTTCTTTATTTGTTTCGAACCAAATAAACATTCCAAATCACCTATAATTAACTATTTGTAAGTGAGTGTACAAAACGGCCCTCTGCGAAGGAGATTGATCTACGCGGTCGGTATTCGCTTGTTACGTGATCAACAGTTTTAGCTTAAAAACAGTTCATATTTAAGATATACATGGATAAACATTAAAAAATCCATTCTTCACAAATCAAGACATCTCTTTGAACATGAAAATAACACTCAGTAAGTTAAAATTGCTATTAAAATGAAATTCGACGTGATTTTTATCTTGATATTGACACATAACAGTCTGCTACAAGTCTAATAGGGACTGTTTTGTCTTCGTAAATAAAACAAAAAAAAGATAAATGCGAAATAAAATAAAGAAACTGCAAATACTTAAAACATCGGAATATTTATTTCATTTTAGATGTGTCATTACTTAGCGTGTTTAAACAAACGCAATTGTAATATGTTCAAGACATTTAAATTTGTATTTTTCTAATAATAACTCGTCCTCCCATGTCATTTTCGAAAAGCTATTAAAATATAAGTCGCGGGCTTCTGCCCGGCAACTAATAATTACTGGAAAAGAAGTTATTATACATTTTGGCAAAAGGAGAAATTGCTCGTTTTGAGCAATTTCTCCTTTTGGCACGATGTTTTCAAAAGTCGCTGCATATGCGTCAAAATGCGTCTATAGGTGGGAAAGGGTTAAAGTGATATTTGGATATGATTTCAAGGGATTACGCTTATCTGTTCAATTGTTTGTGTATTATCTAGACTGAAATCATTTGCCATATACATGCATTCGTATCTATTCTATGTTCCTGGTTATGTTCCTGGTTATACAGTTTGATTTTAAGTAATAACAGTAGATACTTTGTGACTCGTGTAAATATATACAATGTATGGTGTTTGAACCCGTGGTTTATTGCCTTTAACAAGAGGTCCATGATGGGCCCTGGATCAATATCACTTTGTAAATGGACACCCAAAGAACACTTGTGCCAAGTAAACCAGGCCTATAATTTTGAAAAGAAGTTTTTAAAAGTTTTCACAATATATTCATACAAGGAAATCAAGCCCTACCCCCTGGCAGCCATTTTTTCCAGAATTCCGAATAATTTCAACAATCTTGGTAGAGGGTTTTCCAAAGAACAGTTTTGCCCTTTTTTAAAATCTGGCCAGTAGATTGTGACAAGAAGATTTTTACAGTTGTTCCTTTCCGCTGCTATGGTAACCATAGATCCGCATGGAATTCAATTTGTTGAATAACTTTGAAAGGGGACCATCTAAGGAACATCCCTGTACAGTTTTATCAACATTAGCCAAGAGGTTAAGGAGGAGATGTCGTTTGAAGCAAAATGTTGACAGACGACGGACAAAGACCGGTCACAATAGCTCACTAAGGGCCTCTGGCTCAGGTGAGATAAAAATGTGTCAGAAACTTCTTGAATGTATTTATTTGTCAATAATGGTGAACAGTACAGAACCAGTTCAGACCGAGCCGATATTCAGTTTGATATAGTACTACTCTGGTCGCAATAGCCATGAGATAAGAAAATGAATTGCCTCTGTGTTTAAAAGGCC
This sequence comes from Serripes groenlandicus, assembly GCA_031761405.1. Taxonomy (NCBI): domain Eukaryota; kingdom Metazoa; phylum Mollusca; class Bivalvia; order Cardiida; family Cardiidae; genus Serripes; species Serripes groenlandicus. Next base: position 163,232 of record JASEVX010000332.1, on the reverse strand, counting down.
AACTTTACCAGTTGTTTTAAGTATGTATGTTTCTTATGGTGATACCAATTTGTATTCAAACCATTTTTTTTAATTAATCAGCTAATGCTCAATATAACCAGCTGTCCCCTGCAGGTATATTTCTTATAAGTGTGTCTTCTTATTAACAGTTTTCACTCATAAGCTTTTGTTCTTATACCCATGTTCCTTATTAATATTTTTAACTGACATGTGTGTGGTTTTTTTTTAACTCATGCATCTTATAACAGTTTTATAAACTGTTATTTTTACACATATTTTTGTATAGCAGCACATTGTTTCTGATAGTAAACGCCTGTTCTCTATATATCCAGTAGTTCCTCGTATGTAATCTCTGTACAAGACGAATTTTGATGCAGAGCATCAAAGGACGCCGCGCATGATTTTGAAGCATGACTTAAAGGAAGCAGATGTCAGTACATTTAAATAACGTGTGAAAACAGACAGGATGTAAATATTTCGAACAAGAAGGCCAAATGTCCCTTTATCATAACCAAAAAGGCCAAGATGTGCCTATATTGCTCACCTGGCTACCATAGCCTATACTAAAAGGTTACCATACAACATGAAGTTTCTTATTTTTTTACCAATACACGGTTTCAAATCTGCTCTAACTAGATCAATTAGATAAAAAAAAACATCACATAGGTGCTTAAATATTAACATGTAATGTCTCTAGTTATAAATTAAGTGTGACACAAGCTTTGGAAGGAGAGGGTGAAGTATATTCTCCTTCGTGTTTATCAGAAGTATGATAACAACAAGAGACCCAAGAGGGCCAGTATCGCTCCACTGCCAATTAAATCTTCAAACAGCCCCGCGCCCTGGTTGCCATGTTTTTTACCAATCAACATGGCTTGAAGGAATCTTATAGAGGGTCATATATATATATATATAAAAGATTTTTTAAGTTTTCACTATAACCATATTATAAGGCAAAAATAGCTCTGCCCTCTGGCGGCCATAGTTTTCGACCAATCAACTTGGCTCGAAAAAATCTGAAAGAAGGTCACCCAAGCAACATTTCTACACAATTATTTGAAAATCGGCCTGATACCTACGGAGGAGAAGAAGATTTTTTAAGTCTTCATTGTTTTTTCTTTCGGAAACCAGAATTTTGCATGGATCCCAAACAGTTTGAGGAACTAAGGAGAGATCATTGAGAGGATACTTCCGATGAAGTTTCGTCCTAATTGGTCCAGTGGTTAGGTAGGAGAAACAGTTTGAAGCAAAACGTTTACGGACGGACGGACGCACGCATGCACGCACGTACGTCCAAAAGGCGTTTGTTGGGTGTTTTCCTTTGATGTTCTCTTGTTGGGTATACCCAACAAGCACATGGTTTATTCCGTAATTATCCCCCCTTTACGGAATAAATAGCAATAATATGTTAATTAGATACCCATAACACAATTGTATAAAAAAAAAACACTTATCAAAGTGTCTTATAAGGGTGGTGGCTGGGGTTTACAAAAAAACACTATCCAACAAGATTACTCTCGTAAGTACGCACTCACGCACGGACGCACTCACGCACGCACGAACGCAGGACGGACGATTCCCCATGACATAAGCTCGACTGGCTTTCAGCCAGTGGAGTTAAACACGGAAGTATATAAACAAAAAATACGATATCGCAAATTTCTGAGATAACGAGAAAAAAATAATAATAGAAAAAAAAATCGGAAATGTTCGAACATATTGATATATATATATATATATTTTTTTTTTTTTTCGATATCTCGAACTTTCCGATATCTCGAACTTTTCGAAAAAGAAAATTATATTTTTTTTCGATATCTCGAACTTTCCGATATCTCGAACTTACCAATTTTTTTTCATATTTTTTCCGATATCTCGAAATTTTCGGTATCTCGAACTTGTCGATATCTCGTACTTGTCAATATCTCGAACTTTCCGATAAAGTTCGAGATATCGAGAAAAATAAATTTAAAGATATCGAAAAGTTATTGGAAAGTTCGAGATATCGAGAAGAAAAAAAAAAAAAAAAAAAAAAAAAAAAGATATCGGAAAGTTCGAGATATCGAAAGTTCGAGATATTGGAAAGTTCGAGATATCGAAAGTTTCGAGATATCGATATGTTCGATTTGTCAATAAATGTTCAAGTTAAAAACATTCGTTTTATCAATGTATTCGAGATATCGATGTGTTCGAGTCATCGGTATGTTCGAGATATCGATATGTTCGAGTTATCAATATGTTCAAGTTATTTGACCAATAAGACATTCGTTTTTTGCGACCTCAGACAAATTTCGTACCTAAACCTCTTAATTTGCGAATGTCTAATCGAATGTCTAATGTCTAACTGATCAATTAGACATTCGTTTTTTTAATGTACATTGATCTCTGATGAATTTGGTACATAAATCTCTTAATTTGCAAATGTCTAATCGAATGTCTAATGTCTAATTGACCAATTAGACATTCGTTTTTTTAATGTACATTGATCTCTGATTAATTTGGTACCTAAATCTCTTAATTTGCGAATGTCTAATCGAATCTCTAATGTCTAACTGATCAATTAGACATTCGTTTTTTGCATGTATAATGACCTCCGACGAATTTGGTACCTAAATCCCTTAATTTGCGAATGTCTAATCGAATGTCTAATGTCTAACTGACCAATTAGACATTCGTTTTTTGGATGTACAATGACCTCCGACGAATTTCGTACTTAAATCTCGTAATTTGCGAATGTCTAATGTCTAACTGACCAATTAGACATTCGTTCTTTTAATGTACAATGACCTCCGACGAATTTGGGTTATAGATCTTGTAATTTGCGAATGTCTAATCGAATGTCTAATGTCTAACTGACCAATTAGACATTCGTTTTTTGAATGTACAATGATCTCTGACGAATTTGGAACCTAAGTATAGTAATTTGCGAATGTCTAATCGAATGTATAATGTCTAACTGACCAATTAGACATTCGTTTTTTTAATGTACAATGACCTCCGACGAATTTGGGTTATAGATCTTGTAATTTGCGAATGTCTAATCGAATGTCTAATGTCTAACTGACCAATTAGACATTCGTTTTTTGAATGTACAATGATCTCTGACGAATTTCGAACCTAAGTATAGTAATTTGCGAATGTCTAATCGAATGTCTAATGTCTAACTGACCAATTAGACATTCGTTTTTTGCACGTACAATGACCTCCGACGAATTTGGTACCTAAATCTCTTAATTTGCGAATGTCTAATCGAATGTCTAATGTCTAACTGACCAATTAGACATTCGTTTTTTGAATGTAGAATGACCTCCGAGGAATTTGGTACCTAAATCTCTTAATTTGCGAATGTCTAATCGAATGTCTAATGTCTAACTGACCAATTAGACATTCGTTTTTTGAATGTAGAATGACCTTCGAGGAATTTGGTACCTAAATCTCTTAATTTGCGAATGTCTAATCGAATGTCTAATGTCTAACTGACCAATTAGACATTCGTTTTTTTAATGTACAATGACCTCCGACGAATTTGGGTTATAGATCTTGTAATTTGCGAATGTCTAATCGAATGTCTAATGTCTAACTGACCAATTAGACATTCGTTTTTTGAATGTACAATGATCTCTGACGAATTTGGAACCTAAGTATAGTAATTTGCGAATGTCTAATCGAATGTCTAATGTCTAACTGACCAATTAGACATTCGTTTGTTGCACGTACAATGACCTCCGACGAATTTGGTACCTAAATCTCTTAATTTGCGAATGTCTAATCGAATGTCTAATGTCTAACTGACCAATTAGACATTCGTTTTTTGATTGTACGTTGACCTACGACGAATTTGGAACCTAAATATCGTAATTCGCGAATGTCTAATCGAATGTCTAATGTCTAACTGACCAATTAGACATTCGTTTTTTGCATGTACAATGACCTCCGACGAATTTGGTACCTAAATCCCTTAATTTGTGAATGTCTAATCGAATGTCTAATGTCTAACTGACCAATTAGACATTCGTTTTTTGAATGTACAATGACCTCCGACGAATTTGGGTTATAGATCTTGTAATTTGCGAATGTCTAATTGAATGTCTAATGTCGAATTAGACATTCGATATTTAACATTTGCGATTTTTCTGAATGTCTAATTGAATGTCTAATGTCTAATTAGACATTCGATAATCAAAATTAGCGAATGTCTAATCGAATGTCTAACGTCTAATTAGACATTCGAATATTTTTTTTGAATGTCTAATGTCTAACGTCTAATGCTCTGCCAACTTCACACACTTTTATGAATAGGCAAAAACATCCGGCGAATTTTGGGCCCGTAAACTAAACAATTAAAAACGCGTAGCCTAGAAAGTTTGGGAAAAGTGAACTTTTTCTCTGAGCTTTGATGAATTGGGTCAGGGCCGTAAACCAAACAATCAAAAACAGCGTAGCCTAGACAGTTGGGGAAAAGTTATTAAATACAAATTAAATGTGTATAAAGTTTTGTAATAACGGTAGAAAACAAACGTATTTTGTATCTTGTTGTTTCTTAAATCAGTTAATACAATTTATTGATTCATAAAGGTTGTATTTTCAATCAAACAACAGAGGTTTTTTTAACAATAATAACATTGGTTTCTCCCTTTTCGATTACGTCACCCCATGGTACAAAATTAAAACCTATCCCATACTGACGCCGCGCTCCCACGCGGCGTCAATAACCAGGGTTAACTAAGTATCACAGTTATTGCATGCAATTAACCCTTTCCAACATGCAAATGCATATCGAAGCAGACAACTTTTGAAAACATTGTGACAAAGAAAGACATTTCGTCATATTGATCCGTTTCTCCTCCTGTAACAAGGTTTTCGATATTGTTTTATAATTATACCTTCAACTATAACTTTTCCATTTTTTGTCATAAACGCTTTCAACACTATTTGCTGCAGACTATTTGTATGGGGGAAAGGGTTAATATGTATATTGTAGTTGTTTTTCTTTCACTGCCGTCAACATCATCTTCATGTATATGCTCAGTCATGGTCTAAAATATAAAAAACATATGTTTATGATATCGCTAAACAAAAGCGCCACAGAACGAACGCCAAAGCTTGTCTGTTTGTGTCCTAAGTCGAGAAAAAGGGTCAGTATTGAATAATTATTTTAGCCCGAGTTATGTTACTTGGTGTAGACATGCGTCTTGTTCCTATGAAAATGTGTACCAAGTTTCATTTTAAAATGTTGAAAGGTTTTTGAGTAATGAGGCAAGGTTAAAGTTTTGAGACGACAACGCCAAGGGTGACACAAGCCTGATTTTTTTTCTTCGAAAAACAGACGATGTTATAAGTATATCATTAGACGAATTTCGTGAAAATTGGAGAAATGCACACCCACTGTCAAGGTGTTATATCTAAAATACATAGAATACAACATGTAAGTAAATAAGTATTTTCCTCATGTGAATCAATTTGTTATAATGTCATCGTAAATAATCACAGGAAATGGAAAAATCTCCTTTGCAGTAGAGTATAGAACGTAAAGGAAAAGTAAAATGTATTTTAACCACAATTTACATGAAACATACACAATCAAAATGATCACTGTCTGACTTCGATTTTCCTATATGCATTTAGAATAATGCTTTAAGCGGAGTAAAATATTGTAAGTAATCTAGATAAAATATAAATATAAAAAAGTAGCATAACACGTTAAATCAACTTTTTCTACAAAAAAACCTCTGACATACACACACGTTTCAAGTTTTGATCTGGGCATTACCATTGTAGGAAGCAAAAACATCTACATGTTTTCGGTAAATTGTATCTATGAACGCATCCTGTGTTTCACTGTAATCCTAACTAGCCTGATTTGTTTTGCACTTATGATATCAAAAATGTATGTTGGAAGGCCGTCAGTTGCAGGAGATTTTTTTTTCGTGAGGTACCGTAAATTTTGAAAGGGACAATTTTGTTTACACAAAATGGCTGGGCTGAAAATATATGAGGGAAGGCCGCTTGTGCCTGGAAAGAATGCTAAATGGAGTACTGGTGAGCTGAAGTGAGCAAACATTTAGGTTGGTAAACTAGGTGATCAATACACTGTTGAAAACAGTGCAACATTAAAATCAGTTGAACACTATCAAGTGTTTATAAAAAAAAGCTAGTAAGCTGTGTTTCAATATATGAAAAGCGTGTTCAAAGGAAAACATGAATCTCTTGTTGATATGTCAGGAATGGAAGGTTTATTGGATAGAGAAACTGACATACTAAGACAGGCGACATAATTAAAAGGAATGTCTTTGAAATTATGAGTGGGCATATGAGATTTATAATTTGTTAATTTATGTAAAAACAATTTGAAGTGCTGCATAAAGGAAGTTATGAATTTGTTGGTACGAAAAGATTGATTGATTGGTTGGAGTTTAACGCAGTTTTAAACAATGTTTCAGTCATATCACGGAGGCCAGTTCACCTACTCATGTGTTTCCTGGCTTGCTTAAACCAGTACTACACACAACATTCTTTCCGAGCAACTGGCTGCTTTTCCACATAGACGAAGACGAATGACACTTGTCACAGCGACTTTTGTCAAACGTCTAAAAGAATTTTGGCCGAGCTGGAGTTCGAACTCGCTTCGTTACCGACTGAGCTAATGGGGCTCGACCTGGAAGAAATGAATGTCCTTACATAGCAACAACAATATAAATTGCTTTATAAATACATGACATATATTATAAGAAAATTAGCAATAATCAAAATCAAGTTATCTGCATTAATTGCAGTAAATATGAGAGAAAACCATGAAGTTTAAGAAACTTTATAAAAACCAAGAACAATTTAGAACAAGCATACTGCGACGATGGTTCTCTCTTGTCTCTACTCTCACGACACCGCACGAATAATGAAACAAGCTATCGAGTTGTCGCGAGAACAGTGTCAAATTCACTTGCATATTTTTTCTCCTCGTGTAAAAGTACGGGAAACGGAAGTTGTAATGGCTATGTGAAGTGCTCTCTGGTTGGTCGTGTCCGGATTTTTAGCCAATCAGCGATCAGGAAACCATTTCTTTTTGTGTCGATATATTTAGTTTTGACGTGTCTGTGTTTTCCGCGGAAATGGTACCCCTTACGGCAACTCAAATATTAAGAAAACGAAGAAACGGATCAAAAATCGGGACGATCATTGGATGTAGCAACTGATGGGCTACACAACGGTTTTCGCCCGTTTGCATAGCAACGGTGGTTTCTATGGCAACCATACTAAAACAGGAACAACTAGAGCCTAGACCCTTCATCCCCACCAAGTTTGGTCGAAATCCGTTGAATAGTGTTGGCGCTATGCTTGCCAGAAACAAACAAACATTTTACAAACAAACGGACAGAAACGAAGATCGACTTTAAGGGTCTTACCAACACCATAGATTATGTATCATGCCATATTACAAATACATCCAAGAATAGAAAAACATAGCTGCTACATTTGAGAGAGAATGATAAGACAATAATTATTGACATTATCCAACAATATACAATGCATTAGTTGACGGCATTGCTGTGAGAAAGAGCTCACTATTGAAACTATCCAACAGTATTCAATACAACAGCTGCATCGAATGAAAAGAGAATGAACAGATACCATTACTACCAAATAAAAAAATTCAATTAAATAGCTGCAAAAAAAATATAGAGATACTCTTGCCACTACCCGAAAATAGTAAAACAAATAATATCTGCATTCAATTGCAAAGGAAATGAGCATGGGGTCTATAACATTATCTTTGAAGTCGGTCAAAAAGCAATAAAGAAAATAGACGAAATAAATGTAACAATAATTTTTAAAACAATATATTAAGTATGATTCCTTTGTACCAGATGCAATATTTCAGAGACATGTTCTTACATTGTGCATAATGAAGATATTTCTCATTATGATAGATTTCTGTTTTCTTGTTAGAAGTCCTTTGCTATTAAGTTTAAAACATTGTGCATAATGAAGATATTTCTCATTATGATAGATTTCTGTTTTCTTGTTACCATTTATGCTTTCAAATGTTGACTGGTGCAGAGGTATCAAAAGGAGACAGAATTGGATGAATTTTCATAAAGATTGTGGCCTCTACAGTGTTAATACAGTTACCATACAGTTTAACCTTGTGACCAATTTATTGACCCCCCATGACCAAGTTTCGAACTTGACAGAAACTTAATGTTCTGATTTACAATAAATATTTGATGAAATATGTGGCCACTGCAGTGTTCAGAAAGTTATTCTGAAATGTGACATAATGACCTAGTTTATGACCCAGTGTATAACTAGAGTGAGATTTGATGAAGACAAAAGTTCTGATGATTTGTCATACATATTGGAAGATAAATGGCCTCTAGAGTGTAAATAAAATTTGACCTAGTGACCTAGTTTTTGACCTCCAGTACCCAGTTTCAAATTTGTGATTTGATGGAGACAAATGTTCTGATTAATTTTCATGAAGATTAGATACACAATTTCACTTCTACAGTGTTCACAAGGTTATTCTAACATTTAACCTAGTGACCTAGTTGTTGACCGCACATGACCCAGTTTTGAACTCAACCGAAATTTGATGTAGACAAATGTTATGATGAACTTTCATGAAGATTGGATGATAACAATATACTCTATGGTCAATGTTTACCAAGGCTAAGTTCTACAGATCCCCCATGACCAAGTTTTGAATATAACCTAGATGTAATTTAGACAAATTTTCTGCTAAAAATTCATGAAGATTGGATGAAGAATTTGACCTTTACAATCAATGTTAACCAAGGTTAAGTTAAACATCCAAGGTTAAGTTGACCATCCAAGGTTATGTTAACCATCCAAGGTTAAGTTACCTAACTAAGGCTATGTTCTGGCCAATGCTGACCTTGACCTTGGTAATTTTGCCGTTGAATGATGTCCTATGAGCAATTTCACCTTTGGCCACAATGTTTCCAAAAGTCGTCTGCTGCTATTGCGTCAAAATGCGTATGCAGGTGGGAAAGGGTTATCTTTCAAAATCATACGGTACAACCTTTTCAGAGCAACATAAGACAGATGCAAAGAGAGATTGTTTCAGAGCAACATAGGACAGTCGAAAGAGAGAAAAGCTGGCTTAAAACGAGAAATTTCTTCCTTCACTACAAGGTTTCATCACACTCTTCTAAATATATAAATTCTTTTGTCCATATTTTTCATTCACTTCGCATCTATTGAGGAAATATATGGGGTGTTCAAATTTTCCTATAGAAATTGAGGAAAGATGGTTTGGGTTATAAAAGCGTATTTTCGCTAGCTGCATATCAACGGTGGGTCCTTAGCAACGAAACTCAAACGTGCACACTCTGAGCCCCTACGGCACCTGTTCACCAAGTTTCATCGGAATCGGCCTGAAGTTTGTGCTGTGGAGCGTAGCTTTACAAACAACTGGACAGACAGACAGACAGACAGACAGACAGACAGACAGACAGACACACACACACACACACACACACACATACACACACATACATGTGATTGGTGTCAAATGCGGACTTGTGTATGAACCTTATCAAAGGGGGACTTTATTCAGAACGTGTCTACAGTCATTTAGTGTACAGTTATAGATAGTGTCTGACATGTTATTTCCGTTGTTATTACTTAAAGGCCTGATATAAAGGTTTTTTAAAATGTGATGAATGATGCTTAAATGGGGACACACACAATGTGATGAATGATGCTTAAATGGGGACACACACAAAATGTGATGAATGATGCTCAAATGGGGACACACACACACTGTGATGAATGATGCTCAAATGGGGACACTCACACAATGTGATGAATACTGCTTAAATGGGGACACACACAGAAACACATTTGCAATGATAGTATAGATGGTAACTGGGGACATTTCTCCGATAGTTGGCTTGGTGTACAAACTATAAAGAAAAAGGTTCACTTGCATTATTAATTTAATTGAAATGAGAAAGTAATAACAAAAATCCACTATATGATAACGAATCAACAGTGCATTTGAAAACAACACCATAGTATAGTACCCATAATGCACTAATAGATACTTAAAAGCCCATAATGTGTTGTTAACAATTGTCATGATCTTTTTTGTAAAACTCTAATAAAATGGCATATAACTTAAGCCACAATAAGTGTGTCGAATTTCACTCAGTTTCATAAGAGACATATAAATACACAATTATATGTCTCTGGTTTCATCAACCTCACAACGTTAAAGTAAATTTAGGTCTGTGTGTTACATAGTCAAGTAAACAATTAGACAGTTGATATGTATGCAAATGATTATTGTGCGATATTGTTTAAATTTCCAAGGTTTGGAGGCTGCGAAATGTTTCATTTTTGTAAACTTAAAGGCCTTGAGTTTGAAGCTGCAGATAATCTCATGAAAAGCTAATAGGATCTTCTTATGTGTCCTTGCTATAGGAAGTATTTAGCTGTAATGCTAAATTTAATGGTATACACATATCCAGTAGGAATATTAATTTTCACTGTTTTGTCTTGCATTTTCAGAATTATCATAAACATACAGTGCAAGAACTGAGATATAGTTTCGTGCTATTACCAGAAACATTCAGTGGGCTCATCACTTAACTATATCTTTGGTAAATTAATTGCATATAAAGCAACTTACTAGTGCAAATTACATCCATGCATAACTAGAAATATCACTGAAGATGATAAATACCCCCAAAACAGCACCTTGACTCAAAAATGGCTTACGACCGACCAACAAAAGGGCCATAACTCTGTAAACAAACAAAAGTAACAAAGGGCAATAACTATGTATTTAGATTAAATATAGTTATGGTTTATGTACACTGCACTTCCTCTCAATGTGTTGTATCATCCTATGAAGTTTTATTAAATTCCAACAATTAGTTTTAAAGTTATGCTCCGGACAAGACTCTACGAATATGAAAAAGTAACAAAGGGCAATAACTCTGTCATTATGTAAAGAAGAGTTATGTTTCTTATACACTGCACTTCATCTGATTATGCTCTACCATTATATGTAGTTTTATTAGATTCCATCAATTAGTTATTAAGTAATTCTACGGACAAGAAAAAGTAACAAAGGGCAATAACTCTGTATTTAGATAAAATAGAGTTATGGTTCCTGTACACCGCACTTCCTCTCAATGTGTTGTATCATCCTATGAAGTTTTATTAAATTCCAACAATTTGTTTTTAAGTTATGCTCTGGACAAGACTCTACGAAGGAAAAGGTAACAAAGGGCAATAACTCTGTAATTATGTAAATTAGAGTTATGGTTCTTGTACATTGCACTTCCTCCGATTATGTTCTACCATTGTTTGCAGTTTTATTAGATTCCATCTGTTAGTTATTAAGTAATTCTCCGGACAAGTAAAAGTAACAAAGGGCAATAACTCGGTATTTAAATTAAATAGAGTTATTGTTCCTGTACACTGCACTTCCTCTCAATGTGTTGTATCATCCTATGAAGTTTTAATAAATTCCAAGAATCAGTTTTAAAGTTATGCTCTGGACAAGACTACAAATAAGAAAAAGTAACAAAGGGCAATAACTCTGTAATTATGTAAATTAGAGTTATGGTTCTTGTACACTGCACTTCCTCTGATTATGCTCTACCATTGCATGCAGTTTTATTAGATTCCATCTGTTAGTTATTAAGTAATTCTCCGGACAAGAAAAAGTAACAAAGGGCAATTACTCTTTATTTAGATTTAATAGAGTTATGGTTCCTATACACTGCACTTCCTCTCAATGTGTTGTATCATCCTATGAAGTTTTATTAAATTCCAACAATTAGTTTTAAAGTTATGCTTCGGACAAGACTCTACGAATAAGAAAAAGTAACAAAGGGCAATAACTCTGTATTTAGATAAAATAGAGTTATGGTTTTTGTACACCGCACTTTCTCTCAATGTGTTGTATCATCCTATGAAGTTTCGTTCAAATCCTATGTTGCATTGTTAAGATATGGTCCGGACAAAATATGGCTTCCGACCGACCGACCGACCGACACAGTGACTCCTATATACCCCCCCAAAACTTTGTTTTTTTGGGGTATAATTAGCAAAGTATTTGGAAAACACCAGTTTCAAATAATATCAAAGCGCTGAAAGCTCTGTTGGTATAGGGGCATATGTAAGTTGAAAATATTTGGCATAGATAATATGGACAAACATTATTGAAACAATGAAACATGACCTTTAAACAAACCCAACCAAAAATGAGTGAAGCATCACAAATTGCCTGCCAATAATAAATGCCTAATTTATCAAAGTTTTACCCCTTTCTTGTGTAAACAAAATAAATCACGAAGAACAAAAGATTGAAAAAAAAAAACTGAGTAGCGACCCGTAATTAAAATATTTCCAGTTCAGAAATCACTAAAGATCCACTATGTATATTGTAATCATGCTGATAAATGAAAGACAATCGAAAGCATGCTAGAGTTATGTTTCTTTTGTACTGCACTTCTGTAGCTCTGAGTTTCCTATACACCAAGTCTTTAATTGATACATTGGAAATTTATTGAGACAATAACCGAAGAAAAGAAAACAAGAGCTGTCGGAGGATAGCATGCTCGACTTTTTGTGCTTGCCAATAAAACGTAAAAAGATTTTTGTAAGTGTTTAACCTATATCTCTAATTGTTTTGAAAACAATTGATTTGGTATGAATAACTTAACCAAATTACTAATCGAAAAAGAGTCATAATTCTTAAACAAAACTTGACATAGTTATGTACCCTTGTATGTTGATGGAGGTAATGATGATAAATAAGTCTTGTAAGTGTATAAGCTAAATCACTAATGGTTTTGAAAAAAGGTGGGTTATGTACTAATGTCTGTTGCTGGAGGTTATAATGGTGAACAAGTTTTGTAAGTTTCGAAGCCATATCTGTAATGGTTTTGAAAATAAGTAAATTGGTACAAAAAACTTAACCAAAATTCTTAGTCGAAAAAGGGCCATAATTCTTACAAAATTCTTGACAGAGCTATGTACTCTTGTCTGTTGATGGAGGTGATGATGGTGAAAAAGTGTTGTTAGTTTCAAAGCAATATCTGTATTGGTTTTGAAAAAGGAAATTGGTACAAAAGAAATAACAAAAATTCTAAGTCGAAAAAGGGCCATAATTCCTACAAAAATCTTGACAGAGTTATGTACATGTACTCTTGTCTGTTAATGGAGTGTATGATGGTGAACACGTTTTGTAAGTTTCGAAGCCATATATGTAACAATGGTGTGCCTCATGTCTAACAATCTGACGGTTACAGCATTCTTGAAATACTAAAACAAACATACAAAGCAGACTCAATCTGTTTATCTGGCACACACTCAACGATATTGTAGATGACAGTACTGCCTCTTTGATGCAATCAACCCCATTTATGTTTCTAAACTCATTTTTGTGTGACGGTTGATCTGTTATGAAACAATTACCAGTCTCCCATCCATAAGGCGAGATTCCGCATGAGCCAGTGTCATATCCTACCCCACTAACCCCAGGTGGAATCCCTTAGATGGCCCCCGGATATTGTTTCGTTGAGAGGATCCTTGTTTTTGTCTAACCACCCAGTGATGCTGTAGGGAACAGCGCCAGCGTAGTGAGCAAGTTCGAAGTGGCATTAAACCACCACCTTTCTTAGATTTGAGATTTTAAACCACTCCTCTCTTTGGGCTAACATGATATTCCCTGAATTCAAACAGGTACTCAGATGGTTTTTCCCCGAACTCTAACGGGTACTACAATTCTACTGAAAGATATCTTGCCATTCTAATCTTATCCTGGCTCTGGACTATACCTCCTTTGTAACGTGTCAATGGTTACCACAGCTCAATGGGAAAGGATCGCCATTGGACTTAATCTCCAAATCCCAGGACACTCAGCGCACCCCAACCGCTGGGGCGTAGAGTCATCCTGTAATCGGTCTAACGGTTTTGAGTGCTCCCCGCGGCGGCTCGTCGTTTTGTCCCCTAGCGTGGACACTCTAGGGCATCTTTGGTCTTTCTCAGCTACCCGTCGGCTCGTCGTTTTGTCCCCCAACGGGCATTGCTGATCCAAAACCAAGCCTCCCTTAGGAGCTACCAATGGAATCGCATCATCCACTTCTCGCGAAAAAGTGGCCCACTGAGTCTCTACTCGCTTACAATAGGTATAGCCACCACACGATCATCATCAATCTTTACATGTCTGGAATAGTGCGAGCATATCTCTGACATAGGCTTTCTTGATAATGCGTCGGTGTTCCCATGCACTAAGAATCATTTTGTACTGTGATAATTCTTCCAGCCATCTTGCTAACTGCACCTGTGGTTCTTCATAGTCAGGATAAACATAAACCTCAATCCATTCTCAGGTCAGTATCTCCTAGAACTGTGTCTTCTGCCACCGGCTCGTCTTGTTGTCCCCCAGTGAACAGAGACCAGTTCCCAGATTTACTTCCCTTCTACCTCGTCTTAGGGTTCTGCTTTCCCTGGTCCGTATCCCCTAGAACTGTGTCTTCTGCCACCGGCTCGTCTTGTTGTCCCCCAGTGAACAGAGACCAGTTACCAGAGTTACTTCCCTTCTGCGTCCTCTTAGGGTTCTGCTTTCCCAGGTCTGCATCCCCTAGAACTGTGTCTTCTGCCACCGGCTCGTCTTGTTGTCCCCCAGTGAACAGAGACAAGTTACCAGAGTTACTTCCCTTCAAGTTCTACCTTGTCTTCCCCGCCGGCTCGTCTTTTTTCCAAGCGGGCAATGAACAGTCCCCTGCTATTGATGCATGCTTGAATCGTTGTACCAGTGTCATAATTGGTTGTTGTACCAGTACTGTAAAATCCCTCAGAATTCTTTCCCGTCAGTTAACAAGTGGTTAATAGTCATAGTCATTCCGTCATATTAACACGGGTACGCATGACCACCACTCCACAAGTTAATGGTAGATGCGTTGAGCCCCTGTCACATTGCAATTGGAAAATGAAGACTGGAACAGATGGATGGCATTGTTCATTTCAACCTCTTTTGATTACCATCATTATTTCATTTGCTTTGGCAATATCCAGTGCATCCGTAGCTGTAATATTCACGCAAGCGTCATGATACTATTTGGTACAGTAATCGCATTGTATCATGAAACGTCCTTGTCATGGGCTTCTTACAGTGGCACTGAATTACCTGAACTATTAAGGATATCTCTTAAACCTAAAATAATGACAGCAACTATGTTTGTCAGGACAGTCCATTAGAATGGAAATAGTTGTCTCTTTTACTTAACTCATACCCCCCCTCTTTCTCTTCTTGAGCTTGCATTATTCCTCTTAATTCGTGAACAAAGAAATACCCTCAGTCTCGCGCGTTTAAACGGCCTGGGCATTCTTAAACACTGCCTATTGATGCTCATTGCAACAACATAGGCGTTGTTTGTAATACGCTCACTATGTATCCATGCAAACCAAGCACTGCTACGGATGAATAAACATTTTTGGTGGCTAAAATACAATTCCGAATAAGTTTTCAAAATTATAATAAATGCTAGAAGCTGCATGACTATTGCTTTACAGGGACCAATAAACCTTGAAAAGCTCCAATGCAATTATTATCCATTAAGTTAGCCACCAGAGTTTAATGCAGAACATCTTTTTCCATGCTGTTTTCCAAAATGGCTACATCTCTCTCCTTCCCCATTTTTTTTGGAAAACAACAAAATGGAACAAACTTACATGGGTTCTGCTCCACTTCTGACACCATTGTTGTGTTCACTCACCCGTAGCTATCACTATAACCTGCATTATATTATCATTCGCTTGGCCTTAAAGAGTCTTGTCTGTCTAAGTCATCGTCCGTCGTGCGTCAACTTCTTCTCCTCAATAACCAGTGGATCATTAGGAATGAAACTTCACAGAAAGCATCCTCTCAATGACTTCACCAGATTTCCTTCAAATTGTTGGGATCCATGCAGAATTATGGTTTCCATGGCAACGGAATGAAAAAAACTTCAAAATTCTTCTTCTCCCAAACTGGTTGGCAGATTTTCAAAAAGTTTTGTAGAAATGTTCGTTGGATGACCCTCTATTAAATTCCTTCAAGCCATGTTGATTGGTCGAAAAACGTGGCCGCCAGGGGGGCGGGGCTATTTTGCCTTATTGGCTATAGTGAAAACTTAAAAAATCTTCTTCTCCCAAACTGTTTGGCAGATTTTCAAATATTTTTGTAGAAATGTACCTTGGATGACCCTCTATCAGATTCCTTCAAGCCATGTTGATTTATCGAAAAACCTGGCCGCCAGAGGGCGGGGCTATTTTGCCTTATATGGCTATAGTGTCAGGCCGATTTTCAAATAATTTTGTAGAAATGTTCCTTAAGTTCCTTTCAGATTCCTTCAAGCCGATTCCTTCAAGCCATGCCGCCAGTGGGCAGGGCTATTTTGCATTATATGGCTATAGTGAAAACTTAAAAAATCTTCTTCTCCAAAAGTGTCTGGCCGATTTTCAAATAATTTTGTAGAAATGTTCCTAGGGTGACGCTCTATCAGATTCCTTCAAGCCTAGTTGATTGGTCAGAAACTATGGCCGCCAGGGGGCGGAGCTTATATAGCTAAAGTGAAAAAAAAAATCAGGTGAGCGATCAGGGGCCATCATGGCCTCTTGTTTCATCTCTTTACTTATACGTAAGTTATTCGTATGTTTCTAACGGTTTGAACTTAATTAAAATTAATGAAGAGACAGAACAGTTTATTTTTTCTTTAAAAGAAAATAGATTAAAAAGCACAGTTTTGCATTTAATTTGTTCAACAGATACCTTGACAGTTTGAACTTAATTACTTATGACTAGAAAATAATACCTTAAGAATAGGTATTGTAGATGCTGGAGCATCTATTTGACTGGAAAAACGTTGACGTTCTTTACACTTACTGTAAGACACCCACTTCAAAGTGGACAAAAAGAGATTCGGGACTTTGTGACCGGTTAAGATAATAACGTCGATTTTGACGTCAAAACGCATGTATTTGCGACAATGATAGTGTGGTTAAAGAAATCGCCATCACGATTTGAAGTGGTATTCGGATCAAATTGACGGCAGAAAGCAGGGAATAGTATTAGCTACGTGCTTATATCAATTACATACATCTGCTATGACACATAATATAACTTAATGCGAATTAAAACGAAAATTTCGCAAAAAATAGTTTAACAGTTACAAGATTATTTTTAGTTCATTTAATATTCGATCGAGAGATTTCTATCGAAAATATATATAGTTTAGGCTCCCGTTTGTCTACCATTTGCCAACATGTCAAGACTATCTATTCAGCCGATCTTAAATCACAATGTCGTTAAACGTAGATTTATATATTAATACGCATCCAGGGTAATAAAATGAACACTTATATTTTCATTATCATCAATTTCAATCTTTTAAGTAATCTACTCCCTTACACATAAAGGTAGGTTGTATTAATGTGCTTCGCTTTAACGATTTAAAGTAGATTTAAAATACATTAAAACTACAATAAAATGTATTTTGAATTTCATAGTATATTAACTGTCTTGTTTACTTCAATGTTTTACTGATTTGCATTTTTGTCACGTATTTCAGATAACTTTTTAAAAGATATCATTTCACCCTTGAAAATGAATCTGCAAGTACGAAACGTCACGTAATTATAAGTCGCTGGCGACTATATTTTTAAAAGAAATTCGTGTTTCCAATGTTTTAAGTTTGTGATTCATTAACCTCCTATTTCATTTTATTACATGCTCTTTGCGAGTATTTACTCGTCCCTGATTAGACATGTAGCAAACGTTTATAAATCACGAAAGGTCCTTTAAGCAGCCAGCGAACAAGCAGTCAATTGACTCCAACAAACTTCTTGTCATACATACCAAATGGACAAAGCTTGGGGCGCGTAAGTAATTGGATGCTCCAGAAATGGAGGTAATAAGAAGAAAATGTTTCTTAAATAATGTTGTAATATGTAGTTTTATGTATTGAGTAATGTCAAAGTTTAACATATTTATATTAATTGAACTTATGTTATATCAGAAAACTCATTTGAATAGATTTATATGTCTTAAATAGTGTTGTGATATAATAAACAATTAATGATATGTTATTATTTGTTATTTCAAACTCCAAAATACTTAAGTGAAGATTGTGAGATTTTTGGACGGATTGCTTACAAAATGCATCCGTCTCTCAGTGCAAACATGATTCAAATTGAATTGCACCTTTGCTTGAGAGTTGCGGGAAGTACTGAGTCAAAAGAACAGAACAGTGCGAGATGGACTTCAAAAAGTAAGCATCTAGGTCCCAAGGTGCGCACTTCCCCCTTTTAAATATTGCCTTTTCTGTCTCTTGTTCATAACTTACATTATATTGTGCAATGCTTACACAAGGGGTAGATGGCTACGAGAACAATTTAAAGTAGAACACTTTTCGATCATTCATTATTTATAATACAACTATCAATCGAACATCAGTCGTCATTTATAAGAAGTATCCATTACCGCTGAGAAGAAAGTTTTGCTCGTTGAATATATATAGTAAGTTTGTTTCAAGACCAATATACCTTTATTAAATTAATAGACTTTTAGAGTTGGTTTGCATTGAAGATGAAAAAAAAAAACTCGTAGCACAACATAGCAGAAACGTACACAACGTCGTATAACGTCAAACACAGTAGCATAATACAACTCTTAACATAGAACAACGTGTTACAGCATATCATAGCGTGGCATAACGCTGTACGAAGAACGTGGTAGCAACGAGGCCACACCGTAGCATAGCGCAGCACAACATGTCAGCAAACGCAACTGAACGTATCAACCGGTGGTACGCACTTTGTTCTCGTTCTATTACGTTTTTGCTACGTTTCTGTTTCGTTTCATTGTTGTACGTTGTGGGGAAACGTGAGCGAATTTTAAAAATGTCCAAAATTAAAATGTCCACGTTTTGTCACGTTTGATCACGTTTTAGCCACGTAGTTCTACGTTTGCTAACGTTGTAGCCACGTTTCCCAACGTAGCTAAACGTGGCGGCCAAAACGTGATACTATGACTGGGGCATAATGCTTAAAAGAAAACAATTAAATTATAACATGCATTTAAATTGTAATTATTCTGATCAATTACCGTCTATCTATCAGATATATTGACAGTTTGAACTTATGAAAAATGTTATTCTAAATTTAGATTTTTTTATCAAAATACATTTAAATTCCGTCTATCCTTAAAATCAAATAAATTGATTTATATGTATAGTTCTATACCCCTTTAGGTACCCCCCTAATCCCGGATAAGTGATAGGTGTTAATCTGTACGACTCGACGAACACACCGTTTTTACAACGTAGACTATGTCAAACCTTAAGTATCAATTATAAAATCGATAATTTTCACGCGTACGTTTACCCGAGTTCTTATCGTGTGTATATAACCAGACATTACCTTGACGACCGGTTTGTTCGATATTTTTTAATCAACACACATGTATAAAGTGTATAAACGGTGACAGTCTGCATATCATTACTATACGAAAGTGAACGTCGAGTTCCGTTAAGCCCTCCCAGCTTAACCAAAATATAGTCGACGTTTACATCATAGACAGCTATTGCAACACTTAAAAAAATCATATTTAACATTGCATTATGTCTCAAAAGTATGCAGCTTTCCTCTTTATTGCCTCTTTAAAATCAAATTCACATCAGCAAACAAATTGAATCGTCCGCCATTTCTTCTAACACGCGGTTAAATTGACTAGACGAAATCGGTAAAAGAAAGTAAACGAAATATCACCCAATTCCCTATGCTTTCTGTATGAATAAGATATATAATTATTTCTTTAATTATTTGATTCGGTTATATATCAAATTTGGTAAACAAGCGACACCTGAATAAATATACTGCGCAGAAAATGTTGCGATTAGATTTATCGTTTTGAGGGGATTTTCTTTCTTGATTTACATCAACTTGAAATTCAAATATATCTGTTTGAGAAAGAAAGAGAGGGTAAGTACAGTTGAAAACATGTAATATATACGTAAACAATAGCTTATACTTTTACTTGGAAAATCGCCATTATTTGAAAAAGGAAATGGAAAAGTACCAGTTGTCGGATAAACCTGAAATCAGATACCGATTTTAGATTCGAAAAGCGAATATTCGAATATATTCGAATAAGTAAAACGAATATTCAAATATCGTTTTCAGTATTCGTTCCCATCCCTAGTCACTAGTTAGAGATTGGCCGGTCCCGAATTGCACAAAAGACGTTCAGCGTTTTCTAGGCCTGGCAAATTATCATAGGTCATTTATAAAGAATTTTGCTGAAATCGCAGTACCGCTTTATGACGTAACGGGAAGACAGCAATTTGAATGGACCGACAGACAAATTCAAGCATTCAAGAATCTTAGACTGGCCTTAATGTCACCTCCGGTACTAACTTTACCGACTACGCACGATCAGTTCATTTTGGATTGCGATGCTAGCGACGTGGCAATTGGGTGCGAGTTAGTGCAGATACAGGAGGGAGCTGAGCGTGTCATAGCATATGGCAGCTTTGCGCTTCCCCAGAACAGACAAGATATTGCACTACCCGAAAAGAGTTGCTGGCCGTCGTTCGCTTCGCAAGACAATGCCGACATTATTTGTTAGGAAAACGTGTACTCGTGCGTACGGATCTTATATACGGATCTTAATAGCCTTACTTGGCTGCTAAATTTCAAGGAGCCTCAGGGACAGCTAGCACGTTGGATTGAGGAACTCAATCAATATGACTTAGAGATTCAAGATCGGAAAGGTTCAAAGCATGCAAATGCAGACGCTTTGGCGCGTATCCCACAACCAGGGACCAGTAAATATTATAAACACTGGGCAATTCTGGAAAGTCTACCATGTGGGGGATGTCAAAAATGCACTAGGGCTCATGAGAATTGGTTTGAGTTCGCGACCGATGTGGATGACGTCATACCTTTAACAGCATGGCGTTCGTTCGCTCGGAACCGAGATCCCTCCATAAACCAATGTGCACTTATTTATAAATCTTCCATTAAAGATGGAAAGGTGACCAACTCCAGCCTAACGGCGGGAGGCCATTTTCAGTCCAAAGCTGAGACTTTTGATCCTTCCATAAACAATGGTAGGGGCATCAACTCCAGCCTTACGGCGGGAGATCAAAGTGAGTCGAAAACCAAACGGCGGGAGGCCATTTTGGTTCATTCGCAGGGGCTTTAG
This sequence comes from Serripes groenlandicus, assembly GCA_031761405.1. Classification (NCBI taxonomy): domain Eukaryota; kingdom Metazoa; phylum Mollusca; class Bivalvia; order Cardiida; family Cardiidae; genus Serripes; species Serripes groenlandicus. The sequence continues at coordinate 142,006 of JASEVX010000332.1, read as the reverse complement.
AACCTTCCATACGACAGATTCTATGGCCCAGGCGTTGAATTTTTAGAAGACTCGTACATTTTTAACGAGTCATTTAATGTTTTTAATATTAATCTGGAGCCAGATTCAGATTTAAGTGACTGTGATAGCCTGTTAAAGACGAAAGAATCTTCCCATTAGGGGTCGTCGGATGCGGATGGAAGTATCTGACCATGTAAATGGTTAACGTTTTTTTCATTAGTCACTGACGACTTCAGATGGGAGTAATTAATCTCCATTACCTACATGATGGAGAAAATGTATTGTATATATTGTAAATATCGAATTATTTATTATTATTGTTAAGAATGTTAGCGAATTAACGCTGATGGGGCCCAGCTTTTAGGGTAGGGAGGAGTGTTGTATCCGGCGCGACGACATCTGCGCTGGAGGCGACTTCCGGGTCCGTGATTTACATCCTACCATCGGGTGTATATAAGACATCCTCCCCGAGATCGTGGCCTCAGATTTAGCACACCCATAGAATTAGAAGTAACTACACAGGACCAGAACCACGTTCGATAGCTGTTCTGCGAGTTTTAACGATTAGTTATAATGTTGTTACATTGTAGTAATTAAGTTACAATATTACTGATCTATCAAAAATGTGGCAACTTCACGATCGCTTTTAAGGCCTCTCTGCGCTTTTATTAGGTTCCATCTATCGAATTCCGAAAGCAAAGACAAAGTGTTCTGTCGACCGTGCTCAGCAGACCTATGTTTCCTTTCCGAATCGCTTATTGTTTTCCTTGTTATTTTTACCCCTAAATTATCCGCTATGTCACGTAACTCAACAGGGGGCACTCAACATGTGGTTTATGTCACGTGGTCTCACGACCGTAACCGATTAAAAATCGAGATAATCTGATTCGTTCCCGTTATTTCTCGCAATTCCTTAATTGGTACCTACCGAGCAGGGAAAAATTATTTTATTTAAATAATTAAAATATGAAAGCTTACTCATACTACAGTCTAATTATAATAAATCATCACCCAATAAAGGTTTATACGGTATTTTTATTTTTTGCTTATTTGTTTTATGAATTTCTATAGAAAGGTAACTTGTGTGTAAATACATGGTTATTATATTAAATATATCAATTTATATAGTTCATAATTTTAATAATCTTTTTCATTTCTGGAATTCATTTATTGTGAAAGTTTGAATATAGATATACATGGGTTTCCTATATTAATTAATAAAAAATAAAGAAATTAATAAGAATTCTATTATAATGCAGAAGCAAAGGGACAAGTTTAACCCTTTCCTCATATAGACGCTTTCTGACGCCTTTGCAGCAGAGGGCGTTTTGAAAACATAGTGACAAAAGCAGAAATTGCACAAAACGTGCAATTTCTCCTTTTGCCACAATGTTTTTCACTTTTTGTCATAGGTTATCCATTCAACTATGGAGATTTTCTATGTTTTGACCAAATAAGTTCAAAGTCGTCTGCTGCAGAATTGTCGTATGAGGGAAAGTGTTAACAATATATCATAATTGCAGAGCACCAAGTTGTTAACGATATTGTTTAAACTGAAAATAACATATTCATAGCTGTGCAGCTATTATAGACAAAACTGTACTCCCAAACTCGGAGACAGTTCTTTGGTAAAAAAAAAGACATGTACAGTCTGTTTTGTTCACTTTCACAGTATATCAGGTTATGCTCTGTCACACAAGACGTTCTCAAGTCGTTACAATCACTGGCAATAAGTTGAGCAATAGAAAAAGAAGCTTGCATGCCATACATGTATCATGTTATGCAGACCTCATTTTGAGTATGCATCGGGGCCATCTTACATTTATCTTAATAGAAAATGTCCAAAGACAAGCCAGTAAAATTTTCCAGGACATTAAACATGCGAACTCTTGAATAATTTAGATAAGATCTCGATAAAACTGCTGGGCATAAGGGATGTTGCTACACATACTAGGGGTAATAAATATAAACTTTAATTTTAATATTAGGGTAATTGATAACTGGAACCCAATTAATTCACTGAAAATGTTATCTGTAGCTCTGTCAGTTAATTTTTCGGGAATTACTTTTGATAAAAAAAAACTCAATTTTCTGAACCATATTAAAGAATTAACGGCCAGAAAACAAAGGACTTAACCCTTTCCCTCATACGACAATTCTGCAGCAGACGACTTAAAACATAATTTGTAAATAAATGGAAAACCTCTATAACTGAATGGATAAGCTATGACTAAAAGTGGAAAACATTGTGGCAAAAGGAGAAGTTGTATGTTTTGTGCAATATCTTCTTTTGTCACAATGTGTTCAAAAGAGACATCCGAACGCGTCTATATGAGGGAAAGGGAAATGAACCTCATGAGAATGCTATTAAAGGGGTACCAAATTTGGATCAAATGAACAATCACTCCTGCTTCTATTCAAGTCCTTAATGCGTTGAAAGTTAGATTATGGTGTCATAGTCTATGCTTGAGATTAAAATATGGCCTTAGTCATTTCACTTGGTGCCCTCAGCTACTCCCCTTCTGAACTTTAAGAACAGGAAGCAGGGATTAAGCCTTTGAACATGTGACGTGAATCCCCCTTAGTCTTAAATACTTGGCTAGGAATGCAAAGTCAAAATCACACAATTAATTATAATACCATTAAGTGCAGCTGTTAATCAGCTGGCTGTGGAATATCAGATAAGGGACACTATATTACATATATGAAACGTGTGCGGTTACATTAGCCTTATCAGTAATATGTTCGCCTCGCTTCGTACAGGTGTCGGCCATTTTGTTTTACCCATTCCGGTAGATAACGGCCTTAACTTGCGTAAGATAACGGTTACTTGCGCGTAAATACGACTGTTTTCGTTTATTCTCTCTCGCTTTCAGGTACCAGGGACACACAATATAGACTCCTTTGCATTATTATTTCAGCTATATCAGCCACGATTCTCCGACATAAATCATCGAAATTCTTTAAAAAATACCAAGCGAAGTAAATAACCATTTGCCGTTTTAAGAATTTATGATTCATGAGCATTTTTTTCCTTTTAAAAACATTTTTTGCCTTTTATTTAATTTCGAATTTGTATACTGCAGCATTTAAGAATGTTGAGAAGGTTATATAAGAAAACTTTACTTGCCAATTAGCCTAAGTCCCTACATGTATGCACAATATAGGGGTTATAAAACAATTAATTAGTGTGTTACCAACACACATGTGACAAGGCCGGAAATGATTGCATAATGTTACATAACATAAGTCACCCTGACTTCTGGTAACATTGTGATATGGTGTGGGTAGACCTCTTTAGAATTGCATATATTTTATTGTTTGGGACAATTCAATCAAGAGATAATCCCATGTTTTCAATAACCAACTATTTCGTTATCAATCAAAATATTTTATAATTATCAGCCAACAGCACGATCTTACGTATATCCTTTTTACTTAATTTTGACCCTATTGACCACAATTTCGTTTAAATTCAACGCATTTTTGTCATTTTTTCTCCAACAATATTAGACTTTTCATTGCATACAACATGTTTGTAAAACTAATTTAAACCAAGATTAATCATTTAACATTTATAATCTGGCGTTTAAATGTATTTATAAAGGCAACATTGAACAGAAAATGATGTTTTGCATAGCCCCGATTCGTCATTTGGCAAATGGCCGTGATCTTTTTTAAAATTCATCGCATTTTTTCACAGGTTTTCACAAACAATTTTAGATAATTCTCGGCAACCATCAGGTATAATCAAATGATTAAAACAAAGATTGATCATTCAACATTTATAATATAACATCTAAATGTGTTTATAACGGCAATATAGAACACAAAATGGTCCTATGTTGAGCCTGTATTCTTCGTTTTGTCTTTTCTGACCACAATTTTGTGAAAAAATCGACTTCAGAAACTAACTGCAATAAGTTAAAATAACTGACATTTTTTGTTTAAATACTAGCTCAAAATTAATGTAAATGTAAGAAATAAAGATCGAAATTATGTAATGTACTTACATTCTTGGTTATTCCTATTTAAACTAATGATTTTAATAAAACAGCACATCGAAAAATAATTTACGAAGTGGATAATGACCAGAGGGGCTAATGTCCGCTTTTCTTATAGCGAGGCAAAGATAACGGAACTTATCGATGCGTTTCATATCCCTGTAATATAGTGTCACTGATCAGATCCATGAATTCAGTGTAAGCAGACTTCAGACCGCGTCTCAACGCCCCGCGTCTGAACGCCCCATGGATGTTAGCTACTCCTAAAGTCAACATATCACGAGGTTCTCAATTTACACAAAGAGCCGAACCCTATATCACTTTGGAAAAAAACAAACCTTTATTTAAACGAAATATATGCTGAGCACCATCAAATATTCACAGATGGTAGTAAAAATACAGCAAATGCAGTCTCTGCTGCAAAGGTCATTCCAGAGCAAAATATCACTACCAGTCAAAGACTCGGCAAAAAGTTATCAATATATGCAGCAGTCTGAGCTAACTGCAATAAAACTGGTGGCAAAATCCATTGTCAGTATTGCCCAGCTTGTCCCAGAGCATGTACAGACAAGTGCAATTTAGTAGGGATTAACTATATATACAAAGTAAGTAAGTAAGTAAGTCAGAAAATCTTTTATTATAGTGACATGTGTTTAACAAAACAAACAAATAACAAAATATAATAATGGAATAAGACCCGGCCCCATGGGCCTATATGTCACTGTTAAGAAAAAAGTTTTAAACAGTGAGTACATTTCACTGTTCCTGTTATAAACATATTTATACACACAGCACTGAGTCGCCCATGTCGTTGGCATGTTTCCTATGTCAAAAAAGGACAAGATACATACCAATAACGTGCCTGAATTCAATTGCATGACCCTAATCATTCTTATGTTATATACAATAATTGTTTGTGAGCTATTAAATGGGAGCGTGTTTCATAAAGGTTTTCGTTTCGCAACAGCGATTTACGTCCTTTCTGGAAAAGAACAGTAACACAATTGCAAAACAAAAAAAATAGTAATAAAAGATATCTTTAAAATAACTGGTTGCAAGACTGGAGTTATTTACAGAAACGAAAGGTAAAGAAAACCAATCATACAGTATCTCAAATAAAAATTGAAGAATACAAACCAAACAAAATATACTGAGTGAGTGAATGAATGAATGAATGAATGAATGATGAATGAATAATAAATAATGAATGAATGAATGAATGAACTAATTAATTAATTGATGAACGGACGGACTAACGAACGATATTATAAATGAATGAATGAGTACATGAATGAATGAATGAATGAGTGAAAGAATGAATTGTACTGTGAATGTATTGTTATATTTACAACAACAAATGTCAATGTTAACAATAAGCATGTTGATTTCTCATTGGCTAGTATATATGGATCTCCGTCTGAAGGAATACACTTTAACAATACATGTGGACAGTTTTCTGACATGATTCGTCATTAAGTAACACAGCATGTATACAGTCACGTATGACTATCATACAGAGACAAGTGCAAAATAGCATTTTAAAAAAAACAGATTTATCTAAGTAAGTCAAAATCATATTTCGCCACACCTGAATAAAACATGCACTAAATTGGAATCTAAATAACAAACCACTTTGCTATCCTATCTGACTCTATTTCTACAATCCATCTAAATTAGAAATAGCAACTCTAGGCCAGATATATTTTAGAAAATGTTCTATCCCTTAATCATAAATGATTAGTGCTATGTAAATAACAGCGTGTGTACTGGTTAAGTTTCCAGGAAGCATGATTAATATAAGCTGAAAGCTTGTTTCGCAATCAATCTAAAATAAATAAATTTTAATTAAAAACTAAATATCATCAAATAATATAATTATGGTGTCCAGCACATGTCGAGTTCCAGGCAGGAGGATATGGCTGCTAAAGGCAAACTGCAGAGTTCTGTTTGTGATATAGAGTTCCCCTGTCAAAATCAGAAATATATGCAGTTATCAAAGCCAACATAAAAAAGTCTGGCTAGATACAGTACCAGGAATTTCATGAATCAAAATGGAACAGCCCCAGACCTAAGTTCCACCTCAAAACGGGGGGACAGGGCTGTGACGCGCTTAAGATTAAAACCAAAATCTGTTGACTGGTTGCGTAAAATACCCCAATAAGTATGGCTCACCTATCTGTCAAGTACATGTATGTGGAGTTTGAAACAAAACAGACTATTTTGATTCCATTGAAGGCTTTCAAAATCAACCTTTCCCGAAATTCTCGCCCTGGAGACTTACCTGCTTGACTGTGACTGTGAGATGACTTTGAGATGACAGATAAAATATAAATAATTGCTATCTGCAGTGGCTAGCAGTGATCATCGATCTAAAAACAATTGTATGACTCTTCTATCATTATAGTGATGGTATAAAGACATGCACAAATAGAGATATAACTAAGAGATACAGAGAAAAATATCACAATTAGCCACAGTTTGTACATGTATCTTGATCCGGGTCCACTCAGAGCCAGGTTGGTTATCATCCTTCAGAAACGGGTGTTGTGGCAAATATGTGTTTCCTCCAGTCTAAATATTGTTAACATTAAAGTTCTCGTTCTGTATTTAAAAACATAAGTTTAATTTTATTCATCACTCCTTGAAATCCTTTTCTAAATATTAACACAAAATCTATGTCTTTTAATAGTAATAAATGACTAATTATGTACCTATTTAATTTATATATTTCAAAATAAGGAGGTTGGGCTGGTTGTTGTGCGGACTCCGATCGATTTGAAATAATAACAGCTATGATCCTGCAGAAGTACACTTGTATATTTGTTTACATTTTTGAGCGTGTGAGAACATCTACATTCCTGAGTGACGTCACAGTCAATTTCCGCCAAACATAAATTTTCGATCACATCATTAGTTTAAGTGTATTTTCTTTCATTAAAGGATGAATCACTACGCTTTTAAAAACTCATAGCCAAGTATAAACCCTATATTTAAATGGAGAAACTGCCCGAACGAACTTTTGTTTGTTTGTTTTGATTTTGGTCAAATATACATCGCATACAATGATACACTGCCGTTCCAATTTTACAATTTTGTATCAAAATATGGCCACTCAACAACAATTTTATACTTATAACCGCATTTTTTAATACAAATAATCTATTCTAAACCAACCTGTACAAGAAATATATTCGAAAAACTTCTTTTAATCCTTTAATTAACACTTTTCATGCCCTATAAACAAATATGCACATGCTAGGTCTATTTATAGACTAAAAGTAACATGTTAGGAGAGATAGACCCTATCCCTTTTTTTCATATTTTAATACTGCCAGGGAAATTATCTACGTCTGATACTGCCCATAGACAGCATTGTGTGCAATGATTCACTATAACGTCTCCACTTTGTGAAGGTCCATTTTTGGAGAGCACGAGAATCCTTGCACATTTATAGGCTTTAAAAAGTAATTAGGTCATTTGCATCTTGAAATCTAAGACTTTTATTTGAATGGAATTATGAAGTTTTGTCGTTCGGCCGTTTGCCGCCGAATTTCCCTGTTTTTCAACGAAATCAATATAGCTCGAACGATGTTTATAGAGTGTCACTTAAATAATCCACTGTGGTCGAGTGGTTAGCGTCGGGGATTTCGAACGGGTGTTCCGGGTTCGATCTCCGGCACAACGGTCATGGTGGAGTGCCCATGGGCAAGGCACATTTTCTAGCCTAGTACTGGTTTGTTTACCCAGGGATCATGAATAAGTGAACTGTCGCCGCGATATAACTGAAATAATGTTGAAATCGTCGTTAAACCCTTATAAATCAAATCTACTAAATTTATCTTGGAATCGGACAAGCAGATTATTGATGTAAAACTTTCAATAATTTTGAAAGGGAACCAACAAAGGAACATTTCTATGAAGTCAAAATGAAATTGGTCCTGTGGAACGGTAGGCGTTGTCATTTGTAGCTAAAAGTTCAATGCACCCTTTCGTGATGACGCCTGGTTGCAATGATTTTGTATACGGCTTGATCAAATTAAGTAGAGCATCACTGAAGTAAGATTCCTATTATTTTTTCTTGGGATCAGACAAGCAACTATAATACAAGAGGGCAATAGTAGCCATAGATTGCTCACTTGAATTGTGCAATGCGATTTCTAATGCAAAACACATTAAGGCAATTATTTTGACAATTCTGCAGCGGACGATTTTGAACATATTTTGTCAAATAATAGAAAATCTCTATAATTAAATGGATAACCTCAATTAAACACAATTTTCCTTCATTTAGCCTAGTGCGTTTTCTTTTTACCTAATATGAACTATTACTCAAACATGGACTAGATATTATCAAGACAAAATATTCTAATCAAGTTTCAACTTGCTCAAAGTAAAAATGCGGACTCCGGAGGTTTAACAACATTTTCCCGTCAATTTGGCCATCGTGATCTATTTTTAACTTTATACATTGTCCGTACAAAATCGCGCAACTGCGGACCTGTGTGTATAGGCGCTAGTGCGGGTTGAAATGGCAAACACACTCTGGTCCAATACAATACGATCAATTGAGGACATATTATACTAAGCAATGATTTCGCCTGAAAAACACCGGGAAATACAAGGAAGACGATAAAACTCTGTTTTAAAGGCTTGATCCAACTGGGGACGTCCCCACTTGACGTGCGTCCCCATTTGAACGGTTTGATACACATGTGTGTCCGCATTTTGACACCAATCACATACGCACACACACACACACACACACACACACACACACAGACGGAAAAGCCTGACAATAAGGGATACCTAGCGAATCCCAATTAACTGATGAACATGCATAGCACACAAAAGATATAATTATATATTATAAATTTTGATCATAATATATATATATCATTACATTTAAATAACATTTAAACACAATTTGGATATAAAAAAAGGATGAATAAATAGCACACTTTGACTTATTTATGTATAGACTAATATAAAAGAAAAAGATATATTATTTCTTCATAAGTATATACAACAGTTTAATGTTAAGTTCGTACATATTCACTTTAATTTAACTAAGTCAGATGCAGCATCAACATAAAAATCGCCCAGAGAGCGAAAGCCCGGCCTACCCTCTCTGGGCGTTTTTGTTTTTCTCACGAAGGTGGAACAGCGTGTTTATTCTTACATAGAGCCTTTCGTCCCCTTTCATTTAGAGGGAACTTGGAGAAAACAAACCGGGGGGAAAACGCCCAGATAGTGCTCCATGATGTCCATTTCCCAGCTGTTGTTTCAGTCTGATGAGCATTTGCTCTAGCTCACGGTATACCCGCTTCCTTGGTCGCTGCTTTCCTTTGGCGTGCTGGAACAGCATGGCCTCGTTAGCAGTCTGATCTTTCTGGACCATGTCTATCAGAGTGAATATATAAGAATGACAGTGTCGTAGTTGGTTGTTGATTTTACGGTGCTAACCCTCAACATGATTGGTAGTGCGTGTACCATCATTGTCGTAACGGTTTCATGCTCGGTGGTCTCCATCTACCCACTACTCAGTCACATAGTCCTTAAACTTTTTGCACTACAGGTTTTGTTGGCACAGTTCCAGTAGCGACTCTCCCGTTTTCTGGTTTTCAGTGCTGCACATGTAGCCATTTAGAACCAGAGTCTGATATCCTTTGCTATGAACCGTATATTAACTAGCACATTTGCCATTTTGGAGGGTTATGGATACAGAGGAAACTGACCTTCTTTTTATACTATGTCAAACAATAGGTTACAGTTAGTGATCTGTTTTTCTTAGTTTTCAAATGTTGTTTATCAGTAATGTGTCAAATAGCCGAGCCCCAGTCGGTGACGGCGCGGTTTGTCAATCCAGGGGTTGTGAGTTTGAACCCCAGCTGGGCATTTTTTTATAAAAGTCACTGTGCCAAGCGTCATTCGTCTTTCACCAATGGGCTAGCATTCTATGTGGAAAAGCAGCCAAATTATTGAAGAGTATGTTGTGTTGGGTACTGGTGTGAGAAATCCAGGAAACATGTGAGTAGGTGAACTGGCCGCCGTGATATGAATGAAAAATTGTTGAAAACGGCGTTAAATCCCAATCAGTCAATCTATCAATCGTTAATCAGGTCTTATAATTATTGTTTTGAGAATCGTTTGCAATCAGTTATAATTGCTTATTAAACGAGAGCTGTCGGAGGACAGCGCGCTCGTTTTTTTTGTGCTTGTCAGTAAAACAAAACTTTTTTGGGTGATAGAGATAACATAACAAAGTACTTTATCATATTATTTATAAGCAAAGTACTTTTTAAGTAAAAAAAGAGTCATACTTCTTACAGACACCTTTACTGAAGTATGCACTCTTGGCTGGTGGTGGAGGTACTGATGGTAAAAAGATGTTTGTAAGTGTTTAAGACATATCTTTAATTGTTTAGAAAACAATTGATTTGGTATGAATAACTTAACCAAAATTATAAATCGAAAAAGGGCCATAGATCTTATACAAAACTTGACAGAGTTATGTACCCTTGTCTGTTGATGTTGATGATAAATAAGTATTGTAAGTGTATATGCTAAATCACTTATGGTTTTGAAAAAAGTTTCAAAGCAATATCAGTAATGGTTTTAAAAAAGTAAATTGGTACACAAATCTTAACCAAATTTTTAAGTCGAAAAAGGGCCATAACTCTTACAAAGATCTTGACAGAGTTATGTACAATGTCTGTTGATGGAGTTAATGATGGTGAATAAGTGTTGTAAGTTTCGAAGCCATATCTGTAATGATGATAAATAAAATGGATGAGATGGATTTACTACAAGCACCATACTAGTTATGATTTTTAATCTTTAACGGTTTCGGCCAATTAGTATGCCTTCATCAGGATATACATAAATAAATTAAAACTCTGTTAAAGTTTAAAATCGTCTGTTTTTCAAGTCACGTGATTTGATTGTTCCTATTGCTATGTAAACATTACACAGTATAAATAATTTCTGGTACCCCGCGGTACATCGTATAGCGGGGTACCTTTGTCCTGACGTTCTCTGAATACAAACCGGTTTGTATACGCACGAGTGCGTTGAGCTATTTATAAGTGGATTTGGGCGGTTATCAAATTAGTTATAGCGAGATTCTCTCTGCGACAACATCGTTACAATGGATTCCGACATTTTACAAGCTGTCATCGACGAAAGATTGAAAGTTTCATTGGAGGACCACAAGACAGAGCTGCTATCAGGCATGGAGAAGATTGTAGAGAAGATAAGTGGCAATTCTAATATTCAACAAATAAATAAAATTTCCAGTATCGTTAACGGAAATCAGATTTTTAAAAGAAAATCGAATGTAGAACAATTTAAGTTCAATTGTAAAGTCAGCACGACATTAGACGAGGCAGAACATTTAATTCAGTCAAGACAAATACACGAAAGTAGACAGAAAATTGCTGAAGGTAATATTTTATTGCTCAGTATTGTCAAAATTGTTTTGCACGTGCTTGTTTTTAGGGTCCGTATTTTTAATGGAAAATGAATTGTACATACACTTCTGGATGTTTATTTAAGAAACAATCCTTGTGTATTCATGCTTTCATTCATATCGGTAATCAAACCGTTTATATATTTGCATGCATTTTATTGCACGTTGATGTTTTCTTTGCAACTAAAGAATCTATTGCACACAGGCAAATGTTGATTCGCCTGGCTGATTCGTCTGAATTGGGATGGCGACTTGTGAACGAATATGAGTCTAACCCATTGGCGAGCGATTCCGACGATGAAAGGAAGATGTATAAAGCTGAAGCGAGGGCTTCTCGAAAGCTAAAGGTGGAAAAAGGTCGGCAAGAGATAATCCTGATTTCGTAAGAAAAGAAATAAAAAATTTGTTGTTTAAACGTATTGTATCGAAATGTAATACTGTTCCGCACATTGTAAATCCGTTGACAGTAGCATACAATAGAAAAGGTAAACCAAGGTTAGTTCTGGATTGCAGGCACATCAATCCACATTTGCACCAATTCAAGGTCAAATTCGAAGATATTAAAACTAAAGTCTTTATTTGATAGGCATTCTTTTCTGTTCACTTATGATCTCAAGGGTGCATATCACCATATAGATATATTTCCAGATCACAGGACATATTTTGGATTTTTTTATTTTCAGAAGACGGGCAGATCGGATATTATGTATTTAATTCGTTACCCTTTGGAATTAAAACCGCTGGTCATATATTCACCAAAGTATTAAAGGTAGTTGTTACATGTCTGAGAGCACAAGGGCATAAGATACTTATGTTCCTTGATGACGGAATAGGGGGTCATACCGATTATAATGAAGCAGTCCGTTCCAGTGAGCATACTAAGCAGACAATTTTGAGTTTTGTTTTTTTATTAGCAAAAGACAAATGTAATTGGGTTCCTACACGTAAAATAATTTGGTTGGGACATTTACTCGATATGGAAAGAAACATGTTATTTATTTCTGATGAAAGAGTATTGAGATTAGAAAGCACATTAGATTCTATATTATTTCAAGTTACATACAGCAAGGATATGTTGGTTCCAGTTAAAGTGTTGGCAGGAATTGCAGGTCAGATTATATATAAGTTCGGTTGATGACAAGATATGTGTTTAACTGTATCAAATATAGGGCTAGTTGGAATGCCCCGGTTATGATAACAAAATTGGCTGTCAAGGAACTTATTTTCTGGCGAGATAATGTCAAAATACTTAACTGTAATGGCAAATTATTCAAGCAAAACCATTTTTGTTTATACAGGGTTTATGCAGATGCTAGTGCTTACGGTTATGGAGGTTATATTGAGCGCGACTGTTCTTTGCAGTCCGTTACTTATCCTGTTAAACAGGATGTAGTCGTAGCAAGTAATGATAGTGATGACTTAACTTCTAGATTTAGGGTGTTCTCAGAAGTGAACAGCTATGGGAGTGGTTTGTCTCCGGAAGTAGATGGATATTTCAGTAGTTCGTTCCCGGAAGTAGACGATTTTTTTAGTAGCTTGTCCCCGGAAGTGGACGATTCGTTTAGTGTTTTGTCCCCGGAAGAGGACAGGTATGCGAGGTTGTTTCCGGAAGGAAACCTTTTCATGAGTTATATGTCCCCGGAAGTGGACAAGTCGGAGAAAGGCATGTCCCCGGAAGTGGACAAGTCGGAGAAGTGCATGTCCCCGGAAGTGGACAAGTCGGAGAAGTGCATGTCCCCGGAAGTGGACAAGTCTGAGAAATGCATGTCCCCGGAAGAGGACAAGTTGGTGAAATGTATGTCCCCGGAAGTGGACAAGCATGTGACTAAATTGCATTCGGAAGTAGCTAGTCATGTCATTAATCTGTTTCCAAAAACGGAGAGTTCTGTAATCTTGTTATCAGAAGCAAACACGTTTGTAGAACCGTCCTCGGATGTAGATAGTCTTATTCGCAATCAGATTGTAGCGGATTCTGAAGTAATTGGTCAATGGTCATATATAGAACAAAATCTCAGTTCTACGTGGCGAGAAGCCGAAGCAGTAAGCAGGATAGTGTATTCAAAAGCACATATTTTGAAAAATTCGTTTGTAAAAGTTTTTTGTGACAACCAAAATGTAAAATCAATTCTGTTAAATGGTAGTCGCAAATCATCAATTCATAACATTGCTTTAGAGCTTAACACATTTTGTACGAATGAGAATATCGTTTTATGTCCGGAATGGATTCCTAGGGATCAAAATGAACGTGCTGATTATCTCAGTCGTTGTTTTGACTGTGATGATTGGCAGATTAATTCTGCTATATTTTCTTCTTTGGATAAAGTATGGGGTCCTCACACGATAGATCGATTTGCATCACACTTGAACCGTAAATGCAGTAGTTTTAACTCGCGTTGGTGGGTTCCCGGTACAGACGCTATAGATGCGTTAGTACAGCCATGGGGGCTAGATTTAAACTGGTTAGTTCCTCCACCTAGACTGGTTATGAAATGTATTGATAAAATCGTTTCAGAGAAAGCAGCTTGTACGCTTATTATTCCTTGTTGGAAGAGTGCGCCTTTTTGGCCATGTTTGATAAATAAAGGTGGCATTTTCAAGTCCTTTATAAAAGAAATTAAAAATCTAAAAAGGATAGATGTAATCAGGCCAGGAAACGGAAATAATGGTTGTTTTGCTAAAAATCCATTATCTTTTGATATGTTAGCCTTACGGTGTTTACCGTAAAACGTGATTTACTTATGTAATATGCATACATGTATGTTCAAATTTTCATATTTTAATTATTGGTTCGAATATTTCAACAGGTGTTGGCTTAAAGCATACTCTCAAACGTAAGTTAGACGAGGCAGGGATACAAGGCGAATTACAGAGGTCAATATCGGACAATATGGCAGGTTATCTTCTTCAGTCCAGAGCGGACAATACAGTGAAAAAGTATCAGAATTCTTTTCTTCAATTCCAAAAGTTCTGTGAAATTCATAATTCAGTACCGAAACCTGCTCTTCCTATTAGTGTTGCTATGTATTTCACATCTTTACTGGACCAGGGAAAATCGGACAATGTCATATCCGCAGCATTCTACGGGATAAAATGGGCCCATAATATCAACGATCTTCCGGATCCAACGGACAGCAATATTGTTAAGCGGTTATTGGAATGTGCCAGACGTATTTCTCATAAGCCAATTCAAAAGAAAGACGTTCTTAGTTCCGAAATGTTACATGCACTGTGTGCTATGTATGATTCTAGCGAAGACATTATTGACTTGCGTGATTTGTCTATGATTATGCTGGCGTACGCTGGTTTTATGCGCATAAATGAAGTTAGTAATTTGCGTTGCAATGACTTAAAGTTTCATGAAGATCATATTGTTATATTGCTTAGAAAAAGTAAAACTGATGTTTACAGAGATGGTTCAGAAATTGTCATAGCTAAGGGCCAGTCGTGTGCTTGTCCTTATGCAATACTGCAAAGATATTTGGCGGCAGCAAATTTATCCGTCATGTCCGATGATTACTTGTTCAGACCGGCATTTAGGTCTAAAAAAGTTGCATGTTTAGTTAAGAAAAATAAACAAATTAGTTATACTAGAGCTAAGGAATGTATTGTTGGAAAATTAAAGCTAGTTGCTCCCAATATGAAACTTGGTACACACTCTTTGAGAGCGAGTGGGGCTACATCCGTAGCAAACGCTTCTGGCGTGTCAGATAGATGTTTAAAGCGACATGGTCGGTGGAAGTCCGATTTAGCTAAAGATGGGTATGTAAAAGATTCTTTAGACAGTAGATTGTCTGTCACTAGATTACTACATCTTTAAGAGAATATTAGTGGATCTTGGTAACATCGAATTTGAATTGCCGACACCTTATATACTTTGTATTTTCTATGCAAGCGTCTCGCAAATCGCACAACAGAATGTGTTGTTTTTTGTATTTTGTGTGAGAGAAAGATAGGACTTTCTGGTACCCCGCGGTACATCGTATAGCGGGGTACCTTTGTCCTGACGTTCACTGAATACAAACCGGTTTGTATACGCACGAGTGCGTTGAGCTATTTATAAGTGGATTTGGGCGGTTATCAAATCAGTTCTAGCGAGATTCTCTCTGCGACGACATCGTTACAATTCAAATTCGATGTATCGTTTAGTATCAGTACGAACAAAACTGGAATGAGTTCGAGTGAAAGTTTGTCATTCAAATATATGCATTTGTGTAATAAGATATACAAGAGCAGTTCCTTTTGCAAGAGTTCATCAATGAGGCCCAACATTCGGTGGTACAAGACAATTCGACAAATGGGCACAGGTTTCCAGAGTTTTTGGCCTTATTGGTTTTATCTCTGGTCGTTCCTGGGCGAGTCGACCACGATTAGCAAAAGATTAATATTATATGTAAGTTTTTAAATGCGTAATATACTTACTCTACACGTATTACCTACTTAAGTACTTCTGGATACTTTGCACATATTAAATATGTATCTCTGTCATAAATAAATGCTAGCGTCTCGCAGATATGCAAGCGTCTCGCAAATCGCACAACAGAATGTGTTGTTTTTTGTATTTTGTGTGAGAGAAAGATAGGACTAAAGTATGTGTTTAAATAGTATATGATGTCTCGTTCTGGTTGGTTGAATGTTTAGTTTTTTGAGAACTTTAAATCTGGGTACGTTGCAATCTTGTATTCTTCGATTATCGTCTTGGTCTTCCGTTTTCCGTTTCCATATCTGTAATGTTTTTGAAAAAAAAGTAAATTGGTACAAAAAACTTAACCAAAATTCTTTGTCGAAAAGGGCCATATTTTTTACAAAAATCTTGACAGAGTTATGTATTCTTATCTGTTGATAGAAGTAATGAAGGTGAATAAGTGTAAGTTTCGAAGCCATATCTGTAATGGTTTCGAAAAAAGTGGTTTGGTACATAAAACTTAACCAAAATTCTAAATTAAAAAAAAGGTCATAATTCTTATAAAAACCTTGACAGAGTTATGTACTCTTGTCTGTTGATGGAGTTAATGATGTTGAATAAGTGTTGTAAGATGTGACACCAACGCCGACGCAGACGCAGACGCAAACGCCGATGCCGATGCGAGTAGTATAGTATATAGTATTCACCCTTTTCTACATGCAACAGATCTGCAGCAGACAACCTTGAAAATATTAAGACAAAAACTTGAACAATCTCCATAGATGAGTCTTTACCTATTCAATAAGAGTTGAAAACACTGACTCATTATGAGCAATTTCTCCTTTTGACACCATGTTTTCAATAGATGTCTGCTGCAGAGGCATCAGAAACAGTCTGTTTGTGGGAAAGGGTTAATTGAATAATATGAGGTATACATGTAATGGGATAAATCTTCCTTATCTAGGCTGCTGTATGGGGTAAATAAACATATATTACCTATCTTTAAGTGGCATAGTCATTAAGGTTCTCACCAGAGACATTAATAGAGGTGAAATCATCCTTAGATCTAGGCTTTTAAAACAGAAAGAGGACAATAGTTTACTGCACACCCTTTTCTTAAAAATACTGTTAAAACTTATCGAAGATTGACCTGTAACAGTTTGTAAAATAAAAATCAATCCTTTGCAACATACAATAGACTGGAAGCAGACCATTTGAACACATATTGGTAAACATAGAGACGACGTGTAAAGTATTATAATTGAATAGAGTTGAGAAATTCCTGCTTTTGCCATAACAATTCAAAAGTCGTCTGCTGCAGATGTGTCAAATACGTATTCATAAGACAAAGGATAAACATGTCTATGGGTTACTGTAAGAGAATCCTACAAACAAAATAAAATATCTTTTTAATAAGAATAATTTCATTTGAGATTTTCAAAATGTTGACAACATGATTTCAAAGTTGTCTGCTGCGGATTTGTTGTATGTATGAAAGGGTAAGTTATCTATGACGATTGCATGTGCAAGGCTTACTACATAGTTTAAATCATATCTACAGCATTAATCGTCTAGACGTATCTTCCGTAATAACAGTTTGAGAGCATTTACTGTAAACATGAACCCCTCATAGTGATTACATTTCTCTTTTATATTATAAAAGATCTAGAACTCGGGTATTAGGTTTAGACAAATCCACATGCCTACAACTATGCATATTTCATGGCAACCATCTTACCTTGTAAGCATCATCACCAACAACCGTAAGATATTTTTTGGCCATGTAGAGATTGCCAGCTTTAAGGAAATACAATGCAAATATATCACATATCACAGTTGCCTGAAATATAAAACATGATGGCATGCTAAAAGATTTTGTTTATATGTTTGTTTCAACACTTTTTTAGAGATTAAGCAGTATAAACTAAGTAATTTACCAGTACTACTGGTCAATTTACCTGACACCAGCGAGTCAATTGTAAAGCTAATCCTACAACCCTGAGCACCAAGGAGAGAAAGCCATTACTACCATATCTAAAGTTGTTGGTATACCCGGCTGGGGATCGAACCTGCGTCCTCCCTCACGTTAGGGGGAAACTCTACCATAACATCACTTATGCTGTGCTAAAAGAAAACAATAGGACCCTGATGGTCCTTATTATTAACAATCTGTGTAGAGGGTCACCCAAGGAACATTTGTCCCAATTTTATTTTAAAATAAGGCCTGTTCTTTTGGACAAGAAGATTTTTAAAGTTGAAGCATTTCCCCCTAATCAACCTAAGTTATGCATGGAATTGAATTCTTTGAAAAACTTTGAAACAAGACCACCTATAGATCATTTCTGTGAAATTATTTTAAAATCGGCCCTTTCGTTAAGGAGGAGAAGCTGTTTGTTGGAAAATGTGAACGGTCGGACGTACTCATGAAGTGTATTTGTGGGGTTATTTCTTTTCTTTCAAAGTATGCTTTTCATTCCGTAATTATCCCTCTTTTACGGAATGAATAGCATTATTATGCAAATAAGATACCCGTTATAAAACGAACACAAACAATATTTATCTAAGTGTCTTTATAAACGTGGTGGGTGGGTTTTAAGAAAAAGGAAACCCCACAAGTACTCTCTCACAAATACGGACAGACGTCGATGAGTGATCACAATAGCTCATCCACAACTTCATGCCCAGGCGAGCTAAAAAGTGTTTATGTATGTAATCCATTTTTAATAGGTGACATTAAGGAATGAAAAATAAGATACACGGCTAAAACACGAAGATATTTTAAAGCTTTCACTCATAATTGTAGGGAGAATTAGCCCGCCCCTGGTCGCCATGTTCTTTCACGGATCCAAATAGTTTGAATAATCTTGGGAGAGGATGGCATTGTGCATATTTTTTTTAATCTGGCAAGTAGATTTGACAAGAAGATTCTTCTATCTTTTGACATAGCAACTGCATGGAATTTTATTCTTTGAACACCAAAGTAACATCCCTGTAAAGTGTTATCGAAATTGGCCAAGGGGTTTAGGAGCAGATGCCATTTGAAGCGAAATATTGACCAACGGACGGACAAAGACAGGTAACACTATCTTACAATGAGCCTCTGGCTCAGTTAGGCTACGAATTCAAATCCAAATGAAAGTTTTAAACAAGAGAGCTGTGAGGCATTGGATCGCTTAACTAAATTCAACCCTTTATGCAAGACCAATATATAAGGGACATTGAAGTATTATGATCAAAACAATTTAACCCTTTCCCACATATAACAAAACTGCAAGTGAGGTATATTAGTGAACAGTTAAAAAGAAAGAAACTTACGATTCCAAGAATCGCCAATCCACTGCCAATATTTGTCATGAGTGGCACGATGCCGAATTTTCCTGCGTGACCTTGGAGTGTGATTATAAACTGTATGCCGTAGGCTTTAAACAATGTCCTATATTCCGTACCATTGTCATTGAAATAATGAGCATATCTAAAAGACAGATTCAGACTTTTCTTGTAAATGATTCAAAACCAGGGTTAATTGATGCCTTAACTCTTTCCCTCATACGACAATTCTGCAGCAGACGACTTTGAACATATTTTGTCAAAAAATAGAACATCTCTATAATTGAATTGATTGCCTATGACTAAAAGTGGAAAACATTGTGGCAAAAGGAGAAATTGCTGTTTTTGAGCAATTTTTATTTTTGTCACTATGTTTTCCAAAAGCCGACTGTGCAGAGGTGTCAGAAAGCGTCTATGTGAGGGAAATGGTTAAAGTGACAGCTAACCTTTTCAAACACACAGTGGTTTTTCGAGACTTCTGCAGCAGATGACTTTAGTAAACATGATTACAAAAGTGGAAATTGCATTTCTCAATTATACTTTTATTTATAGAGAGTTTCCATATTTTAATCTAGATTTTTCCAAGTCGTCTGCTGCAGATTTGTTGTAGTAGGTAAAGTGTTAAGTAGATCTGAAGAAAAATGTTTAGAAACAACATGTAATTCAACCTTTCCTATATACAGCAAATCTGAACAAATCTAATAGGGGGTCATCTAAGGAATAATTCTGCTCAATTATCTTGAAATAAGACAATAACTTTCGGAGCAGAAGAATTTTAAACTCATGTCATTTTATCCTTTTTCCAAGGCTGCCATTTTTAGCTTTAACAATTGTAGTAGAGGTTCACCAATCTAAATATATTGTTGACAACGAGAGACGTTATCACAACAACTCACATTTGAATAGCTGCCTTTAGACTAATCTAATAGTTCTCTGAAGGCAGCCCCGGTAAGATGTTAAAACCTTTACCTAAAGTTATAGCCTTTTGATAACACATCAGCATCACTGTCCAGTCTTCTAAAAGAATACTCGGGTAAGCACTTTTCCTCACTGTGATCTAGATTACAATCCCATGATATGATCACTTGTATCACACCACCCTGTTACAACAGAAAGAATATAATGTCTTAACCCTTTCCCACAAGGATATGAACATTTGTATCACAACACCTTGTTACAACAGAAAGAATAATCATTTTTTAACCCTTTACCACCTGAAAACCCAATGTGACGCAATAGCAGCAGACGACTATTGAAAACATTTCGGCCAAAGGTGAAATTGCTCATGATTAGCAATTTCTCCTATGGCCACAATGTTTTCAACTTTATTTAACAATTAAGCTATCTTTTATGGTGATTTTTCAGATTTATGTCACTAAGTTTACGAAGTCTTTCGATGCAGAGTTGTTGTATGTGGGAAAGGGTTAACCATTTCCCGCAATGAGATGATCTTTTACACATGATCTGCAGCAGATGATTTTTGACAACAATTGTTGCAAAAGGAGAAATTGCCTATAATAAGCAGTTTTTTCCTTTTCTGCCACAATGTTCTTTCAGCTCTATTCAATATTCATGCTTTCATTTATTGAGATTTTAGAATAATTTTACCAAGATCAGAGCTCTAGAAAAGGGGCAATTTTCATGTTCTTTAAGCGGGACGATTCTTTTGAGTATCCACAACATAGGGTTAGGTTGAGTATAAAGATAGAAAATGTGTGGAAGATACCAGTTATCTCCCACTTATATAGTCCTCTGCCATGATGTTTTGCAAGATTTGCAGTTAAGTTTTATGTAGGACAGGTAAACCATTCACCTGGTATGATATTTTAGAAAATATCGGGAAATAAATATTTCACAAAAGAAAGATTTGAACAATACATCTACTTTTGTTACAGAGCTGAAGCAATTGTGGAAATGAAAAAAAGGAAGAAAGTCTTATCAAAGTATTAAATCAAAGTACTGAAAGTACTAAAATGCGGGGAATGTTGGCTGTAGAGTGCTCACAAGATATTTCTTCAATTTGACATAGTGACCTACTTTTTGACCCAACATGACCCATGTTACAACTTGACCTAGATATCATCAAGAAAAAAATATGATTTCAACATGCTCAAGCTTAAAATGCAATATCCAGAGTGTTAACAAGATTTTACTTCAATTTGGCCTGGTGACCTAGTTTTTATTCCGACATGATCCATATTCAAACTTGACCTAGATACCATTACGATAGAATTCTGACCAAATTTCAAGCTGCTGTAGCCAAAAAAGATGCTTCTACAGAGTTAACAAGATGTTCCTTCAATTTGGCCTAGTGACCTTGTTTCTAACTAAATGTGACCCATATTCGAACCTGACCTGGATATTATTAATACAAACATTCTGACAAAATGTCAAACTGCGGAAGCAAAGACTGCGGCCTCTAGAGTGTTAATAAGATTTTCCTTCAATTTGACCTAGTGACCTACTTTTTGACCCATGTTCGATCTTGACCCACATATCATCAATACAAACATTCTGATAGAGTTTCAACATGCTCAAGTTGAAAATAAGGCACGTTGAATGTTAACAAGATTTCCATTCAATTTGACTTAGTGACCTAGTTTTTGATCCGGCTTGACCCATATTCAAACTTGGCCTAGAAATCATATAGATAAACATTTTGACCAACTTTCGAGCTGCCTTAGCAAAAGATGTGGCTTCTAAAGTATTAACGAGATTTTCCTTCAATTTGGCCTAGTAACCTAGTTTCTGACCCAATATGACCCATATTCGAACTTGACCTAGATATCTTTAAGACAAACATTCTGAAAACAAACTGCTGAAACAAAAATTACGGCTAATAGAGTGTTAACAAGCTTTTCCTTCAATTTGACCTAGTGTCCTACTTTTTAATCCATCATGACCCATGTTCGAACTTGACCTACATATCAGTAAGACAAACATTCTTAAACAGTTTCCCCATGCTCTAGTTGAAAATAAGGCCGCTAGAGTGTTAACAAGATTTCCATTTTCTTTGGATTAGTGACCTAGTTTTTGATCCGGCTTGACCCATATTCGAACTTGGCCTAGATATCATATAGATAAACATTTTGATCAAATTTTGAGCTGCCTTAGTAAAAAATGCTCAGGTGGAAAATAAGGCCGCTAGAGTGTTAACAAAATTAGTTTTTGATCCGGCTTGACTCATATTCGAACTCAGCCTAGATATCATTAATACAAACATTCTCATAAAGTTTCAACATGCTCAACTTGAAAAAGTGGCATCTAGAGTGTTAACAAGATTTTCCTTCAATTTGACCTAGTGACCTAGCTTTTGACCTCAAATGGCCCAGTTTCGAACTTGTCTAAGATTTGATGGAGATGAATGTTCTGATAAGCTTTCATGAAGATCCACTGCAAAATGAGGCCTCTAAAGTATTAACAATGTTGACGATTCACGACAGCCGTATTTCCGTATTTTTCATTGTAGGGATTTTCTCACAAGGTTTTGGAGTTACCCGCTTTTCCATATATTTAAAAGAAACATTTAAGATCCTTTTGTCTAACTGAAATCTCTAAATTATGTATACAACTTCATATGTTAAAACTTTACATTGTGTACGTTTACTTTGTAGAATGTACATACTGTTTAGCTTGTTGTGAAACGTATTACACTGATCCCTGGACAATCAAGAAAAATTGTCCATTTTGAAAAAACAGAGGGCAGCACAAAAAAATTACAAATTAACACTTCCTGAAAGCTGGGCATGACAATATACAGAGGTATTCAGCATAGCTAAATCCCCCGCATAAAAACGACAAATGAACAGCAGTATGTTAACCCTTCCCACCGAAAAAGAAACTGCCGGAGATGACTTTGAAATTACCTGGGTTGAAATACGTCAACTCTCTCTAATTGATAGTATCATTTTAGAACAGAGTTGAAAACCGTATGTTCAAAAGTCATCTGCTGCAGATTGGTTACAATACGTCTGCAATTAGCAAAGGGTTAAATTGTAACAAACAGAAGAACGGGCAAAATGTCAGTTTATTATCTAACCCTTTGCTGT
>JASEVX010000332.1:112500-115000 GCA_031761405.1 Serripes groenlandicus | reverse complement strand
AAGTTGAGTTGTAGCCGTGGTATAATTGACAGAATTCCTTGGTACAGTTTATCCCACGTTGATGGACTATGCAAATGTTATGGCCGAGTATCTGAACGAAAAGATAAACAGGAAAGTAACAGAAGAGAGCGTTCTTGAAATGATTAAGTTGTTTGCTTGGTTCTTTTCTTCTTTTGTTCAGCTCCATCCCTATGGTGATGGAAACGGCAGGCTTTCAAGGCTACTGTATTATTACCTTCAATCTTTTTTGACACCCTTTGCTGTTGGTATCTACAATATCCATACCCCAACAAAGCAAAGTGATTACTTTCTTACAATAGTCCAAGTTCGGGAGGACACACGCGCAGCTCTGGCTAATAAGTGTAATGAATTTAAGGAAAATAATTGGCGATTTGACAACAAGCCAGTTCTGCTGGCCCGTATGATCTTGGAATGTCAGTGGTTTGCATGGATAGAATTTGACTCGATCATGAAGACAGACTGTTTACACAAGATAGATGTCTAAAAATGAGTCCCCTTCAAACTCCTTTTGAGAAATATGATCTAAATTTTATTCTAGTTTTAGTTTTAATCCATGGTATTATTGAATATATTTTGCAGGGATATTATTTCTATTGGTTTTATTTGAATAAGTGGCCTTTGGAACAGATAACATTAAAACTATTGCGACAAAAGGGGATATTACTAATAATGATAATGTTTTAAACATTTCATGAATAAAACAATACTTGAATAGTATTTATTACAATTGATTTAGAATAGGTAATGGGAGCAGACTATATATCAATTTTATCTAAGGAAAGCTGTAAAACATCTTTGTTACTCAACCACCAAGGTACTATCCGTGATACACGTTTTGCAACATTTCCATCCACTCATCTACGGTGACTAAAAATAATGTCTGCCTTAATGTATATTTAGATCTTTACCTTCTCCCCATTAACTTTAACAATTCGATCGACTCAACCGCAGAGTACACTACGCTTCATTTTGTGTCGGAGGTGGGATATGAGGTGTCATTTAAATAACTCCCGGAGAAGGTGTCCTTGGTTATGTTATATAGGTCTGCGGTTGAGTCGATCGAATTGTTAAAGTTAATGGGGAGAAGGTAAAGATCTAAATATACATTAAGGCAGACATTATTTTTAGTCACCGTAGATGAGTGGATGGAAATGTTGCAAAACGTGTATCACGGATAGTACCTTGGTGGTTGAGTAACAAAGATGTTTTACAGCTTTCCTTAGATAAAATTGATATATAGTCTGCTCCCATTACCTATTCTAAATCAATTGTAATAAATACTATTCAAGTATTGTTTTATTCATGAAATGTTTAAAACATTATCATTATTAGTAATATCCCCTTTTGTCGCAATAGTTTTAATGTTATCTGTTCCAAAGGCCACTTATTCAAATAAAACCAATAGAAATAATATCCCTGCAAAATATATTCAATAGTACCATGGATTAAAACTAAAACTAGAATAAAATTTAGATCATATTTCTCAAAAGGAGTTTGAAGGGGACTCATTTTTAGACATCTATCTTGTGTAAACAGTCTGTCTTCATGATCGAGTCAAATTCTATCCATGCAAACCACTGACATTCCAAGATCATACGGGCCAGCAGAACTGGCTTGTTGTCAAATCGCCAATTATTTTCCTTAAATTCATTACACTTATTAGCCAGAGCTGCGCGTGTGTCCTCCCGAACTTGGACTATTGTAAGAAAGTAATCACTTTGCTTTGTTGGGGTATGGATATTGTAGATACCAACAGCAAAGGGTGTCAAAAAAGATTGAAGGTAATAATACAGTAGCCTTGAAAGCCTGCCGTTTCCATCACCATAGGGATGGAGCTGAACAAAAGAAGAAAAGAACCAAGCAAACAACTTAATCATTTCAAGAACGCTCTCTTCTGTTACTTTCCTGTTTATCTTTTCGTTCAGATACTCGGCCATAACATTTGCATAGTCCATCAACGTGGGATAAACTGTACCAAGGAATTCTGTCAATTATACCACGGCTACAACTCAACTTGATCACAGAGGATTCCTCGGTGGATAAAAGCAAAATATTATCGTCTGCTTTTAAAATCAGCTGTTCTTACAATTTAGACGTGTGATCGCTCCTTAACACATCTGTAATTTCATTTCAGATACAAGTGATTACACTAGAATGTTGACACCTCATGAAGAACAAAAGGCTATGCCTCTGCCAATAATATATATGTTAACGCAGGTGATAACACATCTCATTCCAATCCCCTTGAAAACTGCAATCAGACGCTTAAGAAAAATGGGGATTGGACAGTTTAGAGTGAAAGACGTTTTAGTACTGATGTCCACGGAGGAAACAGAGCTTCCATTCACAACCTATTTGTACATTAATACATGAATTAGGCCATTTCTTTTCGAGTTTTAATGCCGAACACGATGATGAATGGTATAGTAATGTATGTTACCTTGCTGCGATTCTACATGAAACGCATAAACAGTATTTG
>JASEVX010000332.1:0-110000 GCA_031761405.1 Serripes groenlandicus | reverse complement strand
TGTACACATGGTACGTTTCTGATGAAACAGCCTATGATGTTTGTGAAATAAATAATGGAGGCGTTTACAAAACATCACGTGATAGGACATGCGCATTTCTCATTTTGGCTCTTGATTTCCTAGAGGTAGGACGTACATGTTAAACGTATTAAAATTGTATTGCTTTGCCATACATGTTGACTGTGTGCTTCGGCTCGACTATACGATATACTAAAGGGATATATCATGTCGTATTGATGTCACATGTCAGGTTTCCCGAAACAATGTAGCAAAAGGTTCTGTAGAATTTCTCCGCCATTATTTTCGAGGGTTCCAACAATATACCCGCTACAAAATTTTGGTAGAAGGCTTGAGACAAATCGTTGGTGGTCTCGCCTGAAGGGTGCTACTGAATACTTGCTCCATTGTTAAAGCGTTCTTGAAATAGATTCGTTGTTTAAAATATGATCCTATGAGGTCATTCAAAAGATGGCCGCCACGCATGCGCAGACGTCATATAAAAGTGACTAGGTAAAGAAAATGGCGCCCTCTCTTGTGTCAATCCTTATATGCAAATGAGTTACTATAAATAGTAACTAGGTCAGTTAACTAGGTCAAACGTGTTTACAAGTAAACCGCTGCCCTTACTACTTATATTCTATTCGTGATACGGGGAAAAAGAGTTGTGAAAGGGTCCACCATACTGAAATACATATATTACAGGATATATGACAGGAAAATGTATAGATTCTATTCGTGATACTGGGAAGAAGAGTTGTGAAAGGGTTCACCATGCTGTTATATACATATATTGGAGGATATATGACAGGAAAATGTATAGATTATATTCGTGATACTGGGAAGAAGAGTTGTGAAAGGGTTCACCATGCTGTTATATACATATATTACAGGATATATGACAGGAAAATGTATAGATTCCATTCGTGATACAGGGAAAAAGAGTTGTGAAATAGAGGCCTTGTGTCCCACTGAAGACGGAAGAAGTAAACCGTAAGTTTATACTTACCAACATGCAGACCAAATTTGACTAATATGCAGGAGAAGACTTTAAAAACATTGTTGCAAAATTAGAAAATGCTTATAATTTGTTGTTTGCGGGGAAAACGGCCAACCCGTTTCATGCTACATACCACATTTAACACTTTTTGTTGCCTACAACATTTAAAAACATTTAAAAACATTTTGAAAAAAGGAGAATTTTAAATATTGTGCATTGAAGCCCAATCAGCAAAAAAAAAAAAAGATATTGTTTAAAAAAGAGAAATTGCTCATACCAAATTTGTAATTTCTACTTTTAAGTCATCTGAAGGGTCATGTTATGTAATGGCACTGGTTGTTAATCTGTTTATCAGAGTTATAGATAAGGGGCGTTTTGCATGTTCGAAAATCCTTATTTGACCCTCTTACCCAGTGAGGCGATTCTTTTGAGGACCAACACCATAGGGAATGGTTGGATAATAAGAAATATATTTTCGGGAAAAGAGCTGTAAACCCCTTCTTATCTGGACACCTGGTTTATATGACCCGAAGATTTTTTGTAATTATAAATGTAACCTTTAAGTCCAAAATAAAAGTTATATTCCATGTTCTAGTGTTCTATCTGTCCAATAGCAAGTTTCGATGCATACAACTTCCAACTTCTCATGCATTGCTCACAAGGAATTCAATGAAACTTTCACGAATGATCACTATATAAGTGCACATGACCATTGTTAAGAGTAGCCCTTTTTGACACCTCTGCAGCAGAAGACGACTTTGGTAATCATTTTGATCATAGAGAAAGTACTCCAAAACAAGACTCCTTTTTTTCATTTTTTCATAATTATACCTGTTTAACCAATTTCCACTTATTTACGCATGTTGACGTATCTTCAGCAGATGACTCTTGAAAGAATTTTGGAAAAAGAAGAAATTGCTTATGACGAGCAATTTCTCCTTCTGCCACAATGTTTTCCAACTCTATTCAACAATTACTTCAATTTACGGAGGTTGTCATATTTTTGCTCTGATGTTTTCAAAGTCATCTGCTTTACTTTTGTTGTATGTGGGAAAGAGTGAGAGACATTGTTCAGGTTTTAACCAATATGTTTGAAAGTCGTCTGCTGCATATGTGTTGTATGTGGGAAAGGTGTAGTAGCAGTGTGTAACGTGTTTTATTTGGAGTCAATATACATGAAAACTATACTTGTTTTTCTCAGTCCTTCACCTGCTGAAATTGCAGAAGCAGAACATTTTACGGTGTTTATCAAAAACAATATTGAGTTTCCAAAATTTGGTGTGAAAAGGTAAGTGAATAAAGTAATATATCATCTGTATTTGCGTCATCTGTCATGACAGAGACAGGAAGAGTCTGTCTGATAATTACGCCTTCACTTATAGAAGTACTGGCCAGCAACTACTGGCCAGCAACACACAGGTTGCGTTTCTTGTTCACATTTTTGAACTTCAACTATCATAATAGTGTTTTGACTTATCCACACCATACATCAAGCTAACCTTTGACAAATTCAACGCTTTCCCACCTGATGTAACATTTTGGCAAAATGGGAAATTGCTGATGATAAGCAATTTCTTCTTTTGCCACAATGTTTGTATCTATCTTCAATAATGCATTTATAGGGTTCTTCCATACTTAAGTCTAAATGTTTACAAAGTTTGTTCCTATATATTTGTGGTTTGTGAGAAAGGGTTAAAGTTATTGGCGTTAACATTAACCCATTTCCATAAATAATTGCTTTCTGACACATTTGCAGAAGACAACTTTTGAAAACAAAATGACAAAAGGAAGAATTGCTCATGATAAGCAATTTCCACTTTTGCCACAAGGTTTTCAACTTTATTCAATTTTTATAATTTCATTTGTTGAGATTTTCCCTATTTTTAATCATATGTTTTCAAAGTCGTCTGCCGTTGATATTTTTTACGTGGGAAAGGGTTACTAATGCATCCCTGACGTTCATAGTTGTTTGGTTGATTGATTGATTGTATGTTTTTGACTTAATTAATTTCAAATAGGAAAGATCCTGATCAGTCTGTGAATCATCTATGCAATTCCATTCCCATAATAACTTATGTATGAAGTAGCCTCCGCTAGCGAATATTGTCTGTGAATGGGCACAGGCTGATCTGTGCCTTCGCTGGAAGCAAACACTGGAGGGTAATATTTCATGCTCATATTTTGTGTAAAGATGTTGTTACTTTGTAATGTTGTACATAATGTGTTTCAGAGTCCCAGTAGGAAGACTGGGCTTGCCCAACTGTGTTGCCTCTTTAAATAAAGTCTTTATTATTATTATTATTAATCATTTATTATTAAAATTATTATTATGATTTAATGCTGAATTTTAAACAATTGACGTGTCCAGCTGTGCATTTGAAAGCGTCCATAGCCATTTCTAGGAATAACAAGATGAAATGTTGAATTGATCAGCCAACAATATAGTGCTTGATCAGATGGTGGATTTCCCACCTGGCATGGCTCTCTATACTGGCGGCAGAGGACTAGATAAGGAGAAGTAAATAGGTCTTTCTTATGTTTTATCGATCTTAGCACTCATTAAAACCTATGTTGTGGGTACTCAAAAGAATCGTCTCCTTTTGCATGAATGTTTTCAACTCTTTGCAATTATTAAGTATGCATTTTCTTTCATTCAGAAAGTTTTTCAATGAATTTGTACAAATATTTGCAAAGATGTCTGCTTGAGAATTGCTGTATGTGGGAAATGGTTAACCTTTTTGCTGAAAAAATTCTTAAAGTCAACTCTTCCGTGTTGAAAATTGGACCACTCAATTTTTTGTCCAACAGGGAATTTGGTAAAATTTAATGTCGAAGTGGCAAACAATGCATATTTCAGGAGAGAAAGCTTGTTACCTGAATTTGCATTGTTTGCAAAAGCATTTAATTGCCTTTGGCAGCAAAAGAGATAATCCAAATTAATCTCTATAAATAATACCTCTTGAAATCAGCAGCATGTCTCTACTTTTACCTATATATGTTGATCTTTATTATGTTCATAAATGTCCCTAGTAGAATTTTTAAGCTGTTTTATTATACCCCCGAAAAACGAGGTTTGACGGGGGTATGATGGAGTAACCCCGAGGTCGGTCGGGCGGTCAGTCTGTTTGTCGTTTGGTCGGACCGTATGATGATAGAACATAATAGGAGCAAGTGCAGTGTACAGGAACCATAACTCTTTTTCCTAATGACAGAGTTATTTCACTTTGTTACATTTTCTTGTTTGGAGAATAACTTGAAACTTCCAGATGATATCCAATAAAACAACATACAATGGTTTAGCACAATGAGAGGAAGTGCAGTATACACGAACAATAACTCCATTTTATCAAATTACGAGTTATTGCCCTTTGTTGTGTTTGTTTTCAAACTTTTGCTCGGACAATTACTTGCAAACTACTGGATGGATTTTTTGAATCTTCATAAAATGGTGAAAATGAGAGGAAGTGCAGTGTACAAGAACCATAACTCTTTTTTTCCTAATTACAGAGTTATTACTTTTTTCTTGGTCCTGAGTTTAACTTGAAGACTGATGGATTTAATTTAATAAACCATAACTCTATCTTAGCAAATTCAAGAGTTATTGCTCTCTGTTGTCAAGCTTTTGTCCGGAGCATACTTTTAAACCAAACCTACTTGATTGAATTTTATAAAACCTCAACTTTGCTAATTACAGAGTTATTAACATTTAGAACTTTTTCTCATCCGGAGCATAACTTTAAAACTACTGGATGGATAAAACTTCATACACTGATAAAGAACAATGAGAGGAAGTGCATTGTATGAGAACCATAACTCTATCTTCACTAATTACAGCGTTATTGTCCTTTGCAACCTTTTCTTTTTCCCAGCATAACTGATAAACTACTCAATGGTTTTAATAAAACAATATTCTTTGGTTAAGCATGCTATGTGGAAATACAGTGTACAAGAGTTATTGCTCTTTGTTACTTTTCATTGTCTGGAGTATACGTTGAAATCTATTGGATGGAATTTAATGAGATAATCCAAAATTGAACAAAATAATAACCCGATCCATCATGTCATTTTTAGTAGGGGTTTCTAAATAGTTCACCACCATTTCCTATCAGGGCGGTATGCGAGGGTAATAATCACATTCAATGATAGCTCGAGTTGTTATTGTTAATACAAATGTTGGCAAGATTTCCTTGTGCATGTTTTTCCATCACTTTTCTATTATCTATGTGTCTTCTGTAATCCCACGCCAACGGCTGTAAGATACTCATTTTGCATCTTCTGTTTGTCCACAGTAACTTTCATTTAGATTGCACCCGGAAGACAAGAGTTATGTCCCGTTGAAGATATAGTGTGTGTAGTGTGTATCATATTTTAAGGTTAACATTTTGGGTACAACCCAATATCTCCACAACTACTTACCATTTTCAATTGAAACTTTTTCCATGTCTTAAATGGATCATAAGATAAGCTCTCTGATCAAGCTGTACGATAATTCTGCAGCAGACGACTTTGAACATATTTTGTTAAAACATAGAAAATCTCCAAAGTTGAATGGATAACCTATGACAAAAAGTGGAAAACATTGTGTCAAAAGGAGAAATTGCACGTTTTGTGCAATTTCTTCTTTTGTCACTTTGTTTTCAAAAAGCCGTCTGCTGCAGAGGCATCAGAAAGCGTCTATATGAGGGAAAGAATTATCGTATGAGGGAAAGGGTTAAGGATCATAAGATAAGCTCTCTGATCAAGCTGTATAACCCTGCCATGTAATGTTGCACTGGTGAGAGAAAGCCAGGAAACAACACATGGGTAGTTGAACCTGTAGCCTTGATATAACTATAATACTGTTGAAAACTGCATTAAACTTCTATTAATCAAAGAGTCGGCCTTTCTGATCTTTTGTTTGATTTAAACTTATTTATGTCATATTTAACACTAACAAAATAAGCTTTCAGCTTGTACTAATCCTGCTTGATGTCTGCTTCCTGGAGGCTTTATATGTACACACGCTGTTTGATTGGAAAAAAATCCAAAGGCAAAACCAGATCAACACAGCAGATGAGTTTTGAAAACATTTTTGCAATCTATCAAATTATTAAACATTCATTAATTAAAAGAAATATTCCACATGTTTGCCTTGATGTTACAAAGCCGTTTGCTACTGCAGATGTGCTGTAAGTGAGCAAGGGTTAAGAGTTGTCTGCTTTGAAAAGTTCTGTATTGGCTGATCATTTAGACATTTAGATTTGATACAGAATTGAAAACATTGTGTAAAAAGAAGAAATTGCTAATTTTGAGCATATTATTAATTTTTCCCTACACTGTTTCAAGTGCTGCTTGCAGTAGAGGTATCAATTATTCTCTGTATCGGGAAATATATTTAGATAATCATTTAAAATCCTCTTTCCATTTTTTCTGCAGACGTAACATACCCTCTTTTGTGACTGATACCTACTTAAAGAGCTGTCGCTTTGACTTTGGTGCAAACGATCAATGTCCGATCCTCGAATTAAAGACAATAGTAGCAGGCACAGGTTCTGGTGATTTTAGTAGTATTGCCGTACAGGTATGTTCAAACCCAATTCTCATTTATTTATTTATTTAGGTTCAACAATCATCACTAAGGTATCCTTCCTGTACATTCTCTTTTATGTCTGCTTGTGTTGTTGATTCATGCATGTAGATCATTTCTCTGCTTCAGTTGACTCATAAATATATAACTACAGAGACGGAAATTCAGATAACGCAAAGAATAAGTCTCATCAAAATCTCGCGGGTATGGCAAGATGTGTTAGTCATGAAACTAATTTATCAACTAGTTGTGTCTGCGATATGACACACCCCGCATATTAGGGTTATGTAGTGTAACTTTGATATCCCCGGTAGCTCAGGCGGTAGCGACGCGGGCATTCAATCCAGGGGTTGTTAGTTCGAATCCCGGTTCGAATCCCAGCTAGGCCAACATTCTTTCCGACGTTTGACAAAAGTCACTGTAACATGCGCCATTAGACTTTCACCAATGGGCTGTTTAACAGTGTATGTGGAAAAGCAGCCAGTTGAAAGTATGTTGTGCGGTGTACTGGTGTGGGCAAACGCATGAGTAGGTAAACTGGTCGCCGTTATATGACTGAAAATTGTTAAAAACGGCGTTAAACCCTAATCAATCAATTTGATATCCCTTTATTCTCACTTCTTAGTTCAAGATTGAAATTCAGCTTTGCTCTGTGGCTTTAGTAAATTTTTAACTTTAACGGACATGGACAAAAAAACCTATCAAAGATTTAAAACGTAGTGGTTTTTTTGTTTATTGTTTTAACCATTTCCCTCATATAAACGCTTTCTGACGACGGCTTTTTGAAAACATTTCAACAAAAGTAAGAAATTGTTCAAAACGAGCAATTTCTCCTTTTGTTATCATGTTTTCATTTCTTTTTAATTATTGTTCTTTCATTTAAAGGGATTTTCTATGCTTTTTCCAAGAAGTTTTCAAAGTCGTCTGTTGCAGATCTGTTATATGAGGGAAAGAGTTAAGGCCAAGCAGCCGATGTATGCCACTAACGTCTCAATAGTACGCTGTGTCACTATCACATAAGGAAAGGGTATAATTACTTATTAAATATGCAGTATTAATGAGCGGACCTAACTTTGACATTTTCCACCTTTATTATAGCACAATTTCAATTCTAAAATGGCATGTATAGATGCTTTTTTTTTTTTCTGTCGAGCCTGTGCAGTAGAAGGATTATGATCCGCGAGATTCTTGCAATACCCTTGATCATATTCAAGATTTGTCGGTGATTTGCATCTTTGTATTTATATGTCTCTGTATGACTTTAAACAATTTTGAAGTAGAAAGGTTTTGAAAAATAGCACTAAAAGGAATGCATATCAAAAGTATACTGGCATCAAGTAAATGAAAGGAATTTACACTCAGGAAGGGAGAGATTCAATTCATGTCAGACGTGGTATTTTTGGTTACCAAAATGATACGGAGCTAAGAAAGTGCAGGTATAATAGAGATGATCCAAGAGATAAATAATGTCCCATATTTGTGTTGAAAGATATTGCATCATTCGGTGGAATTTCTGATTTTTCTAGCCTGAGTGTGAAGGTAATAACCTTGTTTCAAGATTGCTCTGTAACAAGCACACAGCAAAGGGTTATGCAAACAGTAAAATCAAAGTACGTAGTGCTTAGACTCGTTTAATAAACGTGTATTCGGTCAACACATAGTACCTAAGAAAAGGAGTTAGAATACTTACTAGGAACAGAATTAAACATGATTAGTATCTTAACTAAAATATATTTTCACAAACAATGGTTATAGAATGAAAGAAAGAAAATCTTTCACGAGCCAAGATATAACAACCGTTTTCAAAAAAATTACGATAAAGTTTAGATTATTTGAAAACATTAAAAGATTATTTTATTTTACAAGAAAACATGATATGTGTAAGAAATATGAAAAAATAAAACAATTGTAAAAGAAAAGAAGCGATTCTTTGACGAGAAAAGCTCCTGCAAATTTATTTTCTCAATCAATTAAGAATATACGCACTCACAAAATCTGGAAAGTAAAAACCTTAAACGAAGATAATCCTACGATTAAAATGCCGTAAGAGGATGTTGTGAATCTTCGCAGTCGGTTTACAAGCAATCCAAGAAAAGGTGTACCGATAAAATAGAATAAAATAGAAAAAGAAAAATAGAAATCTTACCCGAGAAATCCTTTTTAGAAGATATAAGACACGAAGTAAGTCTAGTAAACCTTCCAGGCCGGGTAAGTCTGACTGGTTTACGGGTATAACCAGCTGCAGTTGACGTTCTCGCTACACGCTTCAGTGGACTTAATTTAAAGATTTAACCCTTTCCCATCTCCACACGTAGCTTAACTTAATAAGTAACAGACCATTTGTATAAACATTATGGAACAATAATGTGAAATTTCTCATCATTTGCTACAATGTTTTAAAATTCGTTTGATATGTATTTTCATTAATTATAAAAGAATAACTTGCCTAGTGTTTTTCAGAGTTTGTGCGTTGGTATACCCTACTCACCGAGGTAGGTCATAGAAGTACCCAACCACTGACCGAGGTACCAAAAACTACCGAGGTATTTTTTCCATTACCTCGGTGTGTTTACCTCTAAAGTAACGCAGAATGCTCGTCTATGTTTATATCTTTAAAAATGTACGATACCTCGGTGTGTCGATTTTGGGCGTGTAAGGGTGCTGTGTGTGACTCCACACACCTTGTCCCGATATTCTACTTAAACTCAGGCGTGCGCATGCGCAGTATATCAGAAAATGCACACAGCAAGTGGCAGGGTCCCCACTTCATGAGGTATGTACTTTTATAGTGATTTTGATCATGGAAACACATGGATGTTCAGCAATTGTTGATGTAAAATATGTTAATGAGTTCGAACAGCTTTGCTTCTTTGCATACACGAATGAAATACAATTCTTGCCAAATGTGTAAAGCTATGGTTTGAAGACGTTTCGAATGAGCTACTTGAATGTATATAAATAAAGATGTCAAATCGTTTTCCACAGTTTTAAATGCAACATAGGACTCAGTTGTGATATTGAAGGATAATGACAAGTTTACTCCTCGTTTCTAGAGCTCTGGGCAACAAACGGGTTACGTAATTTATCTAGAAAACTTATTAAACACATGAGATACACAAAGCTGATGTCTTTGTCTCCTATTAAATTCCTCCGTTTGTCAACAATGTGTTTACTGTGTGTCCCATACCGATGTTGCTGTGTGTCCACCGATGTTGCCGTGTGTCCCATACCGATGATGTTGCTGTGTGTCCCATACCGATGTTGCTGTGTGTCCCATACCGAGGTTGAGGGTGTCCCATACTGAGGTTGCTACCTCGGTGTGTTTACCTTGTACTGGTTTCCAAAAAAATATACTACCCCAATTTGCTTATGATAAATGACATTCAGGACCAATTCTTTATGCCATTACATTTGTCTTATATTTGAAACATGTCGAATAAGCATAGACCTCGGTGTGTTTGGGTGGAATTATATACCTTAGTGTGTTGGGTATACCAGTGTGTGTGTGTGTGTGTGTGTGTGTGTGTGTGGAGAAAGATAGAGACAGAGAGAGTGAATGCGAGAGCGAGAGAGAGAGAGAGAGAATGTGTGTTTGTGTGTGTGGCGAGAGAGAGAGAGAGAGAGAGAGAGAGAGAGAGAGAGAGAGAGAGAGAGAGAGAGAGAGAGAGAGAGAGAGAGAGAGATAGATAGAGAGAGAGAGAGAGAGAAAGATAGAGAGAGAATGTTTGTGCTAGAATCGTTTGAAATATAGTAAGATAACAGCTTACATCGATGTTAGTGCATATATATACATGACAGTGTACACACAGTAAACACATTGTTGACAAACGGAGGAATTTAATAGGAGACAAAGACATCAGCTTTGTGTATCTCATGTGTTTAATAAGTTTTCTAGATAAATTACGTAACCCGTTTGTTGCCCAGAGCTCTAGAAACGAGGAGTAAACTTGTCATTATCCTTCAATATCACAACTGAGTCCTATGTTGCATTTAAAACTGTGGAAAACGATTTGACATCTTTATTTATATACATTCAAGTAGCTCATTCGAAACGTCTTCAAACCATAGCTTTACACATTTGGCAAGAATTGTATTTCATTCGTGTATGCAAAGAAGCAAAGCTGTTCGAACTCATTAACATATTTTACATCAACAATTGCTGAACATCCATGTGTTTCCATGATCAAAATCACTATAAAAGTACATACCTCATGAAGTGGGGACCCTGCCACTTGCTGTGTGCATTTTCTGATATACTGCGCATGCGCACGCCTGAGTTTAAGTAGAATATCGGGACAAGGTGTGTGGAGTCACACACAGCACCCTTACACGCCCAAAATCGACACACCGAGGTATCGTACATTTTTAAAGATATAAACATAGACGAGCATTCTGCGTTACTTTAGAGGTAAACACACCGAGGTAATGGAAAAAATACCTCGGTAGTTTTTGGTACCTCGGTCAGTGGTTGGGTACTTCTATGACCTACCTCGGTGAGTAGGGTATACCAACGCACAAACTCTGAAAAACACTAGGCAAGTTATTCTTTTATAATTAATGAAAATACATATCAAACGAATTTTAAAACATTGTAGCAAATGATGAGAAATTTCACATTATTGTTCCATAATGTTTATACAAATGGTCTGTTACTTATTAAGTTAAGCTACGTGTGGAGATGGGAAAGGGTTAAATCTTTAAATTAAGTCCACTGAAGCGTGTAGCGAGAACGTCAACTGCAGCTGGTTATACCCGTAAACCAGTCAGACTTACCCGGCCTGGAAGGTTTACTAGACTTACTTCGTGTCTTATATCTTCTAAAAAGGATTTCTCGGGTAAGATTTCTATTTTTCTTTTTCTATTTTATTCTATTTTATCGGTACACCTTTTCTTGGATTGCTTGTAAACCGACTGCGAAGATTCACAACATCCTCTTACGGCATTTTAATCGTAGGATTATCTTCGTTTAAGGTTTTTACTTTCCAGATTTTGTGAGTGCGTATATTCTTAATTGATTGAGAAAATAAATTTGCAGGAGCTTTTCTCGTCAAAGAATCGCTTCTTTTCTTTTACAATTGTTTTATTTTTTCATATTTCTTACACATATCATGTTTTCTTGTAAAATAAAATAATCTTTTAATGTTTTCAAATAATCTAAACTTTATCGTAATTTTTTTGAAAACGGTTGTTATATCTTGGCTCGTGAAAGATTTTCTTTCTTTCATTCTATAACCATTGTTTGTGAAAATATATTTTAGTTAAGATACTAATCATGTTTAATTCTGTTCCTAGTAAGTATTCTAACTCCTTTTCTTAGGTACTATGTGTTGACCGAATACACGTTTATTAAACGAGTCTAAGCACTACGTACTTTGATTTTACTGTTTGCATATGAGCATTTGCTGAGGTGAAGTGAAATAATTGAAATAGTTTAGCAAAGTGTTATGACTTATAACTTGTTATTTGTTTAATGTAGAGATCTAGACAAGAGCGAGTAAAACAGCTCTTTTCTCCACAATTTTACTTACAAATGTAAGAACTCAACAGAATCGTCTCAATGATACCATTCATTTGGGTACCCACAACATAGTGTTGTTCGGTTAAATAACGATGTTATAAAATGAAATACCAATAATCAAGACGCCTGTTGATGTAATACGTATTCTACGATATCTCGATAATGAAAGAAATACATATTTGTATTGTATTAGAAGTCGGTAACTTTAGTACTCCATTTTAATTGTGTTTGTAGTAGTATCATATTTATGTTTTAAAAGACTGGTGTCAGGTTGTTAAAGTTTAATGTGTTTCACCACACAGAAACTTTCAAAGCAAATCTCTTCTAATTGAATTGATTATCGAAATGCTACACCTTCGGCAAATACGCCTATACGCGGGTTTTTCTTTCCATGACGCGAAGGAGTATTGGTTACAACCGCTGACAATATTGTGTTGTGGTGAATTGAACATTTGGCATTATTCGGTGACACAGTTTGATCAGAGTCAAACCAACTATCGGATATTTGGGAATTAATGCAATAATGATCGCATTTGAACATGTCCATTGTGAAATCGGTACACGTTGGCTTTTGTTAGGTTTAAGTCCACATCAGCCTGTGCACCTTCACAATTTAATCAAGATATACAATGTTTAATTATTTCTTAAATAAGCTCGTTCGAAGCTTCTGCAATCTTGTGTATAATTCGATAAGCCTTTGTAGATTTTAATGCTCATATGGTTAAACATAAATGGCATCTTGTATATGGGCAAGAATTCACTATTGGAATTTTTGGTGTCAACAATCTATTCTGTATGTAGCTTCAATTAAGTACAGATTTAGAAAAAAAATTAATACATTTATTTACACATTTATACCTTACACATCCTTTTGTAAAAAAAAGAATGAACTTAAAAAGTATTGGTTGCAAGAAATAAAGCCTTAAGGTGGAATCATACCTTTAAAATAACGTCGTTTTTGACGTCAAAACGTACGTTTTTGCGACAATGACAGTGTTGTTAAAGAAATCACCATGACATTCTCGTCTGAAGTTGTATTTGGAAACAGTTACCACCAGAGCGAAGAGAATAAAATTACCTGCGTAGTGATGTAATTTACATACAACTGCCAAGACAATAAACGTAAAATACGGGGCGTTGAAATGAAACTTTCGCTAAAATATTTTAACAGTAATTCGTTTATTTTTTAATTTATAAAACATTCGCCCGAGAGATTTTTTTTAAAAACTTATATCATTTAGAATAACCTTTTGTCTATCATTTACAAAAATTTCAAGAAAATCTGTCGTGCACATCTTTAGTAAATCGCATTGACGTTAAAGCTCTGTGACGCGACAAACCGTACACTGCGGAATTTAAATTGAAACGTACCCAGGGTTATTAAAATGAACTCCCGATTTTTCATAAAATAATCAATTTTATTCCTTTATGGAAATTGAAACTGTACCTATTATACTCCTTTAAATATTAAATATTTTTTATATAAACTGACTTGTCTACTTCGCTGTTTATCTGTTAAATCATTTTTTCACATTCCATGCATTAGTATAAGTCTCAAACCGTCGCTTTCAGTTCTTATAGATAGGTTCTATTTCACTTATTCAAATACATGTAATTCGTCATTTACATACATACATTTACATAAACAAATTGATACGGGAACATCAAATAGTAATTCGATATAACAAGAAGTTTCATGAGTTTACATAACCCAACATTTCTGATACGAAATTCTCCGAACAAGAGCATCGTCAGAATAATCATTGAAAAATTGTTAATATAATTTATTATTACTTTCCTAATTTGTCACTCGAGGTATTTTGTAATGTATCTTCAGATAACAGTAAATACAGAATACGTTTCTCTTTATCAGGCAAAAAGCAAGTTTCAGCATATCAAAGATTATAACTTTCATGCAAAGCTTTCTATCTATTTTATTCGTGATCATGCTTTTGTTATTTAAGGAAACACTTTATATGAGGAAAAAAAACGAGAAGAACTATCTGACTTTCTTCCCTTTAGAAAACCTTATGTACAATATTTTATGAAAGTTTTGACTTGATTGTATTCACATAGCTCCGCAGTTCAATTCAACTTAGAGCTATTTGAATACAGATGTTTATTGACAATATCACCCTGTATAATTTGGGTAAATAAGCCACTTTTATTGTCTACATGCATATCCTGTGGAGTGCTATCACATCGTTGTCTGCACTATGTAGTGAGTCTTCGATACAGGTGTCTGTAAATTGTAGACAGTTTATAGTCGGGTAATGATACATTTTGGTTTATAATTGAAAGAGTGTCGACAACACAAGTAATAAGGTTCGAACATGTGACCAAACGTTTGTCCTTCTACGGTTTTATGGCATTGTGATTCACTTAACATCAAACCGATAGTTTGTCTTGGAATTTGGGTTCAGGACAAAAAAACATTCTCTAGACAAAACAAAGTACGGGTAGTTTTAATATAATGGGGACATATTTAGTAAAGAAAGAAAGATAGAAGAAGGGGTGGCTGTGTTTCATTTTCAATTCCACAAAGCGCGTTCCGGCGCACGTTAGCAGTATTACGGCATAGCGTTTTACTAAAAGTCCGACAGATATATTTCCAACACATTTGAGTAAATTGGAGAAGAAATGGTGTTCTAAATTATAATGATTTCTTTTAAAAGAAATATCAAGGGCATTTTTTTTTTAGTAAATTAGACGTAAGATAATAACTGTATTATTAGTCAGCGAGTTCGTTAAAAAAAAACGAGTTTTCCTTTAAAATTATTTAAGGAAAAATTGTGAACTATATATCATTACGGAGTTTATATTATTCGCTTCAAATCGATGTCAATATAGGATGAGATAGTAATGGTCATTCCTTTAATCACACATAACTGCGCAGCTGTGTAAACAGAAATTGCAATTTAATCAAAAACTTGACGCAAACGACAACAACATTATCACGGATAGAATACCAAGAAAGCTTTACATGACAGGTATAGACTTCGAAATTCTGAAAATTGCATATTAGGAACAACATTTTTATACTGTCATCTCAAATACGATACAAAAAACCATGGGTGACATATTATATTTGTGATAATTC
Source organism: Serripes groenlandicus (assembly GCA_031761405.1). Classification (NCBI taxonomy): domain Eukaryota; kingdom Metazoa; phylum Mollusca; class Bivalvia; order Cardiida; family Cardiidae; genus Serripes; species Serripes groenlandicus. The sequence continues at coordinate 94,819 of JASEVX010000332.1, read as the reverse complement.
TATTTCATATATATAGAACAACAGGGAAGTAAACGAGTAAGTTTATACATATGACAAATCCAAACTATTATTTTGGTTTTTTTTGCTAAATTATTTACGACCGTAATTACTTTAATTCTTTAAATAAAAACACATATATACTACCTACCATTATTCTTTAGGGGAAAGCTTAAATTTAGAATTAAATTAGGAAAAAATAAGTATTCATTTTAATTAACCTGGATGCGTCTCAATGTTTAATTCCGCGATGTACGTTACGACGCGCGAAAGAGGTTTAACGGCACTGTGATTTATCAAAAATCAACTCGATAGATATTCTTGAAAGTTTGGCAAATGGTAGACGAATAGGTGTTCTATGTTATATTTTATTTTAAAAAAAATCTCTCGGGCGAATTTTAAATAAATTAGAAATAATCAAATTACTGTTAAAATTTTCTAGCGATTTTTCTATTTTAAGTCGCCTTATGTTACGTTACATTGTCATGACAGATGTATGAAATTGATATCATCACATAGGTTATTGTGTTTTCTTTAGTATAAAGTTAATTTTATCCGAATCCAAATTGAAATGAGGAAGTAATGGTGATTTCTTTAACAACACTGTCATTGTCGCAAAAACGTACGATTTGACGTCAAAAACGACGTTATTTCAAAGGTATGATTCCACCTTAAAACATCATATTTAAGGTTTTAGTATGACAAAAAGTGTGACATTTTGTACATGCACTTTAATGTGTGTGTATAACAGCTTTATTTTGCCTTATTTTAGTGTGTAGTTGATTCAAAACTTATATCTAATAATCAAATTTTCCTAAAAAATCAATCCAGTGTATTTGTCTGCAACAATTGTTTTACAAAAAAAGAATGAAAATTGACATGTGCATGTAACATTTGGTGTCAAACATTGTTACATGCATACATTTATCAAACAAACATAAATTGCAGCACCAAAGGACTTAAATGTTTGCCTTATATTATGCTTTCCTTACCCAGTTGATGAATAAAAACACTTCAAATCTTTGAGTGACTTATGATAGGAAGGCCCAGCATAATATCTTAAATTTTGGTGTCAAATAAATCTTACACATTTTGATCAAATACTTCAATAATGGAATGCTTTCAGTTGTTTTAATTTAATAAAATTTACAAATTATTGGATGATTTAAAAATCTGTAATAATATGAATTCATAATATAATGTATGACAAAAAATAAACTGACATCAAAATGTGCATGTAACCTTGACAAGATGTTACCTACACCATACTTTTTTAAAACTTCAATTATTTGCTTCTCTTTAGACAAGTATCTCCAATCACTGGCTATGCTTTTTGGTAGAACATTTATAAATAAAAAAATATATATTTTTTTTCTCTTAATCAGAAACAACAACCTTTGATATGTGTGTGTAACTGTTTAATTTGACACAAACGTGTCCATGTTACATGCATCCAGCATAGCCATATCTTCTATACAGCAGCTGACAGGCTAATCTATTTAATTTAGAAAAATTCCACTCCTGACAATTAATCTCCAAACCACAAAACAACATATTAAATTTCAAATCTAACTAAATAAAATTGATTTTCAAATTTGTATGTAACATTGACAACAATTATGTCAATGTTACATGCAACAATACATTATAACAGTATAATATTAATAAGTTAATAATTTAGAGATGTTTGAAGTTATTTGATATATTGCATCACATGCTTTTGCTACAAGTAAAAAAAATAACAAATAATATTGTATATAACTGGAATAAATGAGATTTCTAAATGTATGTAACTATTTCAGTTGACACGAAAGTGTCAATGTTACATACTTCAAATATCTAGCAATCAAACATACACAGTAGTAAATACAACCTGAATCAGAAGAGCTGGTCCCAACTTCTAACATATAATCCACAAACTAAAGAAGATTTTATATGTTTAATGGATATAAATGACATTTTAATATATGGCTATCAACGTGTCAATGTTACATGCATCAAATGGAGCTTTATTTTTATTTTTTAGGATGTTTACTTATGAAATTCATTCACAAAAAACACACTGACCCCAACAGCCATGAAATAGGCTAGGACAGAAGCAAGATATATTATTTGAAACAAACATAAGTCTGCACAAACTTTACAAGTGTAACATTGACACCAACCATATCTTTTTGCTATTTTTTCCTGTTAAACGACAAGACAGTATTTCTCATTCAAAGGGTAAATGTTGGAACAAACTCCAACATCATTTCACACCATAGCACAAATTAGAGCGTCTTTCAATTATATGAGATATGAACATTTGAAATAATCTTGGTGTCAATGTTACATACTCCATATTTCAATAACTATGACATTTAAAGAAGACAAGAAGACATATTTTAAAAAAAGTATCTTGGTTTTAGATGTCTTGCTAGAAGAACTTAGTAGTAAGGCATTTTATAAAATGAATAAAGGTGATCTATTTTTTTGTTTCAATGTCACACTTTGTGTTGCATTAGTGAATTCTTGCCCATATTGTAACTTCCGCATCGATGGTGTAATGATTTAAATCTACATAAATGCCATCTTGTATATTGTAACAATCGCTTCTGTGGTGTAGTGATTTGAATCTACATAAATGCCATCTTGTATATTGTAACAATCGCTTCGGTGGTGTAGTGATTTGAATATACATAAATGACATCTTGTATATTGTAACAACCGCTTCTGTGGTGTAGTGATTTTAATCTACATAAATGCCATCTTGTATATTGAAACAACCTCTTCTGTGGTGTAGTGATTTGAATCTACATAAATGACATCTTGTATATTGTAACAACCGCTTCTGTGGTGTAGCGATTTGAATATACATAAATGTCATCTTGTATATTGTAACAACCGCTTCTGTAGTGTAACGATTTGAATATACATACATGACATCTTGTATATTGTAACAATCGCTTCTGTAGTGTAGTGACTTGAATCTACATAAATGCCATCTTGTATATTGTAACAACCGCTTCTGTGGTGTAGCGATTTGAATAAACATAAATGACATCTTGTATATTGTAACAGCCGCTTCTGTGGTGTAGTGATTTAAATCTACATGAATGACATCTTGTATATTGTAACAACCGCTTCTGTGGTCTAGCGATTTGAATATACATAAATGACATCTTGTATTTTGTAACAACAACTTCTGTGGTGTAGTGATTTAAATCTACATTCATGCCATCTTGTATATTATAACAACCTCTTCTGTGGTGTAGTGATTTGAATCTACATAAATGACATCTTGTATATTGTAACAGCCGCTTATGTGGTGTAGTGATTTAAATCTACATGAATTTCATCTTGTATATTGTAACAACCGCTTCTGTAGTGTATTGATTTGAATCTACATGAATGTCATCTTGTATATTGTAACAACCGCATCGGTGGTGTAGTTATTTGAATATACATGAATGCCATCTTGTATATTGGAACAACCGCTTCTGTAGTGTATTGATTTGAATCTACATGAATGTCATGTTGTATATTGTAACAACAGCTTCTGTGGTGTAGTGATTTAAATCTACATTCATGCCATCTTGTATATTGTAACAGCCGCTTCTGTGGTGTAGTGATTTGAATCTACATAAATGCCATCTTGTATAGTGTAACAACCGCTTCTGTGGTGTAGTGATTTGAATGTACATAAATGCCATCTTGTATATTGTAACAACCGCTTCTGTGGTGTATTGATTTGAATCTACATGAATGTCATCTTGTATATTGTAACAACCGCATCGGTGGTGTAGTGATTTGAATATACATAAATGCCATCTTGTATATTGTAACAACCGCTTCTGTAGTGTAGCGATTTGAATATATATAAATGTCATCTTGTATATTGTAACAACCGCTTCTGTGGTGTAGCGATTTGAATATACATAAATGACGTATTGTATATTGTAACAACCGCTTCTTTAGTGTAGTGACTTGAATCTACATAAATGCCATCTTGTATATTGTAACAACCGCTTCTGTGGTGTAGCGATTTGAATATACATAAATGACATCTTGTATATTGTAACAACCGCTTCTGTGGTGTAGTGATTTGAATATACATACATGACATCTTGTATATTGTAACAACCGCTTCTGTGGTGTAGTGATTTAAATCTACACTCATGCCATCTTGTATATTGTAACAGCCGCTTCTGTGGTGTAGTGATTTAAATCTACATTCATGCCATCTTGTATATTGTAACAGCCGCTTCTGTGGTGTAGTGATTTGAATCTACATGAATGTCATCTTGTATATTGTAACAACCGCATCGGTGGTGTAGTGATTTGAATATACATGAATGCCATATTGTATATTGGAACAACCGCTTCTGTAGTGTATTGATTTGAATCTACATCAATGTCATGTTGGATATTGTAACAACCGCTTCTGTGGTGTAGTGATTTGAATCTACATAAATGCCATCTTGTATATTTAAAAAACCGCATTGGTCGTGTAGTGATTTGAATTTACATAAATGACATCTTGTATATTGTAACAGCCGCTTCTGTGGTGCAGTGATTTAAATCTACATGAATGTCATCTTGTATATTGTAACAACCGCTTCTGTAGTGTATTGATTTGAATCTACATGAATGTCATCTTGTATATTGTAACAACAGCTTCTGTGGTGTAGTGATTTGAATATACATGAATGTCATGTTGTTTATTGTAATAACCGCTTCTGTGGTGTAGTGATTTGAATCTACATAAATGCCATCTTGTATATTTAAAAAACCGCATTGGTGGTGTAGTGATTTGAATTTACATAAATGACATCTTGTATATTGTAACAGCCGCTTCTGTGGTGCAGTGATTTAAATATACATGAATGTCATCTTGTATATTGTAACAACCGCTTCTGTGGTGTAGTGATTTGAATCTACATAAATGACATCTTGTATATTGTAACAACCGCTTCTGTGGTGTAGTGATTTAAATCTACATTCATGCCATCTTGTATATTGTAACAGCCGCTTCTGTGGTGTAGTGATTTAAATATACATGAATTTCATCTTGTATATTGTAACAACCGCTTCTGTGGTGTAGTGACTTGAATCTACATGAATGTCATCTTGTATATTGTAACAACCGCATCGGTGGTGTAGTGATTTGAATATACATGAATACCATATTGTATATTGGAACAACCGCTTCTGTAGTGTATTGATTTGAATCTACATGAATGTCATGTTGTATATTGTAACAACCGCTTCTGTGGTGTAGTGATTTGAATCTACTAAATGCCATCTTGTATATTTAAAAAACAGCATTGGTCGTGTAGTGATTTGAATTTACATAAATGACATCTTGTATATTGTAACAGCCGCTTCTGTGGTGCAGTGATTTAAATCTACATGAATGTCATCTTGTATATTGTAACAACCGCTTCTGTAGTGTATTGATTTGAATCTACATGAATGTCATGTTGTATATTGTAACAACCGCTTCTGTAGTGTATTGATTTGAATCTACATGAATGTCATCTTGTATATTGTAACAACAGCTTCTGTGGTGTAGTGATTTAAATCTACATTCATGCCATCTTGTATATTGTAACAGCCGCTTCTGTGGTGTAGTGATTTGAATCTACATGAATGTCATGTTGTTTATCGTAACAACCGCTTCTGTGGTGTAGTGATTTGAATCAACATAAATGCCATCTTGTATATTTAAAAAACTGCATTGGTGGTGTAGTGATTTGAATTTACATAAATGACATCTTGTATATTGTAACAGCCGCTTCTGTGGTGCAGTGATTTAAATATACATGAATGTCATCTTGTATATTTTAACAACCGCTTCTGTAGTGTATTGATTTAAATCTACATTCATGCCATGTTGTATATTGTAACAGCCGCTTCTGTGGTGTAGTGATTTGAATCTACATAAATGCCATCTTGTATATTGTAACAACCGCTTCTGTGGTGTAGTGATTTGAAACTACATACATGACATCTTGTATATTGTAACAACCGCTTCTTAGGTGTAGTGATTTAAATCTACATTCATGCCATCTTGTATATTGTAACAGCCGCTTCTGTGGTGTAGTGATTTAAATATACATGAATTTCATCTTGTATATTGTAACAACCGCTTCGGTAGTGTAGTGATTTGAATCTACATAAATGCCATCTTGTATATTGTAACAACCGCTTCTGTGGTGTAGTGATTTGAATCTACATAAATGACATCTTGTATATTGTAACAACGGCTTCTGTGGTGTAGTGATTTGAATCTACATAAATGACATCTTGTATATTGTAACAACCGCTTCTGTAGTGTATTTATTTGAATCTACATGAATGTCATCTTGTATATTGTAACAACCGCATCGGTGGTGTAGTGATTTGAATATACATGAATGCCATCTTGTATATTGGAACAAGCGCTTCTGTAGTGTATTGATTTGAATCTACATGAATGTCATGTTGTATATTGTAACAACCGCTTCTGTTGTGTAGTGATTTGAATCTACATAAATGCCATCTTGTATATTTAAAAAACCGCATTGGTCGTGTAGTGATTTGAATTTACATAAATGACATCTTGTATATTGTAACAGCCGCTTCTGTGGTGCAGTGATTTAAATCTACATGAATGTCATCTTGTATATTGTAACAACCGCTTCTGTAGTGTATTGATTTGAATCTACATGAATGTCATGTTGTATATTGTAACAACAGCTTCTGTGGTGTAGTGATTTGAATTTACATGAATGCCATCTTGAATATAGTAACAACCGCATTGGTGGTGTAGTTATTTGAATCTACATAAATGCCATCTTGTTTATTGTAGCAACTGCTTCTGTGGTGTAGTGATTTGAATATACATGAATGCCATCTTGTATATTGAAACAACCGATTCTGTGTTGTAGTGACTTGAATCTACATAAATGCCATCTTGTATATTGAAACAAATGCTTCTGTGGTGTAGTGATTTAAATCTACATAACTGCCATCTTGTATATTGTAACTACCGCACCGGTGACGTAGTGATTTGAATCTACATAAATGACATCTTGTAAATTGTAACAACCGCGTCTGTGGTGTAGCGATTTGAATATACATACATGACATCTTGTATATTGTAACAACCGCTTCTGTAGTGTAGCGATTTGAATATATATAAATGTCATCTTGTATATTGTAACAACCTCTTCTGTGGTGTACCGATTTGAATATACATACATGACATCTTGTATATTGTATCAACCGCTTCTGTGGTGTAGTGATTTGAATCTACATAGATGTAACAACCGCTTCTGTAGTGTAGTGATTTGAATCAACATGAATGACATATTGTATATTGTAACAACCGCATTGGTGGTGTAGTGATTTGAATCTACATGAATGCCATCTTATATATTGTAACAACCTTTCTGTGGTGTAGTGATTTTAATCTACATTAACGCCATCTTGTATATTGTAACAACCTCTTCTGTAGTTCTGTAGTGTAGTGATTTGAATCTACATAAATGCCATCTTGTATATTGTAACAACCGCATTGGTGGTGTAGTGATTTGAATCTACATAAATGACATCTTGTATATGTTAACAACTGCTTCTGTGGTGTAGTGATTTCAATCTACATAAATTCCATCTTGTATATTGTAACAACCGCTTCTGTGGTGTAGTGATTTGAATCTACATAAATGCCCATGTTGTATATTGTGACAACCGCTTCTGTGGTATAGTGATTTGAATCTACATAAATGCCATCTTGTATATTGTAACAACCGCTTCTGTGGTATAGTGATTTGAATCTACATAAATGCCATCTTGTATATTGTAACAACCGCTTCTGTGGTATAGTGATTTGAATCTACATAAATGCCATCTTGTATATTGTAACAACCGCTTCTGTGGTATAGTGATTTGAATATACATAAATGACATCTTGTATATTGTAACAACCACTTATGTGGTGTAGTGATTTGAATCTACATAAATGCCATCTTGTATATTGTAACAACCGCTTCTGTAGTGTGTTGATTTGAATCTACATAAATGACATCTTGTATATTGTAACAACCGCTTCTGTGGTGTAGTGATTTGAATCCACATAAATGACATGATGTATATTGTAACAACCGCTTCTGTGGTGTAGTGATTTGAATCTACATAAATGGCTTTTTGTATATTGTAACAACCGCTTCTGTGGTATAGTGATTTGAATCTACATACATGACATCTTGTATATTGTAACAATCGCTTCTCTGGTGTAGTGATTTGAATATACATAAATGCCATCTTGTATATTGTAACAACCGCTTCTGTAGTGTAGTGATTTAAATCTACATAAATGCCATCTTGTATATTGTAACAACCGCTTCTGTGGTGTAGTGATTTGAATCTACATAAATGACATCTTGTATATTTTAACAAGCACTTCTGTTGTGTAGTGATTTGAATCTACATACATGACATCTTGTATATTGTAACAACCACTTCTGTTGTGTAGTGATTTGAATCTACATACATGACATCTTGTATATTGTAACAACCGCTTCTGTGGTGTAGTGATTTGAATCTACATAAATGACATCTTGTATATTGTAACAATCGCTTCTGTGATGTAGTGATTTGAATATACATACATGACATCTTGTATATTGTAACAACCGCTTCTGTAGTGTAGTGATTTAAATCTACATAAATGCCATCTTGTATATTGTAACAACCGCTTCTGTGGTGTAGCGATTTGAATCTACATGAATGACATCTCGTATATTGTAACAACCGCTTCTGTGGTGTAGTGATTTGAATATACAAAAATGACATCTTGTATATTGTAACAACCGCTTCTGTGGTGTAGTGATTTGAATCTACATAAATGACATCTTGTATATTGTAACAACCGCTTCTGTGGTGTAGTGATTTAAATCTACATAAATGACATCTTGTATATTGTAACAACCGCTTCTGTGGTGTAGTGATTTAAATCTACATAAATGCTATCTTGTATATTGTAACAACCGCTTCTGTGGTGTAGTGATTTGAATATACATAAATGACATCTTGTATATTGTAACAACCGCTTCTGTGGTGTAGTGATTTGAATCTACACAAATGACATCTTGTATATTGTAACTACCGCACCGGTGACGTAGTGATTTGAATATACATAAATGACATCATGTATATTGTAACAATCGCTTCTGTGGTGTAGTGATTTGAATATACATAAATGACATCTTGTATATTGTAACAACCGCGTCTGTGGTGTAGTGATTTGAATCTACATACATGTCATCTTGTATATTGTAACAACCGCTTCTGTAGTGTATTGATTTGAATATACATAAATGGCATCTTGTATATTGTAACAATCGCTTCTGTGGTGTAGTGATTTGAATATACATAAATGACATCTTGTATATTGTAACAATCGCTTCTGTGGTGTAGTGATTTGAATATACATAAATGACATCTTGTATATTGTAACAACCGCTTCTGTGGTGTAGTGATTTGAATCTACATAAATGACATCTTGTATATTGTAACAACCACTTCTGTTGTGTAGTGATTTGAATATACATACATGACATCTTGTATATTGTAACAACCGCTTCTGTGGTGTAGTGATTTGAATCTACATACATGACATCTTGTATATTGTAACAACCGCTTCTGTGGTGTAGTGATTTGAATCTACATAAATGCCATCTTGTATATTGTAACAACCTAGTGATTTAAATCTACGTAACTGCCATCTTGTATATTGTAACAACCTAGTGATTTGAATCTACAAGAATGCCATCTTGTTTATTGTAACAACCGCTTCTGTGGTGTAGTGATTTGAATCTACATAAATGCCATCTTGTATATTGTAACAAACGCTTCTGTGGAGTAGTGATTTGAATCTACATAAATTCCATCTTGTATATTGTAACAACCGCTTCTGTGGTGTAGTGACTTGAATCTACATAAATTCCATCTTGTATATTGTAACAACCGCTTCTGTGGTGTAGTGATTTGAATCTACATAAATGGCTTTTTGTATATTGTAACAACCGCTGATGTGGTGTAGTGATTTAAATCTACATAAATGCCATGTTGTATATTGTAACAACCGCTGATGTGGTGTAGTGATTTAAATCTACATAAATGCCATGTTGTATATTGTAACAACCGCTTCTGTGGTGTAGTGATTTGAATCTACATAAATGCCATGTTGTATATTGTAACAACCGCTTCTGTGGTATAGTGATTTGAATCTACATAAATGCCATCTTGTATATTGTAACAACCGCTTCTGTGGTATAGTGATTTGAATCTACATAAATGCCATCTTGTATATTGTAACAACCGCTTCTGTGGTATAGTGATTTGAATCTACATAAATGCCATCTTGTATATTGTAACAACCGCTTCTGTGGTGTAGTGATTTGAATCTTCATAAATGACATGTTGTATATTGTAACAACCGCTTCTGTGGTGTAGTGATTTGAATCTACATAAATGGCTTTTTGTATATTGTAACAACCGCTTCTGTGGTGTAGTGATTTGAATCTACATACATGACATCTTGTATATTGTAACAATCGCTTCTCTGGTATAGTGATTTGAATATACATAAATGCCATCTTGTATATTGTAACAACAGCTTCTGTAGTGTAGTGATTTAAATCTACATAAATGCCATCTTGTATATTGTAACAACCGCTTCTGTGGTGTAGTGATTTAAATCTACATAAATGCCATCTTGTATATTTATAACAACCGCTTCTGTGGTGTAGTGATTTAAATCTACATAAATGCCATCTTGTATATTGTAACAACCGCTTCTGTGGTGTAGCGATTTGAATATACATGAATGACATCTTGTATATTGTAACAACCGCTTCTGTGGTGTAGTGATTTGAATATACATAAATGACATCTTGTATATTGTAACAACCGCTTCTGTGGTGTAGTGATTTAAATCTACATAAATGCCATCTTGTATATTTATAACAACCGCTTCTGTGGTGTAGTGATTTAAATCTACATAAATGCCATCTTGTATATTGTAACAACCGCTTCTGTGGTGTAGCGATTTGAATATACATGAATGACATCTTGTATATTGTAACAACCGCTTCTGTGGTGTAGTGATTTGAATATACATAAATGACATCTTGTATATTGTAACAACCGCTTCTGTGGTGTAGTGATTTGAATCTACATAAATGACATCTTGTATATTGTAACAACTGCTTCTGTGGTGTAGTGATTTAAATCTACATAAATGACATCTTGTATATTGTAACAACCGCTTCTGTGGTGTAGTGATTTAAATCTACATAAATGCTATCTTGTATATTGTAACAACCGCTTCTGTGGTGTAGTGATTTGAATCTACATAAATGACATATTGTATATTGTAACAACCGCTTCTGTGGTGTATTGATTTAAATCTACATAAATGACATCTTGTATATTGTAACAACCGCTTCTGTGGTGTAGTGATTTGAATCTACATAAATCACATCTTGTATATTGTAACAACCGCTTCTGTGGTGTAGTGATTTGAATCTACATAAATGACATCTTGTATATTGTAACAACTGCTTCTGTGGTGTAGTGATTTGAATCTACACAAATGACATCTTGTATATTGTAACTACTGCACCGGTGACGTAGTGATTTGAATATACATAAATGACATCTTGTATATTGTAACAATCGCTTCTGTGGTGTAGTGATTTGAATATACATAAATGACATCTTGTATATTGTAACAACCGCTTCTGTGGTGTAGTGATTTGAATCTACATATATGTCATCTTGTATATTGTAACAACCGCTTCTGTAGTGTATTGATTTGAATATACATAAATGGCATCTTGTATATTGTAACAATCGCTTCTGTGGTGTAGTGATTTGAATATACATAAATGACATATTGTATATTGTAACAATCGCTTCTGTGGTGTAGTGATTTGAATATACATAAATGACATCATGTATAATGTTACAACCGCTTCTGTGGTGTAGTGATTTGAATCGACATAAATGACATCTTGTATATTGTAACAACCACTTCTGTTGTGTAGTGATTTGAATATACATACATGACATCTTGTATATTGTAACAACCGTTTCTGTGGTGTAGTGATTTGAATCTACATACATGACATCTTGTATATTGTAACAACCGCTTCTGTGGTGTAGTGATTTGAATCTACATAAATGACATGTTGTATATTGTAACTACTGCATCGTTGGTGTAGTAATTTGAGCTGGATATTCGAGTTCGATCAACGGTCGTCTCTTACAAAATATTACTCTTGGCTTTGCTTCCCGTGTCTCAAGGTTGTGTCTGGGTTCCAAGATTTCAGAACGGGCGTTCCGGGTTCGATCCCTGCATTTAGTGGCCTTAACAAAATGCCCATGGGCAAGGCACAAATCCTAGGCAAGTACTGGTTGAGTCTGTTACTGCATTTGGTGGCCATCGACAAATGCCCTTGGGCAATGCACATATCCTAGGCAAGTACTGGTTGAGCTTGGAACTGCATTTGGCAGCCACTGTAAAATTCCTTTCGGCAAGGCACATATCCTAGATAAGAAGTAGTTGAGCCTGGTACTGCATTTGGTGGCCATTGTGAAGTACCCTTGGGCAAGGCAGATATTCTAGGCAAGTTCTGGTTGAGTCTGGTACTGCATTTGGCGGCCATTGAGAAATACCCTTGGGCAAAGCACATAACCTAGGCAAGTACTGGTTGAGTCTGGTACTGCATTTGGCGGCAACTGTGAAATGCCCTTGGGCAAGGCACATATCCTAGGCAAGTACTGGTTAAGCCTGGTACTGCATTTGGCGGCCATTGTGAAATGCCCTTTGGCAAGGCACATATCCTAAGTTAGTACTGATTGAGCCTGGTACTGCATTTAGCGGGCATTGTGAAATACCCTTTGGCAAGGCACATATCCTAGGCAAGTACTGGTTAAGCCTGATACTGCATTTGGCGGCCATTCTGAAATACCCTTTGGCAAGGCACATATCCTAAGTTAGTACTGATTGAGCCTGGTACTGCATTTAGCGGGCATTGTGAAATACCCTTTGGCAAGGCACATATCCTAGGCAAGTACTTGTTGAGCCTAGTACTGCATTTGGCGGCCATTGTGAAATGCCCTTTGGCAAGGCACATATCCTAGGCAAGTACTGGTTGAGCCTGGCGGCCACTGTGAAATGCCTTTGAGCAAGGTACATATCCTAGGCAAGTACTGGTTGAGCCTGGTACTGCATGTGGCGGCCATTGTAAAATGCCCTTGGGCAAGGCACATTTCCCAGGCAAGTACTGGTTGAGCCTGGTACTGCATTTGGCGGCCATTGTGAAATGCGCTTGGGCAAGGCACATTTCCCAAGCAAGTACTGGTCGAGCCTGGTACTACATTTGGCGTCCATTGAGAAACGCCCTTGGGCAAGGCACATTGCATAGGCAAGTACTGTTTGAGCCTCGTACTGCATTGTCACAATGAAATCTTATATACGTGTTATGTTTCCGTGATACGACTGGTTTATGCGAATTCTATTATGTTCTGTTAAAGAGGGTGCTCTTTGGAGTGTAGCATATGCAACAACCGTGGGTGCTTGACGATGGTAATTTGTTTAAGGGGACGTTTTAAGTTTTAATGTGAATAGAGAAGCTGATATGGATGGACGCTGGACGCAATTGTCCCAAACAAATGTCACATATTGGAACATGATTTTAAACCATGACACGCAAGAAATATTGGCATAATAATTGATTGCCTCGTGTTTCGGAGGTCGCGGGTTCGATCCCCGGATGAGTGATATCCAAAGACTAAATATGATAGCAATGAATTATGCTCCTTGACGCACAAGATTGCGGGGTGAATATTACGAGTGACTCTAAATGGACTAGCAGAACTGGTCAATTATCCTGAAGACGCCGTGATATAACCGAATGATTATAGAAAGCGGCGTTAAACACCAAACAATTCAAATCAAAAGTTACAAAAGGGTCCTTATCAGAGGGACTGGAATCCCGGTAGCTCAGTCTGTGGCGACGCGAGCTTAAACATAAGGGATTGTACGTGCAAAACCTAGCCAGGTCATAACTATTTACGACGTTTTACATCAAAGTCAATGCGACAAGCGTCATTCTTCTTCAACCGATGGGCTTAAAGTATATGTTGGAAAGCAGACAGTTGCTCTGAAAGAACTGTTGTGTGAAGTTGTGGCGTAAGAAGATCAGAAAACACATATGTTGCATGTGAACTTGCCGACGTGATATGACTGGAAAAAACCTCCCGCTTAATACATAGTTTATCCAATAGCAAGTCAATACCGAAGCTGATCTAGAGCTTTACTAGTTGACACGTTGCGATGGTCGGTTTTCGTGTGACGCGGTCTTTTAGGCTAAATGTCAACATTTGGCGCAATGCTCGTCATGCGATAGCCCAGCCCAGGTAGCTCAGTCGGTAGCGACGCAAGCTGTCAATCCAGGGGTTGTGAGTTCGAACCCCAGCTCGGCAAACATTCCTTCCGACGTTTGACAAAAATTATTGTGACAAGAGTAATTCGTTTTTCACTATTGGGCTAACAGTTTATGTTGAAAAGCAGCCAGTTGCTTGGAAAGAATGTTGTATGAAGTACTAGTGTGATAGAACCAAGAAACATATGCGTAGGTGAACTGGCCGCAATGATACGACTGAAATATTGTTGGAAACGGCGTTTAACCCCAATCTATCAATCAATCGTCATGCGATAAACAGGGGAGACAACACACCGCTATCTAGCCGTACTATGTATTGACTAATTTGATTGTTATCTGCTCGTGTTATATCTCCGCCAAATATCGGACATTTCCTTAATAAGTTGATCATGGTGCCCCGGGATAGTATACTTGGTTGTTTATTGATAAGGAGCGAATTTAAGGTGGATTCATACCTTTGAAATAACGTCTTTTTTTACGTCAAAACGTAAGTCTTTTTGACAATAACAGCGTGGTTAAAGAAATCGCTACTTCTGTCCTGTTTGAATTGGTATACAAACACCAATAATACCGAATTATAGAAAATAAAATTACCTGTGTCATGATATAAATTTAATGTATCTGCCATGACGATTCAGATAAAAATAACCGTTTGTTAATGAAAGTTTCGCTGGAATATTTTAAAGTAATTACATAATTTTTAATTTACTAAACATTAACCCGAGAGATTAATTTAAGAAATACATATCATTACGATCGCCCTTTCTACTACAAGTTACCAGAATTTCCAGTAAATCTGTGGAGCCGATTTTTAGTAAATCAGAATGCCGTTTTACCGATGTCGCACGTCGGTACGCACATTGCGATATTTGAACTGAAACGCAGTTAGTGAAATTAAAGTTGACAACATTTTGTTTTGCACAATAAATATCAACTTCATGGTATCATGAAATCAACTCCCTACTAAAAATGGATATTTTAATTTATTTCTTCCCGAATAGTTATTTTATTGCAAATGATACAGTATATAAATAGACGTAATACAGGATACAGGATAATCATACTTGGAAATCTGTTTATATATTATTATACATGGGGTAATCAAAAAGTAATAAAACTTTCTTAGTGATTCTTGTATTAGTTAATACATACATGTATTTCGGATTTCATACCATATGTATATTTGTTTTTTCTCTAACTTATAGCGAATTGATATTTCTAAAAGTGTCATTAGTTTAGTCTAAATCGTTGTCAAAGAAACGAGTTGAGGCATAGACGGGCCACAGCATAATTTCACAAGAAAGTACCACTTTAAGCTGTGTATATTTCAAATATACACAAACAGAAGATACCGAAAATGTGCATGACATTAATTTGTTGTGAAATAGGTAAGTTTCGTCACGGCGCACTGCTCGAAAAGGATCTATACCTAAAATGTAATTATTTTAGCATGAATAAATATCAACCCGTCACTACTCATAGATTCACGAAATTTGTATATGTTGCGTTACTGATGCACAATTCTCACGATAGCATATATCGATATTGATGAAAATATCATTCTCGCTATCTCGTAAAGATTCAAGTATTCTTTTGTTGTATTTTTAATGTATTTAATATATAAATTGCAATATAGTAGCTACTTTGAATCTTTAAAGAGAAGCAAATAAATACAACCTACCATTATTTACTAGGAGAGAAAGGGGGTACTTAAAAGATTGCAATTGATGATTATAATGAAAACATGTAATTTATTACCTTCACTAGACACCTGCGTATCTATCTAATATTTTTTGCAGTGAACGTTCCGAAGCGCGACAGACGTTTAACTGCAATATGATTTATTAAAGATCGGCTCTATATATATTCTTGAAATTTCGGCAAATGGTAGACAAACATGTGTCCTAAATTTTATATCTTTTAAATAAAAATCTCTCTGGCGAATTTTTAATAAATCAGAAATAATCTTATAACTCTTAAAATATTTTGGCGAAAATTTCATTTAATTCACATTTTCTTATCTAATTTGTCATGGCAGATGTATGGAATTGATATCAGCACGCATGCAATTCTGTTATCTTCATTTTGTCTACATGTTTCCAAGGTCGCTTTCTGAAGATATGTTGTATGTTGTTGTAGGTTAACCCTTATCCCGCTTCACGATTTTCATAACATATTATGCAATACTTTAGAAAGAGATTGAGATATATGAGCCGTCCCGCGAGAAAACCAAAATTGTGGACTCTGCGTAAAGTATCGACCTGGATCAGCCTAAGCATGCCACGTAGGCTGACCCGGACGGACACTTTTCGCCTCCTGTGGATTTTCTGTTTCAGGAATCATTACTCTATACCTCTATTCCTCTGAAACGGGAACGTATCGGCCCGGATCAGTCTGCGCAGACTGCGCAGGCTGATCTGTGTCGATACATTACGTAGAGGCCATAATGTTGGTTTTCTCGAGGGACGGCTCATATGGTGACCACGATTTGACTTCATGTTGACTGCTACCCTGCCTTTAACCCTTTCCCACATACACACAAATCTTCAGCAGACTTATTTGAAAATATTCAGTCGAACATATGGAAAATCTATAAGAAGGAAATTATAATTATCATCGAGCCCTCCCGCGAGAAAACCAACGTTATGGTCTCTGCGAAATGGATCGACCTAGATCAGCCTGCGCAGTCTGCGCAGACTGATCTGGGCCGATACGTTCCGTTTCAAGGGGATAGAGGTATAGAGTAATGATTCCAGAAAATCCACAGGAGGCGAAAATTGTCCCTCCGGGTTAGCCTACGTGGCATGCTTAGGTTGATCGGAGTCGATACTTTACGCAGAGTCCACAATATTGGTTTTCCCGCGGGACGGCTCATATTATCACAGTAATTCCTGGGTACATTAACAATACTATCGGTAGAACTTATCCTGCCACCAATGCATCCGTCGTACTGCTATCTCCGCAACCCTAATTTACTGCATGTTCTTTTTAGCTTTTGGTCTTAATCTACCGGGGATCGAACCATGATTTCCCTAACCTCAGGCCGACAGTCTGACCACTTCATCAACGCATCGACATCATTATTATTATTTCTACTATTAGTATAATTAATAGTAGTAGTAATAGTAGTAGTAGTAGTAGTAGTAGTAGTAGTAGTAGTAGTAGTAGTAGTAGTAGTAGTAATAGTAGTAGTAGTAGTAGTAGTAGTAGTAGTAGTAGTAGTAGTAGTAGTAGTAGTAGTAGTAGTAGTAGTAGTAGTAGTAGTAGTAGTAGTAGTAGTAGTAGTTGTGGTAGTAGTAGTTGTAGTATTAGTAGTTGTAGTTATAGTTGTAGTAGTTGAATTAGTGGTAGTAGTTGTAGTATTAGTAGTTTTTATTTATTTATTTATTTATTTATTCCTTTTAATTCCTCCTATTGGAGATCAATAAATAAACATACAAAGTTTTGCTATATTAACAATAAACAATATGAAAAGAAAGGATAGTGCTGGGGCTATATTTACACATGTTATTATATATATAAAAAAACGCCGTTAATGGGCATATTTTATCTTTTCTGAACACAGAACTTATATAAGATTTTTCAGACAGCTGTATGCATAAGTTAAACATCGTTTGCAAAGTAGAGCTTTGTTTTCTGCATCAATGTTCGTATCAGGTTCCGATCCCAGGACTTTCAACATGAATATATCCGGGGCGTCGGAGCCTAATTCGTCTGCGAGTTCGGTGTTAATGTTTAGTCTTATATCCTGTTACAGCAGTGATCTCGGAAGCAACGATCCTGGACATTCGCAGAGAGCATGTTTAATGCCATCAGGCGTGGACTCCGAGCACAAATTACAATACTGATTTGTATCGCCCGGGATAGCTGTCCATGCTTTGGCTAATCTTCTGACAACTTTTGGGCTTAACTCGGTATACATATCATAAAGTAAGCATGTGCTCATTGAGATTGTAGCTGTTGAAATATTATGAAATCCGGGTCGGCACTCATCCTCGACCTCCAATTTTGTGTTTCACATGCATTAACGACATTTTTAACAGCCCATTTCCAACTATATTTAGACGGCAACGTAGCTGAATTATAAATGTATGCATGTAGTATGTGCAGAAGACCGTACTTACTTAGTATGTTCGTTATGTCAGGGATGAAGCCCTTTTTTTGATGGGTTTTGCATATATGACAAGCATCTGTTGAGGAATACATTTTTACTCAACGATCCGTTTTTAAGACTGAGAAGTTTGTGCAGAAACATCAACTTTCTGATATCAATTCTTGACGATAGACTATGTATGCCGACCATGGATTCACACATATCTGATCTCGTTCTGGTTTTGAAACCCTGTATTGACTTTACAATAAAGTGTTGTACCTTGTCCACTGTATTTGTGTCAGCCTGTGACATCTCATTCCAAAGCTCACACCCGTATAATGCTGTAGGTACAATTATGCTATTATATAGTTTAATTGGGTTTAAAGCATCAGACCGCATACCTATATCGGCAAGTGCAAAAAATGCATTTTTCGCCTTTTGACACCTTTCTTTAATTCGATTTGTTAATTTAAGTGATGCGTCTTGTCTTATACCAAGGTGTACTGCATGATCAGTTTCAAAAATATACGTATCACCAATGATAAGAGAAATTGGCGAGTCATGTTTAGGTTTGTTAAATACGACTATATTAGATTTGCTCGCATTAACTTCGAATTTCCACCTGTTGGTATATCGATAGACAATATCTAATAGGAGTTGCAGCGTGTTCGGAGTCAGGGAAATAAGGGAAAGATCATCGGCGAATGCAGGATTGCCGCATCTGAGGGTATGCCCGATGTTTAAACTATATTGCGAGTCCTCTAGTTGTTGTAAAAGTTCATTCATATATACGAGATAGAAAAATGTAGAAGCTACCCCTCCCTGCCGTACGCCTTTCTGTATATTTACAGTACATGAAGTCGCGCCGTTTACACGGATACGGCACGTTAATTTCTCATATGAATTGATTATGATCCTTAGGATTTTACCTTTTAGTCCTAATTGTGTTAGTTTAAAGAAAAGGCCTGTATGCCACACAGAATCGAACGCGGCCTTAAAATCGAGAAAGGCGACGTACACCCGACTTTTCTTTTCGGATATGTCGTATATGGTTTCTTGTAGATTGAAGGCTGCTGTCATGCAACTTAGATCTTTTTGGAAACCTTGCTGTTGTACGTTTGGGAACGGAGTGTTTCTAGACCGTAAGAATGTCTCTATTCTGCATAAGAGTAGATTTTCGAATAGTTTACAAAAACACGGGATTAACGATATAGGTCTATAACTCGAAGGGTTGTTTTTATCCTTTCCCTTTCCTTTGTAGATAGGAACTATAAGGCTTTCTCTCCAGTCCTCTTGGTCTAACACACAATTAAATAAGTCCGATAAACTTTTATAAAGTATTTTACCGCCGTGAATAATATGCTCATTAAGTATGTAATCATGTGATGGACTTTTCCCACGTTTTAAGTCCTTTGCGAGGGTCTCTACGTTTTCCCAATTAAATGGGGCAACCATTACCTTATAATCATAGTCCGCGCTTTTTTCGACTGATCTATCATGCTTACTATGTTCGATCAATGCTTCTAAATCGTCAGTAAAGTTATGCCGATTTTTAGAAGTGTGAGGGAATCGGAATGTGTCATTGAAATATTCAGAGAAACCGGTTGGTATATTTTCTTCCGTATTTATAAGTTGTATCTTTATACACTATTTCAGAACATTCACGCAAACCTTTTCCCTTCCGCTTGCTGACTAGTTTCCAGAAAAGGTTTATATCTAATTGAGCTACTTTATCAAGTTCTTCGAATGCTTTGTTGAAGAAGTTGTTAGAGGCACTTCGCTGTTTCATTCGAAAGTTACTTTTGGCAGCTTTGTAATTTCGATAAGATTCGCGTTCGGATCCTCTGGGCCGACCTAGATTAATCCAGACTCGCCTGAGGCGTCTTGATTCGGTATGGGCTAACTTAAGGTCGTTTGACCAATACGGTTTCGTATGTTTATTAAACTTAACCTTAGGTAAACATTCATCGGCTGATCTTAGGATAGACGATATAATGCGATCAGATGTCTGATTTGGGCCATGACTTGGTGAGATGGAATGTGTGTGTAGATAATTCGACAATGTATTTTGAAACTTTTCAAAGTCATTTTCGTTACATTTGTCCCATGCGAGACGGATTCGATGTTCATGATTTTCCTGATCTTGCTTTTTCACATTTACCGATATGATTAAAGGTAGGTGGTCTGATGTAAATATTTCAGATTCAGGCAAAACATTATAGCTTGTGATATCTTTCATCAACGACTTTTCTATGAAAATACGATCAATTTTCGATCTATTTCTTACATATGTATAATCGTTTTTATTATTCTGAGCAGATATGAGGCCATTACGTAATATGAACTGTTGTAGCAATAAAGATTTTTCTCCTAAATACTTATCAATGGAGTTTGATTCTCCTTGAAGGCGTGCATTAAAGTCACCAAGCACTATGATTTTTCCTTTCTCAGAGCACAAGTGTGTCACGGCTTCGAGTTCTGTTATTGTTTCAATATAGTTTGTGGTAGTAGTAGTAGTAGTAGTAGTAGTAGTAGTAGTAGTAGTAGTAGTAGTATTAGTAGTAGTAGTAGTAGTAGTAGTAGTATTAGTAGTAGTGGTAGTAGTTGTAGTAGTAGTAGTTGTAGTAGAACTATCAGTAGTATAAGAAACAGTAGTAGTAGTTGTACTAGTAGAAGTAGACGTAGTGGTTGTAGTAATTTAAGTAGTAGTAGTAGTAGTAGTTTCAGTAGTAGTAGTAGTAGTAGTAGAAGTAGTAGTAGTAGTAGTAGTAGTAGTAGTAGTAGTAGTAGTAGTAGTAGTAGTAGTAGTAGTAGTTGTAGAAGTAGTAGTAGAAGCAGTAATAGTAGAAGTAGTAGTAGTGGTAGTAGAAGTAGTAGTAATAGAAGTAGTAGTAGTAGTAGTAATAGAAGTAGTAGTAGTGGTAGTAGAAGAAGTAGAAGAAGTAGTCGTAGTAGTTGTAGTAGTAGCATTTGTAGTAGTATGAGTAGTAGTAGTAGTTGTAGTAGTTTTAATAGTAGTAGAAGTAGTAGTAGTAGTAGTAATAGCAGTAGTAGAAGTAGTAGTAGAAGAAGTAGTAGTAGTTATAATAGTACTAGTAGTTATAGTAGTAGTAGTCGTTATCATCATCTTTATTATAATTATCATCCTCATTCAGTACGGCTTTACCACTTGCTATTTTTGTTCGAACTAACTTCTGCTTCGATGTGCCACAGTTCTAATGAATGTTCTAAAAACAACACCTTTATATGCAGATTTGATATTTATGTGCTAACATGTATAGGCTTTCTAAGCCAAAACTAGGTATGTTGTTTTTGTGGGGGAATATTTACTGACTCGTCATCTTTCCTTTTCTTCTAGGATGGCTTTACGACTGGCCATTTTGGTCAGCTGTGCAGTTGTGGCACGAGCCTGTTTGTACTATGATAACCACGGTCTGGTCAGAAATTTCTGGGATGATAGCGCATCGTCGTCATATGGCGCCTTGGTCGTTGGCTCGCCGCTGAGAACGACTGACACGACCGCTGCATTTGGCAATAAAATTGGACTCACCTTTACTAATGGGATCGATATACACCGGGCTAATACGCTCTATAGGGACATGACGGTATGATTTAATGCTTTTCCAAGGGTAGAATTTGTCGGAAATTAGATTTGAAATTGTTTAATAATACTGTATTTCTACTTTATTGCTTTAATTTACAAAAGTAGCCAGAAATTATTTTAGCACTTTAAGGATGCACTGAACTGAGAAGTGTTTTTTTTTTACATTTCTTTTTGTATAACATTGTTATTAACTCTACTGATTTAGTTGTCAATTAAAACATGTGTAGTCTTGTTATAATAACATTTCAAACAGAAAGGATTAAACATTTTGGAGGTAAAGTGCGGAATATTATTCGTGAGCTTTCCAGGCGCTGTCCAGACGCCATGTTGGATTATATGATATAGCTGGTTAAAACGAACATATTGAAATCCATGTATATAAAATCTAGAACTTTTATATTATCATATGCTTTTGAAAATAAGAAGAAAATATTGGAATACTTTTATATGTTTGAAAAATAAATAAATATATATTCATTCATATCTTTACATTTTTTAGACAAGGGGAGTAATACAGACAAGAAAAACTAAACATTTTGCTTAGAGACATATACTTTGCTTTGCAAATATTGATAAATGATAGTTATTTTAACAATTTGAAGAAGTTTTAGAAATAGATAAATATCTTAAATATAAGTTTTCCTTATTTCAACGTTTCTTATCCGGGCAAAATAGTGTCTTTATTTGAGGTTTAATTACAACATATCATGTGAACCTCCAAAGATATGGATTAAAACCCTTCAGAATGTGATTTAAACCACAAGAAGACAAACATTAAGCAAATCATCTTTCAAATATTGGCAAT
This sequence comes from Serripes groenlandicus, assembly GCA_031761405.1. Classification (NCBI taxonomy): domain Eukaryota; kingdom Metazoa; phylum Mollusca; class Bivalvia; order Cardiida; family Cardiidae; genus Serripes; species Serripes groenlandicus. The sequence goes on along the minus strand of JASEVX010000332.1, from coordinate 71,843 downwards.
TTGCATGAATTTATTTATTTCGTGTGCTGAAATAGCAAAACAAATGCATATCATAAGGCTTTCATAAATGAATCTAGCATTACATTTAGCACATATCATTTTTGTGTGTGTTTTGTCTTATCCATACATCCAAATTTAAAAAGGACAATGTTACAAAAAGTTACATATTATAAAACCTCAGTTCCTTAAGTAAGTTTGCCTGAAATTAGATCAATGACCGTTTTAGATCTAAGAACTTGTCAGTAATTGCACAAGTAACTACATCTCATCCTATACTTTAAGAAACTGACGAAATATCGACACAATCATCGAAAATCTCTAGAAATGAAAGTAAAGCTATTGCATAGAGATAAGTAAATTGTGAAAACGCGAGACATTGAATCATTTCTAGTTTGACCTAAATGTTTTCAAAATTACTCCACTGCAGATGCGTCAACTGCGTCTGTATAAGAGATAGGTATTTACAGAGCATTGTGTATAGAGACTCTGCCTATATGTCTTAACCATTTGCCACATACAACCAATCTGCATCAGACGACATTGAACATATATGGGCTAAAACATGGAAAATCTCAATAAATGAAGGTATATGTTTAATTACTGAAAAAAGTGCTTGTTTTGAGCAATTACTCCTTTTGTCACAACGTTTTTAAAACCCATCTGCTGCGGAAAATGGTTGGTAAAGTTATTGCTTCACAGAGCATGCTGTTCACTTAGATAGGGCATGCAGTTAATTAGGTGATGCATATGATGCATATGCTGCAGACGACCTTGCTTAACACCGTAGACAATTGATATATTGCACCCTTTTTCAGGTATGTGACAGTGGCATAATAATGCTCGGTTCAAGGACTGCTACTTGTTTAAATCCCCTTGATGTGCTAGGTGTGTTCCTCCTTTTACAATGATAGTTGTTGTAGTAATGCTATTAACCCCTTTTCATGAAATAAATTCCTGTAAATGGACGTTTGGTAATTAATAAAACATTGGTATAAGCGCATACTGAGGAATTTCTTAACGTTGCAAAACCACTCTCTGAACATCACAATCAAAAGATGGGAGGTTATCACATATTACGCCAATTCGTAAATATGACGCAAACTGCTTTATAAGTCTTCGTCTCGTGATACTAACCATTCTATTACGAACTCGTGCTGACGTATTCGTTTGTTTTACGCACAATTCTTGCACTCGCGAAAGAAAACCCTTGTCAAAACTGCATTGTTACATTTTGTTCTACTGCTGTTGGAACGTCACTGTGTAGCTTCGATCTGTATATGTTTCACTATTAGAACGATATAATGGAATAAACATATGATCGGGTTACGCGAGATCGCTGTATTTAAAATAGACTTTGTAATATTTATCGCGGGAAATCAGTGCGTTACTTGATAACGACTCACTGATCTAGTAGGTAGATTTTCCGCTTCGATCCTAGGATAAAATGATAAGGAGAAAAAGGCATACTCGGCTTTTTTCATTGGCTTACATCTACGCAACCTCGTTCAATAGCATTTCGCCCTTTACGTGAAAAATAATCAGACATTATTTCGCACTTTCTTTGGTTAATGCACCAGGTACGTGCGGGAGTTTTCTCTGACATAAGTGGACAGATTGACTTTTTACATTTTACATTTTGGAAAAAAAGTACTCGAACAGAGAAATTAATAATTGTGGTATATATATCGATTTTACAACAGACTTCCAGTTATAAGAAAGCTGCATACAGTTGTTTTCACTCCATTTTCAACAATGTCACAGTTATATCACGGTGTTTTGTAAGCAGGTATGGATATACAACTGGTCCATTCATCCTGACAACAAACAGTCACTCGTAATGTTAACCACATACTCCTGAATGCCAGGAAGGGAAAACAATTACTACACTTCTTGGTATGATTCGGTCGGGAATGTAGCATGCGACCTACCACGCCAAGTTGAACGCTCTACCATTACAGCACCGATGCGATTGGCGACATACAGTGCACGTATCCATGATCCACTACTGATTTAAAACCAGTAATATTTTTGGGAATCTATTTTGTTGAGCATTGACGGGACTAAGGACTTGTTAATAAATGTAACATTCATGTTTATATTTTTCAGCCCTAGGCCCTTCTAGCACAAATGCAGTTATAGTAGCGGACGTGCTCGGTGTCGGTATTGGAGCGATTACAGCATGGTATGTCGATGTATATCACGGAGTTAGAACAGCACAGTAGTAAGTATCAACGTCGGAATGATTCGGCAATTTTCGTATGAGGTCGTAAGAGATCGATACAGTTCGTGTGATTGTTGGTCAGAAATATATATGTCGTTGTATAGGTAGGCAGTGTGTTAAATGTCAGAAATATATATGTCGTTGTATTGGTAGGCAGTGTGTTAAATGTCAGAAATATATATGTCGTTGTATTGGTAGGCAGTGTGTTAAATTTCAGAAATATATATGTCGTTGTATAGGTAGGCAGTGTGTTAAATATCAGAGAAATATATGGCGTTGTATTGGTAGGCAGTGTGTTAAATGTCAGAAATATAGATGTCGTTGTATAGGTAGGCAGTGTGTTAAATGCCAGAATTATATATGTCCTTGTATTTGGTAGGCAGTGTGTTAGATGTCAGAATTATATATGTCGTTGTATTTGGCGGCAGTGTATTAAATGTCAGAAATATATATGTCGTTGTATTGGTAGGCAGTGTGTTAAATGACAGGACTATATATGTCGTTGTATTGGTAGGCAGAATATTAAATGTCAGAAATATATATGTCGTTGTATTGGTAGGCAGTGTGTTAAATGTCACAATTATATATGTTGTTGTATTGGTAGGCAGTGTGTTAAATGTCACAATTATATATGTCGTTGTATTGGTAGGCAGTGTGTTAAATGTCATAAATATATATGTCGTTGTATTGGTAGGCAGTGTGTTAAATGTCATAAATATATATTTCGTTGTATAGACTAGGCAGTGTGTTAAATGTCAGAAATATATATGTCGTTGTATTGGTAGGCAGTGTGTTAAATGTCATAATTATATAGGTAGTTGTATTGATAGGCAGTGTGTTAAATGTCAGAGATATATATGTTGTTGTATTGGTAGGCAGTGTGTTAAATGTCAGAAATATATATGTTGTTGTATTGGTAGGCAGTGTGTTAAATGTCAGAAATATATATGCTGTTGTATTGGTAGGCAGTGTGTTAAATGTCAGAAATATATATGTCGTTGTATTGGTAGGCAGTGTGTTAAATTTCAGAAATATATATGTCGTTGTATAGGTAGGCAGTGTGTTAAATATCAGAGAAGTATATGGCGTTGTATTGGTAGGCAGTGTGTTAAATGTCAGAAATATAGATGTCGTTGTATAGGTAGGCAGTGTGTTAAATGCCAGAATTATATATGTCCTTGTATTTGGTAGGCAGTGTGTTAGATGTCAGAATTATATATGTCGTTGTATTGGTAGACAGTGTGTTAAATGTCAGAAATATATATGTCGTTGTATAGGTAGGCAGTGTGTTAAATATCAGAGAAATATATGGCGTTGTATTGGTAGGCAGTGTGTTAAATGTCAGAAATATAGATGTCGTTGTATAGGTAGGCAGTGTGTTAAATGCCAGAAATATATATGTCCTTGTATTTGGTAGGCAGTGTGTTAGATGTCAGAATTATATATGTTGTTGTATTGGTAGGCAGTGTGTTAAATGTCAGAAATATATATGTTGTTGTATTGGTAGGCAGTGTGTTAAATGTCAGGACTATATATGTTGTTGTATTGGTAGGCAGAATGTTAAATGTCAGAAATATATATGTCGTTGTATTGGTAGGCAGTGTGTTAAATGTCACAATTATATTTGTTGTTGTATTGGTAGGCAGTGTGTTAAATGTCACAATTATATATGTTGTTGTATTGGTAGGCAGTGTGTTAAATGTCAGAAATATATATGTCGTTGTATTGGTAGGCAGTGTGTTAAATGTCAGAAATATATATTTCGTTGTATAGATAGGCAGTGTGTTAAATGTCAGAAATATATATGTAGTTGTATTGGTAGGCAGTGTGTTAAATGTCATAATTATATAGGTAGTTGTATTGATAGGCAGTGTGTTAAATGTCAGAGATATATATGTCGTTGTATTGGTAGGCAGTGTGTTAAATGTCAGAAATATACATGTTGTTGTATTGGTAGGCAGTGTGTTAAATGTCAGAAATATATATGTCGTTGTATTGGTAGGCAGTGTGTTAAATGTCAGAAATATATATGTCGTTGTATTGGTAGGCAGTGTGTTAAATGTCAGAAATATATATGTCGTTGTATTGGTAGGCAGTATGTTAAATGGTAGGTACGGGGCTACATTTTACTTTGTTAGTGAATTGGGTATTTAGTCCATTATTTATCAAACAATTGCTTCTTTTCTTTAAATTGAGTAACAGGGATTTGTTTACGCCACCTTTTGTTTTTTGTTTTTTTTCAAATTACGTTTTTATATGACTTAGAATCGTGTCAAAGTGAGACATACTGTGAAAACCTCTTTTTCACACAATATTCCAACGTAGTTTAACTTATGCTTCTAATTGTTACTATATATGTGAGGATCCCTCATTCATCCAGACACTTTTTTAAATTTAGTTTTGCTTTAATCCGTATGTACACTGTATGTCTAAGATTCGTTTTTGTCGTGTTCACATCAAGCCATGTACACTTTTTATTCGGATCTGAATGTTTGATTCGGTGTAAAAATAATAAAGCCGCACAAAAGTAAACAATTGCCTAACTGACTTTTTATTTGCTTTTGAGCACTCATCATTTAAAAAAGAATTACCAATTATTTTACGTTTTTTATAGAAAACACGCTACTTACCCTGTAAAGTATGAAAAATAACAAACCTGTATGCGAATCGGTTACAGATCCATCATCCTTCCTATCACCATAAGAACGCACTAAATCATTAAGCGGTCACGTTTGACATTTCCAAAAGTCTGTTTACCGATGTAGATTGATTACAGTGTAGCGATCACATGCGAAGATAGGCATACGTGATATCCCTATACTCATGGAAATCTGTATGTTTAATATATGAGCCGTACCACGAGAAAACCAACATTATTGACTCTGCGTAAAGTATCGATCCGGAACAGCATAAGCGTGACGCGCAGGCTAATCCGGGTAGATAGTTTTTCCCTCCTGTGGATTTTCTTTTTCGGGAATCATTACTCTTTACCTCAATCCCCCTGAGACGAAGTGTTGTGTCGACGTTTTGCCACTTCCATTGACAAATATGAAGCAATTTACCATTTATATTTCACGTGTCTATTTGGTTAGTTCAAATCAAGAAAACATTTCTGAATATCCCTCCAATAGGTTCAATTTTCCGTGACGGGTAACATACTTTTATCTTTATCAAAAAAAAAAATTTAAACAATTACACGGTGATATGTTTAGAAAGAAAACAACTTATGATTACTGTTTTGTTGCTTTTATTGTTTGGTTTTGGTTTGGGGTTTTTTCTCGGGCAAATACAAATCAAGACGTCTGTTGCGGTACTGACCAAGCTTATTTAACTCACCTTTACTTTATGTTCTTTTCAGCGATGCCAGCAATAAAGCAATGGGACCAAGCATTTGTGACTTAAACATCGTCGGGGGGATTTTAAATGATTGTGAAGAAAAAAGTAGGAAAGATGAGATCGTCGATGAGGTGCTCGTAGCAACATGGAGAACCGAATACAATGACAATCAACTACTCAAGGTTTGTTTTATTCTGATTTAATGCCGTATTAAACAGTAATTCACTTACATCACAGGACTGAACACTTATAAATTATTCCTGGATGATAGCCTGACTAGGCTTGAGAATGAGCCCTGCCCCAAGGGCACTTACCATAGACCGCCGCCAACGGGGATCGAATATTGGACAAGTTCACTCACGATATATATTTTGCCACGGCGGATTCATAAAGATGCACCAAACACATCTTAAGTAAAATAAAACACGGAGGGTGTATACAATATCTCATAATTATGTAATTCATGCCTCAAATTTATTTTAAATCGAAAACCACGGTGTTTTTCTACAGGGTATGTGGTAATGCGCCAACTTTCTTTTAAATCGGAAATGACGATCCTTTCTGAGGACTCCTCCGGGACAGGGAAGTTCGGTTGTGGAGTTTCTGGATAAATAAATCAAACCAAATTAAACCTTGCCTCCGAGAAACAGAAATCATATGACATAAATCAATGGATTCAAGTTTAGTATAAATTCAGATATAAGTGGAAATCATGGACAACTTGAGGTCATTATTTTCGGGTTATCGCGAGTGCATTGTAATTTTCTATGTTTATAATTTATTATTATTAATTTATTTTCACATTTCAGAATTACACCTTCCAAGCTATCGTTGCAGTAACCAAGAGTAGCAAGACGTTTGTAGCATTTCTGTACAAAGATGAAATTCCAACGATAGATCATAATCAAAACAAACAAGTGGTGGTAAGTAAAAAACAAAATTTACCCATTGACAAAAATCGCTATAGTATCTTATTTTGAATAATGATTTATAAAAAAAAGGAATGGTGTTATCATTGTTTTACCTTGTTTTAATACATTATACCATGGTTTTAAATTAACACATTCATTTAGCAACAAAGGAAACATAACATTATACTGTTGTGTCTAACTTATAATAGAATAAAAACGAAATGGACAGTCCGTAGAGATTTTAGTACAGTTACATGTATCTGCTTCAACAAAGTTGGGTCTTCCGCGCGACAGACGAACCTCGATACCCCTGGACCACTTACTGGTTCCTATGCCTGAACGGTTATAGAAAGGTGTATGGTCATGCAGTTTGACAAAGATGGAAGCGCCTTGATGATATGGACTATTCAAAAGGATTTTTGAAATTTGGCCAACTTGACAACAAATTAATATGTGCCGTATATATCATATCTTTTTAAAATATCAACTATATTTTACTATTATTTCAACAAATTGATTCTCTTTTGGTATATATGTTATCACTGGAACTTGATTTTCTATACAAAAAAGTGAATCGAAATGGTAAAGCTGCATCGAGTCGATTCCATTAATTCGTCTGTTAACAGAGTAGAAATATTTTTTTGATTTTCAATTCTGTAATTCCTATATTTCAACAGCACTTTTTTTTTTGGAGTTCTTCCTACTGCGTAAGTCACGGCCACTCAAATCCAATTATCGGTTGATATCCAAACATGTTATCGCATTTTGTATTTTAGTGATGGACTATTTGGCGATACTCTATGGTAGGATTGTAAATAAGCTGGATACAGTCCATTCATTGTTCAAAAATATTCCACAAATGCATGGGCTTTCATTGACATTATATACAATCAACGATCACGACATGTCTTTGAACCCATAATGCTTTTCAACAACGGAGAGCTACAGTAGAAAGAGATATTTGTAGTAATTAATTTCCGATATGAGCCGTCCCACGAGAAAACCGACATTATGGACTTTGCGTTTTGTATCGACTTAGATCAGCCTGCACAGTCAGCGCAGGCTAATACGGATCGACACATTCCGTCTCAGGTGGATAGAGGTATAGACTAATGATTCCTAAAATTAAAAAAAACCGGAGGTGAAAATTATCTGTACGGATTCGCCTGCGCGGCATGCCACAATGTTGGTTTTCTCGCAGGACGGCTCCTTTAACAATAGGGACTGCCTCCAGACTATATTTCGATGAGTGTCTCTGGAATTCACACGATGACACAAACTGATTTGATATACGATAAATGATGTAGAAAACGACATACAATCCTGATCAATTATGTTACGATCCGCTCGATATACGGATATTATCACCCATATTATATCATTTAACAACAAACTGCTCGTTATGCATAGAGATGAATTACTGAACATCTTTAAAAACGAATTAGTCGTTATATAGAGTTTAATTAATGATTTTCGTTAACAACGAACTGGTCGATATATAAAGCTTAATGACTGATTTCATTTAATAACGTTCTGGTTGTTACGTATAGAGATTAATCTCTGATTTTCCTTAACAAGTAAATGGTCATTATACAGAGTTAAATTACTGATTTTCTTTAACAACGAACTGGTCGATATATAAAGCTTAATGACTGATCTTATTTAACAACGTTCTGATTGTTACGTATAGAAATTAATCACTGATTTTCGTTAAAAGCTAAATGGTCGTTATATAGAGTTTAATTACTGATTTTCTTTAAAAAGTAAATGGTCGTAATGTAGAGTTTAATTACTGATTTTCTTTAACAAAGAAATGGCCGATATATAGAGCTTAATAACTGATCTAATTTAACAACGTTCTGGTTGTTACGTATAGAGATTAATCACTGATTTTCTTTAAAAACTAAATGGTCATTATACAGAGTTAAATTACTGATTTACTTTAACAACGAACTGGTCGTTAAACAGAGTTTAATAAGTTATCTTCTATAACAACGAGTTATTCGTTTTAAATAATTAAGTTACTTTTTTCCTTTAACAACGAACGATCGTGTTTAATAACTTATTTATAGACCTCCTTTATAACTTTTTGACAGATAACTGTCTTTAATGACCACTTTTTAACAACGTAATTTTCGTTAGATAGATTATTTGTACTAATATCGTTTAAAAATGCACTATTCGTCAGATATGCTGAGCGCCGGTTTCTCAGTTGGTTGTGACGCGATATGTTAATACAGGGGTTTATGAGTTGGAACCCAATCTCGGCCATCTTTCTTAAGTACGCTCTGACAAGCGTTTTTCTTCTTCGATCAACGGGTAAGCAGTATATTTGGAAAAGCAGCAAGTTGAATAGAAAGTCTGTTAATTGATTACTGGTCTTCCAACGCCAGGAAACATATGTACGGTGGCACAGAGGTGACATGTGTGCGATTTTATTTATCTCGTTCCCACGACATAATATCTCGTGGGAACGACATAATATCTCGTGGGAACGACTTAATTATCTCGTTCCCACGACTTATTATCTCGTGGGAACGAGTTATTATCTTGTTCCCACGACTTAATTATCTCGTGGGAACGACATAATATCTCGTGGGAACGAGTTATTATCTTGTTCCCACGACTTAATTATCTTGTGGGAACGAGTTATTATCTCGTGGGAACGAGATAAATAAAATCGCACACATGTCACCTCTGTGCCACCGTACATATGGGTAGGTGAACTGACCGACGTGATATGACTTAAATTGGCATTTTTTTTAGGAATCAAACAAAGGTATTGAACAATGTCCTGAGATGCATTGACATATTGAGACAGATTAACTAAGAACAATAATAGACAGATTAATCAGTGAAACATGTTGACAGAATTTGACATACACTGTTGAAAAAGGGAACTCATTATTTATAAATGTTTAAGGTTAAAACATTAACACATTTTGAATCATAATATATTTATCGATCTCCTTTACAACTAAGTTGCCGCTATAAGTATGTTATTTTTTACAATGGCTAGCCGCGTTTACTGCTCGGTCAGAAACAACGATGTTTTTTCGTTCAGCGGTCATGAGTTTGAAACCAGCATCAATCATTCCCGTTTCCCGTCATCAGAGATCTAGATAAGGGGCATTTTTCATGGTCTAAAATCTTTATTTGACATTCAAACCCTATGTTGTGGGTACTCAAAAGAATAATCTCAGTGAGATGATTCTTTTGAGTACCCTCAACATAGGATTTGGATGAGTAATAAGAGACATATTGTGGGAAAAATACCTGTTTATTCCCTTTTATCTAGTCATCTAGGTCATGCAACGTCATTGTGACAATCGGCATCTATCACTTAGTCTGACTGTCTATGTCGGAAGTGAGTCAGTTGCCTGAACTAATCAATGGTGAGAGATAGTCCAATTTCTTTAAAACCAGAAACAATTCTTAGCTGTACGTGTTTTAGTTCTGACCATAGAGCATTAAGGGCGTCTCGAATTGACCTTATACACACTTAAATACACATTATCACGTGATAAGTTTGTATGTTCAGTGAAATCGCGCGACGCAACACACCCGTGCGATACAATACTATATACTCGAAAGTCACCTCATCTGGTCAAATTACGCAAAATACATCCGCTGACATGCTGAGCTAAACCCAAATAGTCCCTTACTTTCTTGCATACTGTATTAGATATTTAATTCATGATTCTGTATTTTTCAAGGATTATTCATTCATTTTATATTTGTTTTGTTCTTGCAGGTTGAAATATTAATTTACATATCTGTGTTTCCACAGCAATATATTTACGTGTGTTTTATGTTCTTGTCAAAGATCGTATATCTTGCTGATGTTTTTTCCAACCAACATACGCTTTCTGTTGCCGCTGCAGCATAGACATTTTGAAAACATTATGGCAAAACGGGAAATTGCTCACAATAAGTAAATATCTCCTGTTGCCTCAGTGTAATCAACCGTTTGATTTATTGAATGTTCTGTACTATTGACCATATGTTTGCAAACTCGTCTGCTGCAATTTATCGAATGTGGTATCCGTGTATATATTTCAGCCGTGTATGGTGCTATTTGGCCTGAATAAAAACGAACAGGCTAGCACGTTTATTCTATGTCCGCACACATGTTGCATATACCTAACTGCATAGTTTGACAAACAACTGGAAGTGCATCGACACTATTGTTAATGTCAATATCACTGTAAATGATGTAATAACGGGGATGTCAGTAATCCCTTTCCACTTGTAACGCATATCAACGCATCCGTAGCAGACGACTCTTGAACATATTCTAACAAAAGGTGAAATTTCTCGTGATGAGCAATTTGTCCTTGTGTCACAATGTTTTCAACTCTATTCGTTGATAATACTTTCATTTATAAAGCATTTAGATATTTTTGCATAGATGTTTTCAGTCGCGTGCTTCAAATATGTTGTTAAATGAACAGGGAGGGTTACATGATGTCAGTTTGGTGTCATTTCGACCCTGAATAGCTAGACGCAACGCATATGTTTCATTCCAGGGTAAAGTAATTGCTAAAAACTCGGGTATTACTGGTGGTCTAGATGAACGCTACTCGGAGATATGCAACTCGACAACAGAAACTGACATACATCTGAAAAGTAACTGCCGATGTGGCAAGCCGGGTCACTACGTCTTCGAAACGACCCGTATGTCTTGACACTAGTTACCTGATCCTCACCTTCATAATGGTCTAGATTGACGTGGAATATGATCTTGTATTCACACGCAGCAATTCATAATGGTCTAGTTTGTGGTTGAATATGATCTTGTATTTACTCCCAGCAATTCATAATGATCTAGTTTGCCTTATAATATAATCTGGTATTCACTCTCAGTAATTCATAGTGATCTAGTTTGCCTTATAGTATAATCTGGTATTCACTCTCAGTAATTCATAATGATCTAGTTTGCCTTATAATATAATCTGGTATTCACTCTCAGTAATGTATCACTCAGCAATACATAAAGGTCTTGTATGCAGTGGAATATTAATGGTTTATTTTGTCGTGAAATATGATCTAGTATTCACTGTTAGTAACTCATAAAGGTCTAGAGTGTCGTGGAACATGTTCTCTTTTGTCGTTGATTTTATCTGGTATTCACTCTTAGCAACTCATACTGGTCTAGTCTGTCGTGAACTATGATCTTGTTTTCACTCTCAGCAATTCATTATGGTTTAGTTCGTCGTGAAACATCACCTGGTGTTCACTCCGAGCCATTTAGAATGGTATAGTTCTTCGTGGAATATGATCAGATAATCAATCTCACACCTATTTATAATGGTCTAGTTTGCCGTTAAATGTAATCTAGTATGCACTCCTAGTAATTCATAATGGTCTTGTTTATCGTGGAATATCGCCTGGTACTCACTCTCAGCCATTCATAATTATCTTGTTGTGGAATATGATCTTGTATTCACTCTAAGCAATTCAAAATGGTTTAGTTTGCAGTGTAATATGATCTTCTATTCACATTCAGCAATTCATAATGGTCTAGTTTGCCGTGGAATATAATCTGGTATTCACTCTCAGCCATTCTAAATGGTCTAGTTTGCCGTGGAATATGATCTTGTATCAACTCTCACCAATTCATAATGGTCTAGTGTGCAGTGTAATATGATCATGTATTCACATTCAGCAATTCCTAATGGTCTAGTTTGCCGTGGAATATAATCTTGTATTCACTCTCAGCCATTCTAAATGGTCTAGTTTGCCGTGGAATATGATCTTGTATTCACTCTCACCAATTCATAATGTTCTAGTTTGCCGTGAAATATAATCTGGTATTCACTCTCAGTCTTTCATAATGGTCTAGTTTGCCGTGGAATATGATCTTGTATTCAGTCTCACCAAATCATTATGGTCTAGTTTTTCGTGGAATATAATCTGGTATTCACTCTTAGAAATTCATAATGGTCTAATGTGTCGTGGAATATAATCTTTTATTCACTATCAGCAATTCATAATGGGCTTGTTTGCCGTGGAATATAATCTTGTTTTCACTCTCAGCCATTCATAATAGTCTCGTTCGCCTTGGAATATGATCTGGTATTTACTCTCAGCCATTCATAATGGTATAATTCGTCATGGAATATGATCTGATAATCACGCTCAAAGCTGTTTATTATGGTCTTGTTTGCCTTCGAATATGATCTTGTATTCACGCTTACCAATTCATAATGGTCTAGTTTGCCATGTTATATGATCTTGTATTCACGCTCACCAATTCATAATGGTCTAGTTTGCCATGGAATGTGATCTTGTATTCACTCTCAGTCATTCACAATGGTCTAGTCTTTCATGGAATAATATCTGGCAATCATTGTCACAGCTATTCCTAACGGTCTAGTTTGCCGTCTAATATGATCTTGTATTCACTCTCAGCAATTCAACCATTTAGAATGATATAGTACGTCGTGGAATATGATCTTGTATTAACTCTCACCAATTCATAATAGTTTAGTGAGCTTGCATTCTCTCTCACTAATTCATTATGGTCTAGTGTGCAGTGTAATATGATCTTGTATTCACTTTCAGCAATTCATAATGGTCTAGTTTGCAGTGTAGTATGATCTTGTATTCACTCTCAGCCATTCATAATGGGCTTGTTTGCCGTGGAATATAATCTGGTATTCACTTTCAGCCATTCATAATGGTCTAGTGTGTAGTGTAATATGATCTTGTATTCACTCTCAGCTATTCATAATTGTCTAGTGTGCTGTGTAATATGATCTTGTATTCACTCTCAGCTATTCATAATGGTCTAGTGTGCAGTGTAATATGATCTTGTATTCACTCTCAGCTATTCATAATTGTCTAGTGTGCTGTGTAATATGATTTTGTATTTTCTTTCAGCAATTCATTATGGTCTAGTGTGCAGTGTAGTATGATCTTGTATTCACTCTCAGCCATCCATAATGGGCTTGTTTGTCGTGGGATATAATCTGGTATTCACTCTCAGTCATTCATAATGGTCTAGTGTGCAGTGTAATATGATCTTGTATTCACTCTCAGCTATTCATAATTGTCTAGTGCAGTATAATATGATCTTGTATTCACTTTCAGCAATTCATTATGGTCTAGTGTGCAGTGTAGTATGATCTTGTATTCACTCTCAGCCATTCATAATGGGCTTGTTTGCCGTGGAATATAATCTGGTATTCACTCTCAGTCATTCATAATGGTCTATTGTGTAGTGTAATATGATCTTGTATTTACTCTCACCTATTCATAATGGTTTAATGTGCAGTGTAATATGATCTTTTATTCTATACCTAATTTATACGTCCAATCGTAGACGCTCATTCGAATCATGTGACCGTACAATATATTTCCGTATCGGGACGCACGCGCGTACAAAATAACCCGTATTCTTTTCGTATTGTACGATTCACAGGTCCCATGTTAAACCTATGATAAAGACCGAAGCGCGTGAAAAGGTTCCGAATGAAAGTCTGAATCGACAGGCGCTCTAGATAAAGCGTTACGATAAAGCTCCTGTTGTCACCGGATCGTTATTGTCGTTTGCAAACAAGGAGTAACACTGAAACTAAAATGTTATCCGATTCTGAAATAGATGACTTTGTAATTGAACAGAAACCAAAAAACACTGTGAAAAAAACTAAAAGTGATGTAGGAATATTCAAAAGGTGGTTAGCGCAGGCCGTGCCGACAGAAACAAGGGAACTGGAAGAAATAAGTGCTGTTCAACTTAACAGTTATCTCCGGAGTTTTTACTTGACAGTAAATATATATATATACAAAATATATTTTGGGGAAAAAGTCGAGGTATAGAATAAAAAGATCATTTAACAGTGTTCTGTACAATACGGAATATATTTGGACTCGTACACAGCTTGGAAAATCATATTGGACTCGCCTAGCGGCTCGTCCAATATGATTTTCCAAGCTGTGTACTCGTCCAAATATATATCCGTATTGTACAGAACACTGTTAAATAACCTATAAGTATTCACTCTCAGCCATTCATAATGGGCTTGTTTGCCGTGGAATATAATCTGGTATTCACTCTCAGCCATTCATAATTGTCTAGTGTGTAGTGTAATATGATCTTTTATTCCATACCTAATTTATACGTCCAATCGTAGACGCTCATTCGAATCATGTGACCGTACAATATATTTCCGTATCGGGACGCACGCGCGTACAAAATAACCCGTATTCTTTTCGTATTGTACGATTCACAGGTCCCATGTTAAACCTATGATAAAGACCGAAGCGCGTGAAAAGGTTCCGAATGAAAGTCTGAATCGACAGGCGCTCTAGATAAAGCGTTACGATAAAGCTCCTGTTGTCACCGGATCATTATTGTCGTTTGCAAACAAGGAGTAACACTGAAACTAAAATGTTATCCGATTCTGAAATAGATGACTTTGTAATTGAACAGAAACCAAAAAACACTGTGAAAAAAACTAAAAGTGATGTAGGAATATTCAAAAGGTGGTTAGCGCAGGCCGTGCCGATAGAAGGTATAAAATAAAAAGGTCATTTAACATTATTCTGCACAATACAAAATATATTTTGGGGAAAAAGTCGAGGTATAGAATAAAAAGATCATTTAACAGTGTTCTGTACAATACGGAATATATTTGGACTCGTACACAGCTTGGAAAATCATATTGGACTCGCCTAGCGGCTCGTCCAATATGATTTTCCAAGCTGTGTACTCGTCCAAATATATAGCCGTATTGTACAGAACACTGTTAAATAACCTATAAGTATTTACTCTCACCTATTCATAATGGTCTAGTGTGCAGTGTAATATGATCTTGTATTCACTCTCAGCCATTCATAATGGGCTTGTTTGCCGTGGAATATAATCTGGTATTCACTTTCAGCCATTCATAATGGTCTAGTTTGCCTTGGAAAATCATCTTTTATTCTATACCTAATTTATACGTCCAATCGTAGACGCTCATTCAAATCATGTGACCGTACAATATATTTCCGTATCGGGACGCACGCGCGTACAAAATAACCCGTATTTTTTTCGTATTGTACGATTCACAGGTCCCATGTTAAACCTATGATAAAGACCGAAACACGTGAAAAGGTTCCGAATGAAAGTCTGAATCGACAGGCGCTCTAGATAAAGCGTTACGATAAAGACTTTGTAATTGAACAGAAACCAAAAAAAACTTTTTGTGTCAGAAATTATTTGAAGGTATAAAATAAAAAGGTCATTTAACATTATTCTGCACAATACACAATATATTTTGGGGAAAAAGTCGAGGTATAGAATAAAAAGATCATTTAACAGTGTTCTGTACAATACGGAATATATTTGGACTCGTACACAGCTTGGAAAATCATATTGGACTCGCCTAGCGGCTCGTCCAATATGATTTTCCAAGCTGTGTACTCGTCCGTATTGTACAGAACACTGTTAAATAACCTATAAGTATTCACTCTCAGAAATTCATAATGGACTAGTTTGCCGTGGAATATGTTATGGTATTCGCTCTCAGCAATAAATAATGGTCTATTTTGTCGTGGACTATAATGTGGTATTCACTCTCAGTAATTGATAATGGACTAGTTTGCTGTGGAAAATAATCTGGTATTTACTTTCAGCAATTCATAATGGTCTAGATTTTTTTTAGGTTCCATTTATCTCATCATATGAGCCGTCCCGCGAGAGAAACAACAATGTGGACTCTGTGTAAAGTATCGAACCGGATCAGCTAAAGTATTCCGGGCAGGTTCACCGGAACAGACAATTTTCGCCCCCTGTAGATTTTCTGTTTCAGGAATCATTACTATATACACTTGTCCATCTGGCGCGGAATGTGCCGGCCTGGATCAGTCTGCGCGGACTGCGCAGGCTGATCTGTGTCGATACAAAACGCAGATTCCATAATGTTGGTTTACTCGCGCGACGGCTCATATTATGTTTTAAGTCATATTTTTCTATGTTCTATTTATCTCATTGTCATACAAATAACACGTTTTGTGAAAATACACGTACGTCATTAAAATTAAAATCAACCTCGTTGTATGGATGTCAAGGTTAGATCATGATATACACATTTATTGATTTAGATGCTTTCTAAGTTTAACTTTACTTTTGGACAAACAAGTTACATGTTTTATAGTATAGTATGACCTCTGTCAAAAAAGAATCTAACAAAAAAAAAGTCTATCATTAGAATACGGGTAAACATACGTTATTATTGCGTAACCGTTTATTGTCATGGATGACTGATTGTATCGCTTACAAACGCATCATCTTTTTAAACCAAAACTGACTATCAACAAAATACATATGACACTCCTTACATTATTGTTGATTTTGTTTTAAATATTTACATCGAAATAGTGTGGCACTCCCTTCATTATTGTTGTTTCTATTTTAAATATTTCCATCGAAATTGTGTGACATTCCATTCATTATTGCTGTTTTTGTTTTTGATATTTACATCAAAATATTTGTTTTCTTAACAATAGTTTACGTGATATTTTATTTAAGTTCCAAGTGTGCAGTTGACTTTCATTATGTTAGGTTCTTTTCTATGCTCAAAAAAGAATTGACTTATTTTGTTTTCACATAGCACTGCTCAATTTTTGAAAATAGATTCAGAGGACTGAGGGAGTCAACAGGTCTTTTCCCCACACTATTTCTCTTATTACTTAACACATGCCTATGTCGTGATTCCTTAAAAGAATCATCTCACTGAGACGATTCTTTTGAGTACTCACAGCATAGGGTTTGAATGTCAAATAAGGATTTTAGAACATGAAAAATGCCCCTTATCTAGAGTTCTGTTATATAAGGGGAAGAAATAAACATTCGAATTGTTTACTTTTACAGAAACTACGACTGGGACACATGGATATTGCGGAACAGAATCTATGAAAAATACATGCGGTATGTACTTGTATTATAGTGTAATCCTCCAGACAAATATCTGAACACCGGCTATTGAGTTGGGTTATGAATATGGGATAAGGGTCTTCAATACACAGATCCTTGTCTAGTAATACTGTTGATATTATGAGATAAGGGTCGTTAGTGTACTCATGATTGTCTAGTATTAATGGTGATATTATAAGATAAAGATCGTAAATACACAGATCCTTATCTAGTAATAATGGCGATATTATGAGATAAGGGTCGTTAGTGTAATCATGATTATCTAGTATTAATGACGTTATTATGGGATAAGGGTATTTAGTGTACTCATGATTATCTAGTAATAATGGCGATATTATGGGTTAAGGGTCGTTAGTGTACTCATGATTATCTAGTTTTAATGTTGATATTATGAGAGAAATGTCGTAAATACAGAGATCCTTAGCTAGTAATAATGGCGATATTATGAGATAAAGGTCATAAATTCACAGATCCTTATCTAGTAATAATGACGATATTATAAGATCAATGTCGTAAATACACAGATCCCTTATCTAGTAGTAATGGGGATATTACGGGATAAGGGTCGTTAGTGTACTCATGATTATCTAGCAATAATTACGATAATATGAGATAAAGGTCGTAAATACACAGATCCTTATCTAGTTATAAAGGCGATATTATAGGACAAAGCTGGTCTGTGTTTTCCACCTTATCTTACATCGACAATACTATATACATGTATGACTATATTATTTATCTAGTAATGATGGTGATATTATGGGACAACGGTTGTTTGTGTATTCGACTTTATCTAGTAATAATGGCGATATTATGAGATAAAGGTCGTAAATACACAGATCCCTTATCTAGTAATAATGACGATATTATGAGATAAAGGTCGTAAATACACAGATCCATTATCTAGTAGTAATGGGGATATTACGGGATAAGGGTCGTTAGTGTACTCATGATTATCTAGCAATAATTACGATAATATGAGATAAAGGTCGTAAATACACAGATCCTTATCTAGTTATAAAGGCGATATTATAGGACAAAGGTGGTCTGTGTTTTCCATCTTATCTTACATCGACAATACTATATACATGTATGACTATATTAACTGAACATGTTATGTAGTTATCCCATAACAGTTCAATTAACATCGACAATACTATATATGTCTATATTAACTGACTATGTTATGTATTTATCACATAACAGTTCCATTTACATCGACAATACTATATCAGTCTTTGTTAACCGACTATGTTATGTAATTATCACATAACAGTTCATTTTACATCGACATTACTATATATGTCTATATTAACTGAACATGATATGTATATATCTCATAACAGTTCAATTAACATTGACAATACTATATCTGTCTATATTAACTGACTATGTTATGTATTTATCATATAACAGTTCAATTAGCATCGACAATACTATATCTGTCTATATAAACTGACTCTGTTATGTAATTATCCCACAATAATTCAATCGCCAATTCTAGATATGTCTATGTTTACTGACCTTGTTATGTATTTAGCAACAGTTCAATTTACATTGTCAATACAATATATACATATGACTATGTTAACTGACATTGTTATGAATTCAGCAACAGTTCAATTTGCATTGTCAATACAATATATACATATGTCTATGTTAACTGATATTGTTATGAATTCAGCAACAGTTCAATTTACATTGTCAATACAATATATACATATGTCTATGTTAACTGACATTGTTATGAATTCAGCAACAGTTCAATTTACATCAGGCAATATTTACTTTTCAGATAATCAAGACTACACGAAGGCTGATAGTATGACTATTAACAAAAATTGCCGGGGACCAAGAAAACCCCAAAAAACATGTGATGGTATTTATCTATTGATTGATTTAATGTTAATCTCGTATAATATATAATACATAGAGAATGCACAATTTCGTTTATAACTATGATTATATGCATGTTAAACGTGTGAGGAATAATGGTTATATTTTACGATCTCTACGTGTGTTTCCAAATATATATTGAATAGATAGTTTATTCATAGATTTCTGTGTAAATTAGACAAACGAACATTGCGATATAGGATGTTTCGATCAATTATACTCGGATATCAGAGAAAAGAAACAATCTTAAATAACATTTATGAATTGATAATGGTATATTTTATAAACATGTATACATGTACAAACATATGTATATACATGTATCTACCAAGCACTATTGAAACAAAATGTTTAAGTAAATATATTTCTCTTATATTCTCCGAAACCCCCGTCGCCAACATATACCCTATATGTAATAACAGTCAAGTTTGGCTTTTCAAATCCACCGTTTACCATTGTAGATTGAAGAAAATGTTCATTCAGAGTTAATGTAGCATTTGAAAGTTTCGTTCAAGCGAAATTACCATTCAATATATCTAACGCACGGGAATGTGATACAGTCATGTTGGACATTTCCTAAATGTCTGTTTACCAATCTAGATTGCATACACTCATATTACAAGGACACTACGTCATGGGAAGACAGATGTATGGCGAACATGTAAATTGTGGTTATTAGTTGACCGAGGACTCTGAATACATCATTTGGTCCATGATAGACACGGTACTTTCGTAAATGTTCGTTCGTTGCATTTTATATTGTATTATTTGTTCTAGATAATATAGAATGAGTGTAGTGGAACAGAATTATTCTATTCTGTTCTACAGAACAAATGTCTATACGGCTATTGGGACACAATGTGTTGTAAAATTCAGCGATTTGTGGACAAAGAAATCGGTGAGAACGATTTCGCTGAAATTAGCCACACTGATAGACCACAATGCGATCTAGGTCTGGGCGGTTTCGTTATATCTGGGAAAAATCTAGTTTCAGAGATTTTTAAGGTTAAAACCCGAAAAATCGACATTTTGACTACATATTTCTGTAGATCTCGCACTAGCAAAAAACGGAATCAGCTAGAGACCTGAAATTCATACTGAAACTTGTCCGAGATCCGGTGCAAACAACGGTGTTTTTAGATTTCTCATACATTCAGTTTGGATTCTTGGAGAAAGCTTTCAATAGGGGTTCTTGATTTTAAAAAAATCTGTGGGCGTGACTAGGAAAGTGACGTCACGTCAGCGGTTGACGTCATAACGTTACAGTGGTGCAGAGGTAGAGCGTCGGCCTCTCGTATCAAAGGTCCCTGGTTCGAGTCCCGTGATGAGCGGGTCTTTTTGAGATTTTAATGATTTAATTTTGAGATAATAATGTTCTATTTATCTTTTAGACTTACGGAGATAATTTTGTTGTTGCAAAATACTAGTTTCATCAATTGTTACGTTTTGGATCATGTTAGAATCGAAATAATAGTATCAGCATTGTGTGTGGCCGGTTGGTAGTTCGGGTGCAATTCTGCTCCTCTCCACTCATTCTATCCTGCGAAACCCTTAAGGTGTCGCCTTTCTAGTATAGAATGAGTGTAGTGGAGCAGAATTATTCTATTCTGTTTTACGGAACAAATGTCTATACGGCTATTGGGACACAATGTGTTGTAAAATTCAGCGATTTGAGGACAAAGAAATCGGTGAGAACGATTTCGCTGAAATTAGCCACACTGATAGACCACAATGCGATCTAGGTCTGGGCGGTTTCGTTATATCTGGGAAAAATCTAGTTTTATATATTTTTAAGGTTAAAACCCGAAAAATCGACATTTTGACTACATATTTCTGTAGATCTCGCAATAGCAAAAAACGGAATCAGCTAGAGACCTGAAATTCATACTGAAACTTGTCCGAGATCCGGTGCAAACAACGGTGTTTTTAGATTTCTCATATATTCAGTTTGGATTCTTGGAGAAAGCTTTCAATAGGGGTTCTTGATTTTAAAAAAATCTGTGGGCGTGACTAGGAAAGTGACGTCACGTCAGCGGCTGACGTCATAACGTTACAGTGGTGCAGAGGTAGAGCGTCGGCCTCTCGTATCAAAGGTCCCTGGTTCGAGTCCCGTGATGAGCGGGTCCTTTTGAGATTTTAATGATTTAATTTTGAGATAATAATGTTCTAATTATCTTTTAGACTTACGGAGATAATTTTGTTGTTGCAAAATACTAGTTTTATCAATTGTTACGTTTTGGATCATGTTAGAATCGAAATAATAGTATCAGCATTGTGTGTGGTCGGTTGGTAGTTCGGGTGCAATTCTGCTCCTCTCCACTCATTCTATCCTGCGAAACCCTTAAGGTGTCGCCTTTCTAGTATAGAATGAGTGTAGTGGAACAGAATTATTCTATTCTGTTCTACGGAACAAATGTCTATACGGCTATTAGGACACAATGTGTTGTAAAATTCAGCGATTTGTGGACAAAGAAATCGGTGAAAACGATTTCGCTGAAATTAGCCACACTGATAGACCACAATGCGATCTAGGTCTGGGCGGTTTCGTTATATCTGGGAAAAATCTAGTTTCAGATATTTTTAAGATTAAAACCCGAAAAATCGACATTTTGACTACATATTTATGTAGATCTCGTACTAGCAAAAAACGGATTCAGCTAGAGACCTGAAATTCATACTGAAACTTGTCCAATATCCAGTACAAACAACGGTGTTTTTAGATTTCTCATACATTTAGTTTTGATAGTTGGAGAATGCTTTTAATAGGGGCTCTTGAATCAAATATTTTCACGTGACCAAATACTTGGAAAGTGACGTCACGTTAGCACTTCAGTGGTATGACGTCATAACGTTATCGCTTTGGCGCCAAAACCAATAGTATGGTGTGTTTATCTTTTAGACTTGCGGAAATAATTTTGGTGTTGCCAAAAAACAGAGTGTCATCAATTGTTACGTTTTGAATCATGTAAGAATTGAAATTACATATTATTGCATAAAATCTATGTTTTACGCCCGCTTAAGGGATACAGAAACATTGCAAAAGCCGGGCGTAAACGGCGAGAAAACGTGTATAAACAAAGCGATTCTCGCGCGTACGTGCCGTTTCTGACCGGTTAGATGTTTTACATATGCATTACCCGGGCACCATTAGTAAACAAAACATGGACGCTGCATCTCCCCTAGAATAGGAGCAATTTGTTGGGTTAACAATAACATCAGCTTCTTTAACTCGATAATCGGTAACATGCACTAGATTCACAGTTAAAGAGCATAAAATAATCCAAAACCATTTATTTAATTCGACCCGTGTCGAGTCAGCGATGGCAACCTTGATGTAGGCCCGGTTCGTGGATATGTAAAACATTACTTGTTTACTTTATGACGTCACATGTGTTTATGACGTCACATGCGTTATCGGGTCATGTTCATCGGCGGTTATCGTACAACTGAACGTTACAGCGGACTGTATATTGGATGTTTGCTCTTATTTTATGCAATAATAGCGAAAATACACATTTTCTCGGGCGTGAACATCTGCGGACGCCCTTAAATGTGTTTATGCCCTCGTGCTTCGCACTCGGGCATAAACACATTTTGCGGGCGTCCGCAGATGTTCACGCCCTCGAAAATGTGTATTATCCCTATATAGAATGAGTGTAGTGGAACAGAATTATTCTATTCTGTTCTATGGAACAAATGTCTATACGGCTATTGGGACACAATGTGTTGTAAAATTCAGCGATTTGAGGACAAAGAAATCGGTGAGAACGATTTCGCTGAAATTAGCCACACTTATAGAACTCGATGCGATCTAGGTCTGGGCGATTTCGTTATATCTGGGAAAAATCTAGTTTCAGAGATTTTTAAGGTTAAAACCCGAAAAATCGACATTTTGACTACATATTTCTGTAGATCTCGCACCAGCAAAAAACGGAATCAGCTAGAGACCTGAAATTCATACTGAAACTTATCCAATATCCAGTGCAAACAACGGTGTTTTTAAATTTCTCATACATTTAGTTTTGATAGTTGGAGAATGCTTTTAATAGGGGCTCTTGAATCAAATATTTTCACGTGACCAAATACTTGGAAAGTGACGTCACGTTCAGCACTTCAGCGGTATGACGTCATAACGTTATCGCTTTGGCGCCAAAACCAATAGTATGGTGTGTTTATCTTTTAGACTTGCGGAAATAATTTTGGTCTTGCCAAAAAACCTTGAGTGTCATCAATTGTTACGTTTTGAATCATGTAAGAATTGAAATTACATATTCATAACATATATATTTAGTATTGCGTGTGGCCAGTTGGTAGTTCGGTATAATTCTGCTCCTCTTCACTCATTCTATCCCGCGAAACCCTTAAGGTGTCGCCTATCTAGTATTCATAACATATATATTTAGTATTGCGTGTGGCCAGTTGGTAGTTCGGTATAATTCTGCTCCTCTTCACTCATTCTATCCCGCGAAACCCTTAAGGTGTCGCCTATCTAGTATAGAATGAGTGTAGTGGAACAGAATTATTCTATTCTGTTCTATGGAACAAATGTCTATACGGCTATTGGGACACAATGTGTTGTAAAATTCAGCGATCTGGGGACAAAGAAATCGGTGAGAACGATTTCGCTGAAATTAGCCACACTTATAGAACTCAATGCGATCTAGGTCTGGGCGTGTTCGTTATATCTGGGAAAAATCTAGTTTCAGAGATTTTTAAGGTTAAAACCCGAAAAATCGACATTTTGACTACATATTTCTGTAGATCTTGCACTAGCAAAAAACGGAATCAGCTAGAGACCTGAAATTCATACTGAAACTTGTCCGAGATCCGGTGCAAACAACGGTGTTTTTAGATTTCTCATACATTCAGTTTGGATTCTTGGAGAAAGCTTTCAATAGGGGTTCTTGATTTAAAAAAAATCTGTGGGCGTGACTAGGAAAGTGACGTCACGTCAGCGGTTGACGTCATAACGTTACAGTGGTGCAGAGGTAGAGCGTCGGCCTCTCGTATCAAAGGTCCCTGGTTCGAGTCCCGTGATGAGCGGGTCCTTTTGAGATTTTTCCACACAAAACGGCACGAGTATAGAATGAGTGTAGTGGAACAGAATTATTCTATTCTGTTCTACGGAACAAATGTCTATACGGCTATTGGGACACAATGTGTTGTAAAATTCAGCGATTTGAGGACAAAGAAATCGGTGAGAACGATTTCGCTGAAATTAGCCACACTGATAGACCACAATGCGATCTAGGTCTGGGCGGTTTCGTTATATCTGGGAAAAATCTAGTTTTAGATATTTTTAAGGTTAAAACCCGAAAAATCGACATTTTGACTACATATTTCTGTAGATCTCGTACCAGCAAATAACGGAATCAGCTAGAGACCTGAAATTTAAACTGAAACTTGTCAAAGATCCAGTGCAAACAACGGTGTTTTTAAATTTCTCATACATTTAGTTTTGATAGTTGGAGAATGCTTTTAATAGGGGCTTTTAAATCAAATATTTTCACGTGACCAAATACTTGGAAAGTGACGTCACGTTCAGCACTTCAGCGGTATGACGTCATAACGTTATCGCTTTGGCGCCAAAACCAATAGTATGGTGTGTTTATCTTTTAGACTTGCGGAAATATAGAATGAGTGTAGTGGAACAGAATTATTCTATTCTGTTCTACGGAACAAATGTCTATACGGCTATTGGGACACAATGTGTTGTAAAATTCAGCGATTTGAGGACAAAGAAATCGGTGAGAACGATTTCGCTGAAATTAGCCACACTGATAGACCACAATGCGATCTAGGTCTGGGCGGTTTCGTTATATCTGGGAAAAATCTAGTTTTATATATTTTTAAGGTTAAAACCCGAAAAATCGACATTTTGACTAAATATTTCTGTAGATCTCGTACCAGCAAATAACGGAATCAGCTAGAGACCTGAAATTTAAACTGAAACTTGTCAAAGATCCAGTGCAAACAACGGTGTTTTTAAATTTCTCATACATTTAGTTTTGATAGTTGGAGAATGCTTTTAATAGGGGCTCTTGAATCAAATATTTTCACGTGACCAAATACTTGGAAAGTGACGTCACGTTCAGCACTTCAGCGGTATGACGTCATAACGTTACAGTGGTGCAGAGGTAGAGCGTCGGCCTCTCGTATCAAAGGTCCCTGGTTCGAGTCCCGTGATGAGCGGGTCCTTTTGAGATTTTTCCACACAAAACGGCACGAGTACTGGTTAAGTCTCCAGGAAGCAGACATCGAGTGTGAGTAATCTAAGCTTAAAGCTTGTTTCGCAATCGATGTAAAATAAATAAGTTTAAACTAAACTTGGGCGCCCAATCCCGATAATAATGTTCTATTTATCTTTTAGACTTACGGAGATAATGTTGGTGTTGCAAAATACTAGTTTCATCAATTGTTACGTTTTGGATCATGTTAGAATCGAAATAATATTATCAGCATTGTGTGTGGTCGGTTGGTAGTTCGGATGTAATTCTGGTCCTCTCCACTCATTCTATCCTGCGAAACCCTTAAGGTGTCGCCTTTCTAGTATAGAATGAGTGTAGTGGAACAGAATTATTCTATTCTGTTCTACGGAACAAATGTCTATACGGCTATTGGGACACAATGTGTTGTAAAATTCAGCGATTTGAGGACAAAGAAATCGGTGAGAACGATTTCGCTGAAATTAGCCACACTGATAGACCACAATGCGATCTAGGTCTAGGCGGTTTCGTTATATCTGGGAAAAATCTAGTTTTAGATATTTTTAAGGTTAAAACCCGAAAAATCGACATTTTGACTACATATTTCTGTAGATCTCGTACAAGCAAATAACGGAATCAGCTAGAGACCTGAAACTTGTCAAAGATCCAGTGCAAACAAAGTTGTTTTTTAATTTCTCATATATTTAGTTTTGATAGTTGGAGAATGCTTTTAATATGGGCTCTTAAATCAAATATTTTCACGTGACCAAATACTTGGAAACTGACGTCACGTTCAGCACTTCAGCGGTATGACGTCATAACGTTATCGCTTTGGCGCCAAAACCAATAGTATGGTGTGTTTATCTTTTAGACTTGCGGAAATAATTTTGGTATTGCCAAAAAACCTTGAGTGTCATCAATTGTTACGTTTTGAATCATGTAAGAATTGAAATTACATATTCATAACATATATATTTAGTATTGCGTGTGGCCAGTTGGTAGTTCGGTATAATTCTGCTCCTCTCCACTCATTCTATCCCGCGAAACCCTTAAGGTGTCGCCTATCTAGTATAGAATGAGTGTAGTGGAACAGAATTATTCTATTCTGTTCTATGGAACAAATGTCTATACGGCTATTGGGACACAATGTGTTGTAAAATTCAGCGATTTGGGGACAAAGAAATCGGTGAGAACGATTTCGCTGAAATTAGCCACACTGATAGACCACAATGCGATCTAGGTCTGGGCGGTTTCGTTATATCTGGGAAAAATATAGTTTCAGAGATTTTTAAGGTTAAAACCCGAAAAATCGACATTTTGACTACATATTTCTGTAGATCTCGCACTAGCAAAAAACGGATTCAGCTAGAGACATGAAATTCATACTGAAACTTGTCCAATATCCAGTACAAACAACGGTGTGTTTAGATTTCTCATACATTCAGTTTGGATTCTTGGAGAAAGCTTTCAATAGGGGTTCTTGATTTTAAAAAAATCTGTGGGCGTGACTAGGAAAGTGACGTCACGTCAGCGGTTGACGTCATAACGTTACAGTGGTGCATAGGTAGAGCGTCGGCCTCTCGTATCAAAGGTCCCTGGTTCGAGTCCCGTGGTGAGCGGGTCCTTTTGAGATTTTTCCACACAAAACGGCACGAGTACTGATTAAGTCTCCAGGAAGCAGACATCGAGTGTGAGTAATCTAAGCTTAAAGCTTGTTTCGCAATCGATGTAAAATAAATAAGTTTAAACTAAACTTGGGAGCCAAATCCCGATAATAATGTTCTATTTATCTTTTAGACTTACGGAGATAATGTTGGTGTTGCAAAATACTAGTTTCATCAATTGTTACGTTTTGGATCATGTTAGAATCGAAATAATATTATCAGCATTGTGTGTGGTCGGTTGGTAGTTCGGATGCAATTCTGCTACTCTCCACTCATTCTATCCTGCGAAACCCTTAAGGTGTCGCCTTTCTAGTATAGAATGAGTGTAGTGGAACAGAATTATTCTATTCTGTTCTATGGAACAAATGTCTATACGGCTATTGGGACACAATGTGTTGTAAAATTCAGCGATCTGGGGACAAAGAAATCGGTGAGAACGATTTCGCTGAAATTAGCCACACTTATAGAACTCAATGCGATCTAGGTCTGGGCGTGTTCGTTATATCTGGGAAAAATCTAGTTTCAGAGATTTTTAAGGTTAAAACCCGAAAAATCGACATTTTGACTACATATTTCTGTAGATCTCGCACTAGCAAAAAACGGAATCAGCTAGAGACCTGAAATTCATACTGAAACTTGTCCGAGATCCGGTGCAAACAACGGTGTGTTTAGATTTCTCATACATTCAGTTTGGATTCTTGGAGAAAGCTTTCAATAGGGGTTCTTGATTTTAAAAAAATCTGTGGGCGTGACTAGGAAAGTGACGTCACGTCAGCGGTTGACGTCATAACGTTACAGTGGTGCAGAGGTAGAGCGTCGGCCTCTCGTATCAAAGGTCCCTGGTTCGAGTCCCGTGATGAGCGGGTCCTTTTGAGATTTTTCATCACAAAACGGCACGAGTACTGGTTAAGTCTCCAGGAAGCAGACATCGAGTGTGATTAATTTAAGCTTAAAGCTTGTTTCGCAATCGATGTAAAATAAATAAGTTTAAACTAAACTTTGGCGCCAAATCCCGATAATAATGTTCTATTTATCTTTTAGACTTACGGAGATAATTTTGGCGTTGCAAAATACTAGTTTCATCAATTGTTACGTTTTGGATCATGTTAGAATCGAAATAATATATTCAGCATTGTGTGTGGTCGGTTGGTAGTTCGGATGCAATTCTGTTCCTCTCCACTCATTCTATCCCGCGAAACCCTTAAGGTGTCGCCTTTCTAGTATAGAATGAGTGTAGTGGAACAGAATTATTCTATTCTGTTCTATGGAACAAATGTCTATACGGCTATTGGGACACAATGTGTTGTAAAATTCAGCGATCTGGGGACAAAGAAATCGGTGTGAACGATTTCGCTGAAATTAGCCACATTGATAGACCACAATGCGATCTAGGTCTGGGCGGTTTCGTTATATCTGGGAAAAATCTAGTTTTAGATATTTTTAAGGTTAAAACCCGAAAAATCGACATTTTGACTACATATTTCTGTAGATCTCGTACCAGCAAATAACGGAATCAGCTAGAGACCTGAAATTTAAACTGAAACTTGTCAAAGATCCAGTGCAAACAACGGTGTTTTTAAATTTCTCATACATTTAGTTTTGATAGTTGGAGAATGCTTTTAATAGGGGCTCTTGAATCAAATATTTTCACGTGACCAAATACTTGGAAAGTGACGTCACGTTCAGCACTTCAGCGGTATGACGTCATAACGTTATCGCTTTGGCGCCAAAACCAATAGTATGGTGTGTTTATCTTTTAGACTTGCGGAAATAATTTTGGTGTTGCCAAAAAACCTTGAGTGTCATCAATTGTTACGTTTTGAATCATGTAAGAATTGAAATTACATATTCATAACATATATATTTAGTATTGCGTGTGGCCAGTTGGTAGTTCGGTATAATTCTGCTCCTCTTCACTCATTCTATCCCGCGAAACCCTTAAGGTGTCGCCTATCTAGTAATTTTGGTATTGTCAAAAAACCTTGAGTGTCATCAATTGTTACGTTTTGAATCATGTAAGAATTGAAATTACATATTCATAACATATATATTTAGTATTGCGTGTGGCCAGTTGGTAGTTCGGTATAATTCTGCTCCTCTTCACTCATTCTATCCCGCGAAACCCTTAAGGTGTCGCCTATCTAGTACTGGTTAAGTCTCCAGGAAGCAGACATCGAGTGTGATTAATTTAAGCTTAAAGCTTGTTTCGCAATCGATGTAAAATAAATATAGAATGAGTGTAGTGGAACAGAATTATTCTATTCTGTTCTACGGAACAAATGTCTATACGGCTATTGGGACACAATGTGTTGTAAAATTCAGCGATTTGAGGACAAAGAAATCGGTGAGAACGATTTCGCTGAAATTAGCCACACTGATAGACCACAATACGATCTAGGTCTGGGCGGTTTCGTTATATCTGGGAAAAATCTAGTTTTAGATATTTTTAAGGTTAAAACCCGAAAAATCGACATTTTGACTACATATTTCTGTAGATCTCGTACCAGCAAATAACGGAATCAGCTAGAGACCTGAAATTTAAACTGAAACTTGTCAAAGATCCAGTGCAAACAACGGTGTTTTTAAATTTCTGATACATTTAGTTTTGATAGTTGGAGAATGCTTTTAATAGGGGATCTTGAATCAAATATTTTCACGTGACCAAATACTTGGAAAGTGACGTCACGTTCAGCACTTCAGCGGTATGACGTCATAACGTTATCGCTTTGGCGCCAAAACCAATAGTATGGTGTGTTTATCTTTTATAGAATGAGTGTAGTGGAACAGAATTATTCTATTCTGTTCTACGGAAC
This sequence comes from Serripes groenlandicus, assembly GCA_031761405.1. Taxonomy (NCBI): domain Eukaryota; kingdom Metazoa; phylum Mollusca; class Bivalvia; order Cardiida; family Cardiidae; genus Serripes; species Serripes groenlandicus. The sequence continues at coordinate 41,872 of JASEVX010000332.1, read as the reverse complement.
AAATGTCTATACGGCTATTGGGACACAATGTGTTGTAAAATTCAGCGATTTGAGGACAAAGAAATCGGTGAGAACGATTTCGCTGAAATTAGCAACACTGATAGACCACAATGCGATCTAGGTCTGGGCGGTTTCGTTATATCTGGGAAAAATCTAGTTTTAGATATTTTTAAGGTTAAAACCCGAAAAATCGACATTTTGACTACATATTTATGTAGATCTCGTACCAGCAAATAACGGAATCAGCTAGAGACCTGAAATTTAAACTGAAACTTGTCAAAGATCCAGTGCAAACAACGGTGTTTTTAAATTTCTCATACATTTAGTTTTGATAGTTGGAGAATGCTTTTAATAGGGGCTCTTGAATCAAATATTTTCACGTGACCAAATACTTGGAAAGTGACGTCACGTTCAGCACTTCAGCGGTATGACGTCATAACGTTACAGTGGTGCAGAGGTAGAGCGTCGGCCTCTCGTATCAAAGGTCCCTGGTTCGAGTCCCGTGATGAGCGGGTCCTTTTGAGATTTTTCCACACAAAACGGCACGAGTACTGGTTAAGTCTCCAGGAAGCAGACATCGAGTGTGATTTATTTAAGCTTAAAGCTTGCTTCGCAACCGATGTAAAATAAATAAGTTTAAACTAAACTTTGGCGCCAAATCCCGATGATAATGTTCTATTTATCTTTTAGACTTACGGAAATAATTTTGGTGTTGCAAAATACTAGTTTCATCAATTGTTACGTTTTGGATCATGTTAGAATCGAAATAATATATTCAGCATTGTGTGTGGTCGGTTGGTAGTTCGGATGCAATTCTGCTCCTCTCCACTCATTCTATCCCGCGAAACCCTTAAGGTGTCGCCTTTCTAGTAGACTTGCGGAAATAATTTTGGTGTTGCCAAAAAACTTTGAGTGTCATCAATTGTTACGTTTTGAATCATGTAAGAATTGAAATTACATATAGAATGAGTGTAGTGGAACAGAATTATTCTATTCTGTTCTATGGAACAAATGTCTATACGGCTATTGGGACACAATGTGTTGTAAAATTCAGCGATTTGTGGACAAAGAAATCGGTGAGAACGATTTCGCTGAAATTAGCCACATTGATATACCACAATGCGATCTAGGTCTGGGCGGTTTCGTTATATCTGGGAAAAATCTAGTTTCAGAGATTTTTAAGGTTAAAACCCGAAAAATCGACATTTTGACTACATATTTCTGTAGATCTCGTACTAGCAAAAAACGGAATCAGTTAGAGACCTGAAATTCATACTGAAACTTGTCCGAGATCCAGTGCAAACAACGGTGTGTTTAGATTTCTCATACATTCAGTTTGGATTCTTGGAGAAAGCTTTCAATAGGGGTTCTTGATTTTAAAAAAATCTGTGGGCGTGACTAGGAAAGTGACGTCACGTCAGCGGTTGACGTCATAACGTTACAGTGGTGCAGAGGTAGAGCGTCGGCCTCTCGTATCAAAGGTCCCTGGTTCGAGTCCCGTGATGAGCGGGTCCTTTTGAGATTTTTCCACACAAAACGGCACGAGTACTGGTTAAGTCTCCAGGAAGCAGACATCGAGTGTGAGTAATCTAAGCTTAAAGCTTGTTTCGCAATCGATGTAAAATAAATAAGTTTAAACTAAACTTGGGCGCCAAATCCCGATAATAATGTTCTTTTTATCTTTTAGACTTACGGAGATAATTTTGTTGTTGCAAAATACTAGTTTCATCAATTGTTACGTTTTGGATCATGTTAGAATCGAAATAATAGTATCAGCATTGTGTGTGGTCGGTTGGTAGTTCGGGTGCAATTCTGCTCCTCTCCACTCATTCTATGCTGCGAAACCCTTAAGGTGTCGCCTTTCTAGTATAGAATGAGTGTAGTGGAACAGAATTATTCTATTCTGTTCTACGGAACAAATGTCTATACGGCTATTGGGACACAATGTGTTGTAAAATTCAGCGATTTGTGGACAAAGAAATCGGTGAGAACGATTTCGCTGAAATTAGCCACACTGATAGACCACAATGCGATCTAGGTCTGGGCGGTTTCGTTATATCTGGGAAAAATCTAGTTTTAGATATTTTTAAGGTTAAAACCCGAAAAATCGACATTTTGACTACATATTTCTGTAGATCTCGTACCAGCAAATAACGTAATCAGCTAGAGACCTGAAATTTAAACTGAAACTTGTCAAAGATCCAGTGCAAACAACGGTGTTTTTAAATTTCTCATACATTTAGTTTTGATAGTTGGAGAATGCTTTTAATAGGGGCTCTTGAATCAAATATTTTCACGTGACCAAATACTTGGAAAGTGACGTCACGTTCAGCACTTCAGCGGTATGACGTCATAACGTTATCGCTTTGGCGCCAAAACCAATAGTATGGTGTGTTTATCTTTTAGACTTGCGGAAATAATTTTGGTGTTGCCAAAAAACCTTGAGTGTCATCAATTGTTACGTTTTGAATCATGTAAGAATTGAAATTACATATTCATAACATATATATTTAGTATTGCGTGTGGCCAGTTGGTAGTTCGGTATAATTCTGCTCCTCTTCACTCATTCTATCCCGCGAAACCCTTAAGGTGTCGCCTATCTAGTATAGAATGAGTGTAGTGGAACAGAATTATTCTATTCTGTTTTATGGAACAAATGTCTATACGGCTATTGGGACACAATGTGTTGTAAAATTCAGCGATTTGAGGACAAAGAAATCGGTGAGAACGATTTCGCTGAAATTAGCCACACTGATAGACCACAATGCGATCTAGGTCTGGGCGGTTTCGTTATATCTGGGAAAAATCTAGTTTCAGATATTTTTAAGGTTAAAACCCGAAAAATCGACATTTTGACTACATATTTCTGTAGATCTCGCACCAGCAAAAAACGGATTCAGCTAGAGACCTGAAATTCATACTGAAACTTGTCCAATATCCAGTGCAAACAACGGTGTTTTTAGATTTCTCATACATTTAGTTTTGATAGTTGGAGAATGCTTTTAATAGGGGCTCTTGAATCAAATATTTTCACGTGACCAAATACTTGGAAAGTTACGTCACGTTCAGCACTTCAGCGGTATGACGTCATAACGTTATTGCTTTGGCGCCAAAACCAATAGTATGGTGTGTTTATCTTTTAGACTTGCGGAAATAATTTTGGTGTTGCCAAAAAACCTTGAGTGTCATCAATTGTTACGTTTTGAATCATGTAAGAATTGAAATTACATATTCATAACATATATATTTAGTATTGCGTGTGGCCAGTTGGTAGTTCGGTATAATTCTGCTCCTCTTCACTCATTCTATCCCGCGAAACCCTTAAGGTGTCGCCTATCTAGTATTGTAATTTACAGATCGTATTAATGTAAGACTATCTTAAAATGACTAGATTCGAATGAAGATAAACATATTGAAGTAACCGTTAGAAACAACCATCTTTACATCTAAACAAGGGTCGTGTTTATAAAACTCCTGGTTTTCTATATAGAATGAGTGTAGTGGAACAGAATTATTCTATTCTGTTCTATGGAACAAATGTCTATACGGCTATTGGGACACAATGTGTTGTAAAATTCAGCGATCTGGGGACAAAGAAATCGGTGAGAACGATTTCGCTGAAATTAGCCACACTTATAGAACTCAATGCGATCTAGGTCTGGGCGTGTTCGTTATATCTGGGAAAAATCTAGTTTCAGAGATTTTTAAGGTTAAAACCCGAAAAATCGACATTTTGACTACATATTTCTGTAGATCTCGCACTAGCAAAAAACGGAATCAGCTAGAGACCTGAAATTCATACTGAAACTTGTCCGAGATCCGGTGCAAACAACGGTGTTTTTAGATTTCTCATACATTCAGTTTGGATTCTTGGAGAAAGCTTTCAATAGGGGTTCTTGATTTTAAAAAAATCTGTGGGCGTGACTAGGAAAGTGACGTCACGTCAGCGGTTGACGTCATAACGTTACAGTGGTGCAGAGGTAGAGCGTCGGCCTCTCGTATCAAAGGTCCCTGGTTCGAGTCCCGTGATGAGCGGGTCCTTTTGAGATTTTTCAACACAAAACGGCACGAGTACTGGTTAAGTCTACAGGAAGCAGATATCGAGTGTGATTAATTTAAGCTTAAAGCTTGTTTCGCAATCGATGTAAAATATAGAATGAGTGTAGTGGAACAGAATTATTCTATTCTGTTCTATGGAACAAATGTCTATACGGCTATTGGGACACAATGTGTTGTAAAATTCAGCGATCTGGGGACAAAGAAATCGGTGAGAACGATTTCGCTGAAATTAGCCACACTTATAGAACTCAATGCGATCTAGGTCTGGGCGTGTTCGTTATATCTGGGAAAAATCTAGTTTCAGAGATTTTTAAGGTTAAAACCCGAAAAATCGACATTTTGACTACATATTTCTGTAGATCTCGCACTAGCAAAAAACGGAATCAGCTAGAGACCTGAAATTCATACTGAAACTTGTCCGAGATCCGGTGCAAACAACGGTGTGTTTAGATTTCTCATACATTCAGTTTGGATTCTTGGAGAAAGCTTTCAATAGGGGTTCTTGATTTTAAAAAAATCTGTGGGCGTGACTAGGAAAGTGACGTCACGTCAGCGGTTGACGTCATAACGTTACAGTGGTGCAGAGGTAGAGCGTCGGCCTCTCGTATCAAAGGTCCCTGGTTCGAGTCCCGTGATGAGCGGGTCCTTTTGAGATTTTTCAACACAAAACGGCACGAGTACTGGTTAATCCTCCAGGAAGCAGACATCGAGTGTGATTAATTTAAGCTTAAAGCTTGTTTCGCAATCGATGTAAAATAAATAAGTTTAAACTAAACTTTGGCGCCAAATCCTGATAATAATGTTCTATTTATCTTTTAGACTTACGGAGATAATTTTGGTGTTGCAAAATACTAGTTTCATCAATTGTTACGTTTTGGATCATGTTAGAATCGAAATAATATATTCAGCATTGTGTGTGGACGGTTGGTAGTTCGGATGCAATTCTGCTCCTCTCCACTCATTCTATCCCGCGAAACCCTTAAGGTGTCGCCTTTCTAGTATAGAATGAGTGTAGTGGAACAGAATTATTCTATTCTGTTCTATGGAACAAATGTCTATACGGCTATTGGGACACAATGTGTTGTAAAATTCAGCGATTTGTGGACAAAGAAATCGGTGAGAACGATTTCGCTGAAATTAGCCACACTGATAGACCACAATGCGATCTAGGTCTGAGCGGTTTCGTTATATCTGGGAAAAATCTAGTTTCAGAGATTTTTAAGGTTAAAACCCGAAAAATCGACATTTTGACTACATATTTCTGTAGATCTCGCACTAGCAAAAAACGGATTCAGCTAGATACCTGAAATTCATACTGAAACTTGTCCAATATCCAGTACAAACAACGGTGTTTTTAGATTTCTCATACAATTAGTTTTGATAGTTGGAGAATGCTTTTAATAGGGGCTCTTGAATCAAATATTTTCACGTGACCAAATACTTGGAAAGTGACGTCACGTTAGCACTTCAGCGGTATGACGTCATAACGTTATCGCTTTGGCGCCAAAACCAAAGGTATGGTGTGTTTATCTTTTAGACTTGCGGAAATAATTTTTGTGTTGCCAAAAAACCTTGAGTGTCATCAATTGTTACGTTTTGAATCATGTAAGAATTGAAATTACATATTCATAACATATAGATTTAGTATTGCGTGTGGCCAGTTGGTAGTTCGGTATAATTTTGCTCCTCTTCACTCATTCTATCCCGCGAAACCCTTAAGGTGTCGCATATCTAGTATAGAATGAGTGTAGTGGAACAGAATTATTCTATTCTGTTCTATGGAACAAATGTCTATACGGCTATTGGGACACAATGTGTTGTAAAATTCAGCGATTTGAGGACAAAGAAATCGGTGAGAACGATTTCGCTGAAATTAGCCACACTGATAGACCACAATGCGATCTAGGTCTGGGCGGTTTCGTTATATCTGGGAAAAATCTAGTTTCAGATATTTTTAAGGTTAAAACCCGAAAAATCGACATTTTGACTACATATTTCTGTAGATCTCGCACCAGCAAAAAACGGATTCAGCTAGAGACCTGAAATTCATACTGAAACTTGTCCAATATCCAGTGCAAACAACGGTGTTTTTAGATTTCTCATACATTTAGTTTTGATAGTTGGAGAATGCTTTTAATAGGGGCTCTTGAATCAAATATTTTCACGTGACCAAATACTTGGAAAGTGACGTCACGTTCAGCACTTCAGCGGTATGACGTCATAACGTTATTGCTTTGGCGCCAAAACCAATAGTATGGTGTGTTTATCTTTTAGACTTGCGGAAATAATTTTGGTGTTGCCAAAAAACCTTGAGTGTCATCAATTGTTACGTTTTGAATCATGTAAGAATGAAATTCATACTGAAACTTGTCCAATATCCAGTGCAAACAACGGTGTTTTTAGATTTCTCATACATTTAGTTTTGATAGTTGGAGAATGCTTTTAATAGGGGCTCTTGAATCAAATATTTTCACGTGACCAAATACTTGGAAAGTGACGTCACGTTCAGCACTTCAGCGGTATGACGTCATAACGTTATTGCTTTGGCGCCAAAACCAATAGTATAGAATGAGTGTAGTGGAACAGAATTATTCTATTCTGTTCTACGGAACAAATGTCTATACGGCTATTGGGACACAATGTGTTGTAAAATTCAGCGATTTGTGGACAAAGAAATCGGTGAGAACGATTTCGCTGAAATTAGCCACACTGATAGACCACAATGCGATCTAGGTCTGGGCGTTTTCGTTATATCTGGGAAAAATCTAGTTTCAGAGATTTTTAAGGTTAAAACCCGAAAAATCGACATTTTGACTACATATTTCTGTAGATCTCGCACTAGCAAAAAACGGAATCAGCTAGAGACCTGAAATTCATACTGAAACTTGTCCGAGATCCGGTGCAAACAACGGTGTTTTTAGATTTCTCATACATTCAGTTTGGATTCTTGGAGAAAGCTTTCAATAGGGGTTCTTGATTTTAAAAAAATCTGTGGGCGTGACTAGGAAAGTGACGTCACGTCAGCGGTTGACGTCATAACGTTACAGTGGTGCAGAGGTAGAGCGTCGGCCTCTCGTATCAAAGGTCCCTGGTTCGAGTCCCGTGATGAGCGGGTCCTTTTGAGATTTTTCCACACAAAACGGCACGAGTACTGGTTAAGTCTCCAGGAACCAGACATCGAGTTTGAGTAATCTAAGCTTAAAGCTTGTTTCGCAATCGATGTAAAATAAATAAGTTTAAACTAAATTTGGGCGCCAAATCCCGATAATAATGTTCTATTTATCTTTTAGACTTACGGAGATAATGTTGGTGTTGCAAAATACTAGTTTCATCAATTGTTACGTTTTGGATCATGTTAGAATCGAAATAATATAGAATGAGTGTAGTGGAACAGAATTATTCTATTCTGTTCTACGGAACAAATGTCTATACGGCTATTGGGACACAATGTGTTGTAAAATTCAGCGATCTGGGGACAAAGAAATCGGTGAGAACGATTTCGCTGAAATTAGCCACACTGATAGACCACAATGCGATCTAGGTCTGGGCGGTTTCGTTATATCTGGGAAAAATCTAGTTTTATATATTTTTAAGGTTAAAACCCGAAAAATCGACATTTTGACTAGATATTTCTGTAGATCTCGTACCAGCAAATAACGGAATCAGCTAGAGACCTGAAATTTAAACTGAAACTTGTCAAAGATCCAGTGCAAACAACGGTGTTTTTAAATTTCTCATACATTTAGTTTTGATAGTTGGAGAATGCTTTTAATAGGGGCTCTTGAATCAAATATTTTCACGTGAGCAAATACTTGGAAAGTGACGTCACGTTCAGCACTTCAGCGGTATGACGTCATAACGTTACAGTGGTGCAGAGGTAGAGCGTCGGCCTCTCGTATCAAAGGTCCCTGGTTCGAGTCCCGTGATGAGCGGGTCCTTTTGAGATTTTAATGATTTAATTTTGAGATAATAATGTTCTATTTATCTTTTAGACTTACGGAGATAATTTTGTTGTTGCAAAATACTAGTTTCATCAATTGTTACGTTTTGGATCATGTTAGAATCGAAATAATAGTATCAGCATTGTGTGTGGCCGGTTGGTAGTTCGGGTGCAATTCTGCTCCTCTCCACTCATTCTATCCCGCGAAACCCTTAAGGTGTCGCCTTTCTAGTATGGTGTGTTTATCTTTTAGACTTGCGGAAATAATTTTGGTGTTGCCAAAAAACCTTGAGTGTCATCAATTGTTACGTTTTGAATCATGTATAGAATGAGTGTAGTGGAACAGAATTATTCTATTCTGTTCTACGGAACAAATGTCTATACGGCTATTGGGACACAATGTGTTGTAAAATTCAGCGATTTGTGGACAAAGAAATCGGTGAGAACGATTTCGCTGAAATTAGCCACACTGATAGACTACAATGCGATCTAGGTCTGGGCGGTTTCGTTATATCTGGGAAAAATCTAGTTTCAGAGATTTTTAAGGTTAAAACCCGAAAAATCGACATTTTGACTACATATTTCTGTAGATCTCGCACTAGCAAAAAACGGAATCAGCTAGAGACCTGAAATTCATACTGAAACTTGTCCGAGATCCGGTGCAAACAACGGTGTTTTTAGATTTCTCATACATTCAGTTTGGATTCTTGGAGAAAGCTTTTAATAGGGGTTCTTGATTTTAAAAAAATCTGTGGGCGTGACTAGGAAAGTGACGTCACGTCAGCGGCTGACGTCATAACGTTACAGTGGTGCAGAGGTAGAGCGTCGGCCTCTCGTATCAAAGGTCCCTGGTTCGAGTCCCGTGATGAGCGGGTCCTTTTGAGATTTTAATGATTTAATTTTGAGATAATAATGTTCTATTTATCTTTTAGACTTACGGAGATAATTTTGTTGTTGCAAAATACTAGTTTCATCAATTGTTACGTTTTGGATCATGTTAGAATCGAAATAATAGTATCAGCATTGTGTGTGGCCGGTTGGTAGTTCGGGTGCAATTCTGCTCCTCTCCACTCATTCTATCCTGCGAAACCCTTAAGGTGTCGCCTTTCTAGTAAGAATTGAAATTACATATTCATAACATATATATTTAGTATTGCGTGTGGCCAGTTGGTAGTTCGGTATAATGCGCGGACTGAGCAGGCTAATCTCGATATATACGTTATGCAGAGTCCATAATGTGGGGTTGTCTTGTGGAACGGCTTATGAATGCAAAGTTCTATATTTTCTATAACGAAATAAATAGAGGATATTACATGAGTGGTCATTCAATACGGAATTTATTAAACGAGTTTTCTAAAATTGATAAGAACGAGCCTTGGCGAGTTTTTATCACTTTTATAGAATGAGTGTAGTGGAACAGAATTATTCTATTCTGTTCTATGGAACAAATGTCTATACGGCTATTGGGACACAATGTGTTGTAAAATTCAGCGATTTGTGGACAAAGAAATCGGTGAGAACGATTTTGCTGAAATTAGCCACACTGATAGACCACAATGCGATCTAGGTCTTGGCGGTTTCGTTATATCTGGGAAAAATCTAGTTTCAGAGATTTTTAAGGTTAAAACCCGAAAAATCGACATTTTGACTACATATTTCTGTAGATCTCGCACTAGCAAAAAACGGAATCAGCTAGAGACCTGAAATTCATACTGAAACTTGTCCGAGATCCGCTGCAAACAACGGTGTTTTTAGATTTCTCATACATTCAGTTTGGATTCTTGGAGAAAGCTTTCAATAGGGGTTCTTGATTTTAAAAAAATCTGTGGGCGTGACTAGGAAAGTGACGTCACGTCAGCGGTTGACGTCATAACGTTAGAGTGGTGCAGAGGTAGAGCGTCGGCCTCTCGTATCAAAGGTCCCTGGTTCGAGTCCCGTGATGAGCGGGTCCTTTTGAGATAATAATGTTCTATTTATCTTTTAGACTTACGGAGATAATTTTGTTGTTGCAAAATACTAGTTTCATCAATTGTTACGTTTTGGATCATGTTAGAATCGAAATAATAGTATCAGCATTGTGTGTGGCCGGTTGGTAGTTCGGGTGCAATTCTGCTCCTCTCCACTCATTCTATCCTGCGAAACCCTTAAGGTGTCGCCTTTCTAGTATAGAATGAGTGTAGTGGAACAGAATTATTCTATTCTGTTCTATGGAACAAATGTCTATACGGCTATTGGGACACAATGTGTTGTAAAATTCAGCGATCTGGGGACAAAGAAATCGGTGAGAACGATTTCGCTGAAATTAGCCACACTTATAGAACTCAATGCGATCTAGGTCTGGGCGTGTTCGTTATATCTGGGGAAAATCTAGTTTCAGAGATTTTTAAGATTAAAACCCGAAAAATCGACATTTTGACTACATATTTCTGTAGATCTCGCACTAGCAAAAAACGGAATCAGCTAGAGACCTGAAATTCATACTGAAACTTGTCCGAGATCCGGTGCAAACAACGGTGTTTTTAGATTTCTCATACATTCAGTTTGGATTCTTGGAGAAAGCTTTCAATAGGGGTTCTTGATTTTAAAAAAATCTGTGGGCGTGACTAGGAAAGTGACGTCACGTCAGCGGTTGACGTCATAACGTTACAGTGGTGCAGAGGTAGAGCGTCGGCCTCTCGTATCAAAGGTCCCTGGTTCGAGTCCCGTGATGAGCGGGTCCTTTTGAGATTTTTCCACACAAAACGGCACGAGTACTGGTTAAGTCTCCAGGAAGCAGACATCGAGTGTGATTAATTTAAGCTTAAAGCTTGTTTCGCAATCGATGTAAAATAAATAAGTTTAAACTAAACTTTGGCGCCAAATCCCGATAATATAGAATGAGTGTAGTGGAACAGAGTTATTCTATTCTGTTCTATGGAACAAATGTCTATACGGCTATTGGGACACAATGTGTTGTAAAATTCAGCGATCTGGGGACAAAGAAATCGGTGAGAACGATTTCGCTGAAATTAGCCACACTTATAGAACTCAATGCGATCTAGGTCTGGGCGTGTTCGTTATATCTGGGAAAAATCTAGTTTCAGAGATTTTTAAGGTTAAATCCCGAAAAATCGACATATTGACTACATATTTCTGTAGATCTCGCACTAGCAAAAAACGGAATCAGCTAGAGACCTGAAATTCATACTGAAACTTGTCCGAGATCCGGTGCAAACAACGGTGTTTTTAGATTTCTCATACATTCAGTTTGGATTCTTGGAGAAAGCTTTCAATAGGGGTTCTTGATTTTAAAAAAATCTGTGGGCGTGACTAGGAAAGTGACGTCACGTCAGCGGTTGACGTCATAACGTTACAGTGGTGCAGAGGTAGAGCGTCGGCCTCTCGTATCAAAGGTCCCTGGTTCGAGTCCCGTGATGAGCGGGTCCTTTTGAGATTTTATTGATTTAATTTTGAGATAATAATGTTCTATTTATCTTTTAGACTTACGGAGATAATTTTGTTGTTGCAAAATACTAGTTTCATCAATTGTTACGTTTTGGATCATGTAAGAATCGAAATAATAGTATCAGCATTGTGTGTGGCCGGTTGGTAGTTCGGGTGCAATTCTGCTCCTCTCCACTCATTCTATCCTGCGAAACCCTTAAGGTGTCGCCTTTCTAGTAATGTTCTATTTATCTTTTAGACTTACGGAGATAATTTTGGTGTTGCAAAATACTAGTTTCATCAATTGTTACGTTTTGGATCATGTTAGAATCGAAATAATAGTATCAGCATTGTGTGTGGTCGGTTGGTAGTTCGGGTGCAATTCTGCTCCTCTCCACTCATTCTATCCTGCGAAACCCTTAAGGTGTCGCCTTTCTAGTATAAAATGAGTGTAGTGGAACAGAATTATTCTATTCTGTTCTATGGAACAAATGTCTATACGGCTATTGGGACACAATGTGTTGTAAAATTCAGCGATCTGGGGACAAAGAAATCGGTGAGAACGATTTCGCTGAAATTAGCCACACTTATAGAACTCAATGCGATCTAGGTCTGGGCGTGTTCGTTATATCTGGGAAAAATCTAGTTTCAGAGATTTTTAATGTTAAAACCCGAAACATCGACATTTTGACTACATATTTCTGTAGATCTCGCACTAGCAAAAAACGGAATCAGCTAGAGACCTGTAATTCATACTGAAACTTGTCCGAGATCCGGTGCAAACAACGGTGTTTTTAGATTTCTCATACATTCAGTTTGGATTCTTGGAGAAAGCTTTCAATAGGGGTTCTTGATTTTAAAAAAATCTGTGGGCGTGACTAGGAAAGTGACGTCACGTCAGCGGTTGACGTCATAACGTTACGGTGGTGCAGAGGTAGAGCGTCGGCCTCTCGTATCAAAGGTCCCTGGTTCGAGTCCCGTGATGAGCGGGTCCTTTTGAGATTTTTCAACACAAAACGGCACGAGTACTGGTTAAGTCTCCAGGAAGCAGACATCGAGTGTGATTAATTTAAGCTTAAAGCTTGTTTCGCAATCGATGTAAAATAAATAAGTTTAAACTAAACTTTGGCGCCAAATCCCGATAATAATGTTCTATTTATCTTTTAGACTTACGGAGATAATTTTGGTGTTGCAAAATACTAGTTTCATCAATTGTTACGTTTTGGATCATGTTAGAATCGAAATAATATATTCAGCATTGTGTGTGGTCGGTTGGTAGTTCGGATGCAATTCTGCTCCTCTCCACTCATTCTATCCCGCGAAACCCTTAAGGTGTCGCCTTTCTAGTATCATAAATACTAATTTAATAATTTACAGCGCTATATCCATATAAACGTCGCTATAAAGCGCGCGTATTTAGAAACGCTAAACGTTACGTTATGACGTCACGTTACGTAGCATTGTTATTACACTAGTTGAATACGCAATTTATTCAATGACTTTATTACACTCCGGCGACGTCATTTATGATATAACACAACTTACACATAAAAGAATAGCGTTGAGATTCGAACCGCAAGTTGCCTATGTTAAAGGCTGTATTTTAGTTTGTGATATTGTGGGAGTATGTATGTGGTTATGATATGTTTGACGTTCTATTTCAGCCTGATATTAACGAGTACATGGTTCACTAGACTTCAACATTGTTGAATTAAGAAACGACGAAGCTATTTAATGTTGTTGAATCACTTATGTAATGTGTTGATGGTGTAATTGGGAATAGTAACCACTGAAGTTCAGCCTTCTATTAACGAGTACATGGTTCACTAGGCTACACGATTATTGAATTAAGAAACGACGAGAATATTTGATGTTATGGAATCACGTACGTGTATGTAATGTGTTGATGGTGTAGTTTGGCATAGTAACCACTGCATTTAAGCCTTCTATTACACTTCAACCTGTTACCTTTAAAAATTTACGACGCTTTCTGAATAATATCGGCCGATCTATCCGTATTTTCAGCATCATCCTACTGTCAAATTAACGCTGCTACTCGCAATTGGACTGTCTGGTTCAAAAACTTCGATGCGGATAGGGCAACCTTCTTAAACCATTCCGCATTCGTGGGGGGAAATGCCGTGCCGCATGGTGGAGGCTTATCAAAGATAGGAAGCAGCTTTTGTACAGAGATAATAATGCCTTCTAACGACACGTGGATGAATTTAACCGGTGGATATGATGATCTCTCAAATCCAGATAATTGCCTTATTTATGACTCAGCATCGGTGAGTTTTTGTTTTTCATTATGTAGCTTGACGTTGTGTTTTTGTCTCAGGATGCCGACGTTAAACAGTTAAACCAATGCGTGTCCATGGTAAATTACTACACTATTCCTATGCTGTCCTCTATCCTAACCGCGATGAAATAACGGCAATACTTATTCCCGGCCGTTTCAGCACTTAGATGTGAAGTGTTGGAACATCACTAATGAGCCGTCCCGCGAGAAAACAAACATTATGGTCTCTGCGTAATGTTTTGACCAAGATCAGCCTGCGCAGTCTCCGCAGACTGATCCGGGTCGACACTTTCCTTTTCAGGGGGATAGAGCTATAGAGTAACGATTCCTGAAACAGAAAATCAACAGGAGACGAAAAGAGTCTATCCGGGTAAGCCTGCGCGGCATGCTTAGGCTGATCCGGGTCGATACTTTACGCAGAGTCCACAATGTCGGGACGGCTCACTTATTCATTAGTGACCGAGGGGAGGCTCCACAGTGTGTCCCATATATTACAAATCTTTCTCTACAGCACATTCTTATTGAGTGTGCTTATATGGCACTAACTCGTGACCTGTTTTTCAAAGTTTTCAAAGTTTGCGTCAGCTCTTTGAGTCTGTCAAGCCGGAATTAATTTTTTAATATACTTATGTTTTAAACTTACTTTATCCGTCCACGATAGTTTTATCATGTATGACATTCCTGAACTCATTTAGGTTTTTTTCATTATACTTACATCTCTTTTGCTTCTCATAGTTCTTACATTAACTCTGATATGTTTTCTCTATGATACATAACATACATTATGTTTAAAGTATGTGTCTTATTGTTAAAGTTTAAATTTTAAATTGTTATTTATTAACATTAAAAATTATCAATGTTTTTGTTTTAGCGCCCAAACTGACCTTTGATGTCAACGGGCCTTAAAACCCTCATTCATTCATTCATTCATTCATTCATTCATTTGCTATGTCATTGCTAAGGATGCTCAAGGTACTGGTGCGAGAATGCCCGGTAATACATAGCTATGTGCATTGATTTCTTTATATATCATTGGCAATAAGTATTTCAAATATAACATTGTATGCACCTGTGGCAAAAGTTATTGCAAAAAGTATAGATTCAGATGAGAAAGCTTGTAAAAACCTTCCAAAACTCCATTAAGATAAAAAATGGAATCGCCCGATTTAGAACATAGAAATTCTACTTTCGGGAATTCGGCGTCAAAAGTCTTTACAAAAGTTAATTGTGTCACGTACGACTTTTCGCCGGTGACTTATTGTTTCATTATTATCTCTTGAACTCAACACAAACCTAGTTAGTACGTCTGGCTTTAAAAAACAATGGCGCTTTGATTGTTTATCGCTATAGCATATATATAAAGTTAAACAGAAACAAAACACTGCATTGGTTTTAAACGTTTGGCACGTTTAAAACCATTGCAGTGTCTTTGTTCTATGTTTCTATTTGGCCACCAGAGGAGGTACTGAACTATTTCAGTTCTGTAAACTATGTATTATATCCCAAGTTATCCCTTTGTCTTCAGCAAACATTCAGTTATGTATTAGCGCTCTATAATGCTAACGATACGTTTGACGTGCAGTATGATGGGTACCGTATCCAATTCGGTAAATGCTATTTAGGCGACCTGCCTGAATCCCTGAATGTTACTCACAATGTCAAGTAAGTGTATTTGTTTGTAAGTTTGTTTAATTGTTTGTAAATTACCAATGTTAATGGTCCATTTTCCCAGAAACCTACGACTGAGTCGTTATGATAACCCGATTATACTGAGCATCAATGAGAGATAACTAATTTGAATACTTTGGTATGATGCGGTCCGGGAAAGTAAGTGCGTTATTAGATCTTCGCGCTGTTTTAAACACCATATAAGTTATAGAGTGGCACCATAGCACTTATTAACCCGTCCCGACAGTCTACAGATTAACCCTTTCCCATTTACAGTCGCTTTCGTACGCCTCTGTATCATACTTTTTTTTAAAAACACAGTGAAAAAAGCATACATTGTTCTTTATAGAGAATTTTCCTGTTGTCACAATGTTTTCAACTTTATTCAATGATTAAACTTGAGTTTAATGAGCTAGTTAAATAACACAACCGAATGCCTTCCTGGGAAAACAGGGGGTAGGTGTGTTTAGTTTTTCAGTATTGTGTTTTACGGCTCGTTCAGCAATATTTTAGTTATAAGACGGCGCTTTCTAATTTAGTTACCAGTACCACTGGTCCATTTATCTTAATAACAGCGCCTTAGTCGTTATACTAACATCACAAGATTCAAGATGTGTTCAAGATTCAAGATATTTATTTAATGTAATAAAGGCCTCCGGCCCAAAATACACAATATACAATAAACTTTTTGTGATAGTTTTAAGTTGCATTCCTCTTTATCAAATTTCACTTAAACTGTTACTGAGTTCTAAATGTTATATCACAGTAACACAAATGGAGTTTTTAATGTCTGAATTGTAAATTTATTAAAATAAAGTGTAATCATGTATATCATCTAAATTGTCATCAATTAATCATTGTGGATTACAGTCTCATCAGATGAGTCAAAGTTGAGAACGTGGTAAAACCATACTACCATAACAAAGGATTTTAATTAGATCCGACCGGTGATCGAGACCCGCGACCTACCATACCCGAGCCAAATGCTCTATCACTGCACCACTTTTGCGGTTAAGGTGCATGTTATATTAATTTACCCTTTCGCTCATACGACAATTCTGCAGCAGACGACTTTGAACATATTTCGTAAACAAATAAAAAAATCTCTATAATTGAATGGATAACCTATAACTAAAAGTGGAAAACATTGTGACAAAAGGTGAAATTGCTGGTTTTGAGCAATTTCTTCTTTTGTCAAAATGTTTTCAAAAAGCCGTCTGCTGCAGAGACGTCATTAAGCGTCTATATGAGGGAAAGCGTTAAAGAACGTTCACCAAATTTATCCGCGAATATGCAAATCTACAGCCAAACACGTCTTAAAAAAAACCTGTGTTTACCTGGAAATTAGTGTTTAATTTTAACCAGACTGCAAGCATGAGTATAAATGCAATGAACAGGAACTGTTTTATTTGATCATATTTCTTTGCTTTTTGACCTTGTGAACAGTGTATTTGGAAAATCTGTTTTAGCCCAGCCCGATTGCGTACAAAATGCCGTGGACCATCTTCATGGAGTGGAAATTAAAAAAGAGTTGTTTATATTTGACATATACTGTACAGAGCAATCACCCTCATCTTTGCTAATCATGCTATATTTACTTATGTTATTTATTGCCATTTCAACGTTATGAAAATATAAACAAACATTTGCTCATCTTTGACCTATATTTAACAGAGATATCGCCTCATCGACGGTGGCAACTAGAGCGGATAGATCCCTTAAATTCTATTTTTCGAGTCAGTCAGTGAGGTTATCCGAGGAAAATTTTTCTCCAGCGACGGAAGTTATACTCGGAAGGTGGATATTCCCCAGGTTGTGTTACACTCGAGGAACCAATTACGAAGGCAATTATGTTAACCCTTATCCCCTCGCGACACATCTAAGCAAACAAGTGATGAGAGAGAGAGGGGATATATACACATTTATATTTAGCAATTTGCATTTAAGTGTCAAAAAGAAAAACGCATTAATTAACAGTTATCAGGAATTGAGGGTCCCCTGGAACATGTCGATAACTTAAATTAAGCAAGTCGATGGTTCCATGCAAAACTGTTGTAACTACACATTGTAGTTACAACCGTTTTGCATGAAGCCCTCGAAATGATCTCTTTCGTCTTGGATATCTCCGGCCAGGTCATACCAAACGGTAGTAATGGTTGTCTCCCTTGGCGCTCATGCTTGCGGGAGTTAGGATAGAGACTGACTGGCCGGCGTTAGGATATATAGACCAGTAGTACTGGTAACATATCAAGGAAACGCCGTGATACAACTGAATTGCTGAACGCGGCGTAAAAGACCAAGCAATCAATCAATCAATCGACTTGGATATATCGCAAGTTCACTTTACATCGACGTACTTTTTTATACTTATCTATTTGTTTACATCGATAGCGAAACAATCTGTCGGCTTATCCTTATCATGCTCGGTGCCTGCATCCTTGAGACAAAACCCTTCCCCACATACAACTCTTTTGCTAGAGACGACTTTGAAAAAACATATTGACAATCAAATGAAAAATCTCCCTGAATTGGAGTCTAATAATCAAATATAGTTGAAAACAATGTGGCAAGAGGAGATATTGCTCGTTTTGAGCAATTTCTTCTTTCGCCGCAATGTTTTCAAAAGTCGTCTGCTGCCGATACGTCAAACTGTGAAAGGGTTAACCAGTACTCGCACCGTATATCGATGTAGAAATGCATTATACATCAAAAAGCTCCGGCTGAGGTCCATACTGTCGGGTAATACCAGCATGAAATCTGTTATATTTTAGTAGCAATGAACGCGTCCTGTTGTTCGAAACCATCTCAGTGTGTCGTGCTTAGAGCGTCAAATTACGCCAAATACATCCGCGGTCATGCTGGTCTGCAGCTAAATAGTCCCTAAAATAATCTTTGTTTGCGTAGACATGAGTGTATACCGTCACCAGAATGCCTTGAATATATGGCATTGAGTTTAAATGCATTATAAATGTGCTAAGGATGCACTGGAATTGACTGATTTGATCATATTTAGTATTTTGACCTTGTTTGAAAGTGAAAGTAGTGAATGTGAAATACCGGTTTTGTCCGGACCCGACTTGATCCAAAATGACACTGATGATATACTCTCAAATCTACGGAAACAAAGTTTTCTTAAGGGACTATTTGGCCAGACTGCAGATGTATTTGGCGTAATTTGAACGAAAACTCCATTTATTGATTTTTTTTGTATTACATAAATATAAATAAAACTGAAGTCGAGTTTTTCCAATTTCAAGTATGGCTATACCTGTCATTTAAATTATATTTATCTTCATGTGTTGTATTGTGTTGTATTGTTTTAGATACTTTCTATCCCTTGTTTCAAGGACTCAATAACCGGTATAATCAACCTGTATTGTTGATGGACTCGTCTTAGAGAAGTATGGATACATAACAAGCGAACACCATGGATTAAGATAATACTGCACGAATGTCTAATTTGTTAGCAATTATAAATGAAAAACATGCATATTGTAATACGCAAATGCTGGTTAAATTCACCTACAGCGGGTCAAAATAGTTTGGCCTCTTTTTCCGGCGAATATACATGCAGATTGTCAAGCGCAAATATAACAGACAGACGTTCTGTCTTTAAAGATATACTCGTCATGTAATAACAGTAAAGATATGTTGGGGGTAGCTATACTTGTAGTTAAATACAAACTGGTAGAGAGAGATTTAATGCAACCTAAAACAGATAGATAGATAAATTGTACTTGACGTATACAAATACACGTATCGCATCATTTACATACATATACATAAACAAATTTATACATGAACAACACATAATAATCCGAAATAACTTTAAATTCCCTGATTATAGCATAACTCAAAATTAGCTTATACCAAATAAAAACAATTTAACATTTAACTTAAAGCAGTTAAGGAGAGTGTGAATATATTATTTTTTGAAAGATATATCTTATTCCATATTCATACTGTCAATCACCTACATTTTGTAACTTCAAAGGTAATCTAATATATCCTATGTATTTTTCAGCGAATGCCGATCCATATGGTATATATGTGTTTTCATGCCAAATATCTAACAACGTGGATTTTATCCAAGATACTAGAGCAAAAAAACAAAAATTCACCATCTCGGTCATCGATTCGGATGGGTAAGTCCACTAAATGAACCAGTCCATGATAGCACGTGACATTGATATACATGTATGAGCCGTTCCACGAGAAAACCAAAGTGTGGCACTGCGTAAAGTAACGACCCGGATCAGCATAAGCATGCTGCGCAGGCTAACCCAGACATACATTTTTCGCCTCCTGTTGATTTTCTGTTTCAGGAATCATTACTCTATACCTCTATCCCCTCAGACGGAATGTGCAGGCTGATCTGGGGCGATACATTACGCACAGGCCATAAAGTTAGTGTTGAACGTCTCATATATAAACAGTGTAGATTCAGATCATCTTGTCTACATGATAAATCCTATCAGAATCAACGCACGTTAACAGGCTTGTGTCAGTAATATGCAAACAGTGTAAAGCTGGAGCTATGCTGTTCACTAAGGTAAACATGTATATCCTCGCTTGCACTGGCTCACGTATAGAGGGCTTGGCGTGAAACGGCTGTTGCTAAAAACCTATTTTGAAAACCCTAGTTTAGGGGAAATTTTGAACCGTTTGTAAACAATGCAAATTTAGGTGCCATTGCTCAGAACGAGCAATGGCACCTAAATTTCCATTGTTTACCAAGAAACAAATGATTTAACGTTTATAAAGACTTCATGGCGAGGTGATTAACCTTGGTAAAAAAATACCAATTTTACATACAACCGTTTCAAGCCCTCGGTATGGTTATTTAAGTGATATCACGGCGTGCCCTAGATGAATTACTATTACTACCTGTTGATGTAGCCTTAGGTGAATGTACAATACGTAGACACGCGAAAACAGACAAATACTCACACCAAGCTCAAGGTATGCGTCATGAAAGGTGGGAATCATGTATTTGATGTGTGTTAATCATCTGCGGAGATTACAAATATACAGGTTAGCTTCCGGATTCGGCATACAGATATATTTTAGTTCTCTAAATTTCCGATTTAATAAACGAATGGTGAAACACAAAAAACGTTCCTTCTATTTAATGTCTGAATTGTGAATTGGACTTATTAAACGGCACTCTGGTTGTGGAGAATACGTCATACACAACATATGTTTACATTATGATACCACATTGAGCGTTCGACCTGTTGTCCATGTGGTCCCCGTCGTAAAGTCCCTCGACCACGACTGAATGCAAACAAGTCATTTTATACAAAAACACGTGCTCGATATACTAGATCACACTTCAAACATCACCGGGGCTCGGCGACGCGGGCTGTCGATCCAGGGGTTGTCCTTTCGAATCCTAGCTCGGCCAACATTTTCCGACGTTTGTCACTGTGAAATGCATCATTCGTCTTTCACATTTTGTGTGGGGAAAAAAACAGCAAGTTGAGTACTGGTATGAGAAAGCCAGGAAACGCATGATAATTTGAATTAGCCTCATTAAGCCGCAGATATCATATATCTGGTGTGTAAATTGCTTTGACAAATGTTGTACGGCGACTTCCTCATACTTGACCGAGTAATAATATACAAATCTGAAACATCTGATATCATTACTGTGAATTGTGTTTTAAGTATTATGTCTTTCCTGGTAAAAAGTAGAAGTATTCTTGCAAGCTTATCCGACACCTACATCTTGAGGGACTGGTTCCGAGTTGTACATAAATCCCAATTAATAAACACGGTTAGGGGCTATTCTTGCATTTGTTTGGATTTGAAGAGCTTATAGTCAGCTACAATTCGTGTTACAAATAACGGCTGTCGTCATTTCAAACATGGCCAAAGTAGCACTGAACAGAGCCATTTTTTTTTTAAAGATTGAATATATCTAGCAAAACAAATTATACTTAGAAGATGCCTGTTCAGTGATATAACATCGGGTAACTTCGTGTGTGGTACATAAACACTCTCGGCAATGTCAAACTCATTGATTGTATCAACTGCGTATGCGCCATTGAACTCTCGTCTGTATTCTCGGAAGATATGACTGTCAGAAATTTGCCATTTTGTTATGTCTTCACCGTTCCCTATAAATGCAAAAGCGTGATATAAAAGTGAGTAACCAACATACAGAAATGCCTATAACCTTCATCCAATTACCATTGTGCTCGTATAGAAAGCATAGGAAATATATATGACAGATTATGTGAGGTCTGTGCAATCAGCATGGAGATGGTCTTGCTGGCACATCATGAGAGGTTGTATGTAACAAACACCTTTTTAAGTCATTGACATGTCGAAGCGCGAGAGCTCAATCAGTTATATTGATGACTATTAATCAAGTAGTTCATTAATTCATTTTAAGAGACCGCATATGTGGTGCTGAGGAAGAGGGTCCGACTCGGATGCGGGAATTTGCCGGTTCGATCCCCGACCTGGTCATACAAAGGACCTTAAATATGGAAGTAATAACTGACCCTCCTTGACGCCCAGGATGGCGGTTATAGCAATACGAATGATTCGCCAATGGACCAGTATTACTGGTAACCTACCAAGCAAACTCCGTGATATATCTGAAACATTGAAAGCGGCGTTAAACACAATGTAAACAAACAAATACTCAGTTAATCTGGTTCGAGAAATACAGGAAATGCATGGTCAGTTAAACGGAGTTCTTGGACATAAATTTAACGGGCTTTAAAACTGGGTTTATAACCAATAAATCAAACGATAATTATTGACTTGTTATAACAGATGCCCGGATTCATCAGTGATCGGCAAAGTCGGAAAACAACAACACGCGTTCAGGGCCGACTCTACCAGTGACACCGCAGCTTCCACGTTCTGCGCAGTAAGCGGGGGTTTTAAAGCCTTCCGATGGTTAACAGAGAGCAAGAGTATCTGGATGAAATGCTTGGTGAAGACCTGTACCAATACACAGCTGTATCCGTACTCCAAATGCAAAGACGTGAGTTCTAAATTTGAGCCGTCCCGCGAGAAAACCAAGAGTATGGCTTCTGCGTAATGTATCGATACAGATCAGACTGCGCAATCCGCGCAGGCAGGCTAATCCGGACCGACACATTCCGTCTCAGGGGGATAGACGTAAAGATTTATGATTCCTGAAACAGAAAATGCACAGGAGGCGAAAAGTGTCTATCCGGATTAGCGTGCGCGGCATGCGTAGGCAGATCTAGGTCAATACTATACACAGAGTCAACAATGTTGGTTTTCTCGCGTCATTTGTTCTGATCTATTACAGTTCTAGGCGATTTAAACACTGTGCCAGTTATATTACGGAGACAGTACACTTATTAACCATTATCCGACTTTATTAACGAATGGAATCGGAGGGTCCGCCTCGGCAGTGGGATTTCCTGGATTCGATGCTGACCTAGTCATACGAGAGATCTAGCAAATGGTTGCAATGGATATGTTGCCTCATTGATGTCAGGAAAGGTTAACTTACACGGGTAACGCAACTTAACAAAACATGTTGAAAGCCGTGTTAAAAACACAATCTCAAAAGTTCCTATTCGATATTTGTCAAAACAAATGCGTTATATGTGTATGGTATGTTGTTTGTGTTTGCCATTTTCTCTTGAATTTTATGTTTTTTCAATAGTCCTGTGCCAATCAAATAACCAACACCAACAGCACTGATGACGATGACGTCAGAAAGAAAAGAGAACTTTTTGATGACGTAGAAGCCGAGGAAATAGTCGCTGAAATTGAAATTAAGGATGACGAACAATGTATGTATCAATTGTAACTAAAACTTTTTCTTAAAAAACGGATTGCAAAATCCCGAGGATGTGATCTATTAAAAGATCGTTATAATCAAAAGTAAGCAAGATACCGAAAGAATGCATATTAAAACTGTTGCTTAAAATAGAATAACATTAGCAAGAGGTCGTTCTTTCGATTGATTTCTCCAAATTAGAGAGGAATCCGAATGAATGTATAGATTAACTTACCTTATCACTGTTACTGAAGAAAATGATGATTCAGATCACTTCCCTGTCTCAGCTATTTTAACTTTCAAACATAAGGAAAAATTTAAAACTAATTTAAATTCTTCAGATGATTCTTCTCTTACAGATTATGATCATTATAGGTGGAATGAAAATAAAAAAGATGAATTCAGAAATAAATTTACTGAAAAACTACAAGGTGTATATGTCGATCTTGTATTAATTATTGATACTGATGTAAATAATGCTGTCTCATGTATTCTTGATTTATATAAAAACTCTGCAATTTGTATGCGGGTGAACAAAGAATTAAGTAGCGATGCTAATGCTGTTCAACCACAGTGGTGGGATTCTGACTGTAATGTTGCTAAGCACGAAAAGTATTCGTTTTTAAGAAGATATCGCTCTTCAAATAACCACAGTGACTTTATTAACTATAAGGTTTCTCGTAACAGATTTAAAGCTTTATGTCGTAAGAAAAAACTTCATTTTCAATCCCAGAAAAGACACTCTCTTATAAGTGTAAGTAATAAACCAAAATAGTTTTGGTCTATGGTAAAAGGCACATTATTGACAAATAAAACAGTGAATACATGTTCAGTATCTAGTAATGAATGGCTAGTATATTTTGAATCTTTACTCTTTAAAAACAATGATACTTGTACTCCCGTAGAAGATAATCCAATTTATTATAATGAACAAATGGACTTCTTATTAAATTCTGAAATATCTCCAGAGGAAGTACAAAGAGGTCTAATAAAATTAAAAACTGGCAAGGCACATGGTAAAGATGGCATATCAGCTGAATTTTACAAAAATACTCTGCAAGAAATTAGTCCAATCTTAGTGAAACTATTCAACAAAATACTTGAAACGGGAATATTCCCAGAGTCATGGTCTGAAACTTTAATATTACCAATCCATAAATCTGGTTCTAAAAATGATCCAGGTAACTACAGAGGGATCTCTCTTCTTAATAGTATGTATAAAATATTTTCATTCATTGTGAATGACCGTTTAACGACCTGGTCGAACCAGTTCGAAATTATAGACGAATCACAATCGGGATTTAGGGCCGGATATTCTGCGATCTATAATGTCTTCTGTCTTCAGAGCATGGTTCAAAAGTATATATCTAAGCCTGGTGGTAGATTTTATGTACTTTATGTTGATTTCCAAAAAGCTTTTGACTCCTTGAACCATTACAAACTCTTTACATGTCTAAACAAAAAGGGTATAACTGGAAAATTCTTCAAGATTATTATATCGATGTATTCAAATATAAAGGCGCATGTAAAAATAGACTCAAAATTGACGCATCCTATTCTATGTAACATGGGATTGAAACAAGGTGACTCAAGTTCTCCAATAATGTTTAATATCTATATAAATGAATTGCGTACTTATGTTAAACAAACATGTAACAAGGGCATTTTCATAACAAATGATATTCCTGATATATTTTGTTTATTATTTGCAGACGATGTAGCGAATTGTGCGGACACTGCCGTCAATTTGCAAAAGCAACTAAATACCATAGATAAATTTTGTATAGAAACAGATATGGTAGTTAACCTTAAAAAGTCTGAAATAATTGTTTTTAGAAACGGAGGCCCATTAAGAAAGTATGAACGTTGGGTTTATAGGGGTGAACATATAAAAGTAACTTCAACATATAAATTTATGGGTTTACTATTTACACCAAAGTTATCCTGGCATTCAGCAACAACAAAACTTGCAGCACAGGCCCGTAAGTCTCTTTATCAAATCAAGAGATTTGAAAAACCTTTTGGTAAATTTTGTCATAAAGAATATTTTAAAATTTTCGATTCTATGGTTATTCCAATACTTACATATGGGTCAGAGATTTGGGGCTATGATACAAAAAAATGTGTAAAACAAATCCAGACAAAATTCTGTAAAAACTTTCTTGGTATCAATTCGTCTGTAAATGACGCAATGGCATTGGGTGAATGTGGGAGATTTCCTCTAGCTATAAATTACCACATTAAATTTATCAAATACTGGGTAAGACTGATTCATATGGATCCTAACAGATATCCAAAACAGTGCTATTTAATGCTTAAGAAGTATGATGATATTGGTAGAATTAATTGGGTTACAAAAGTTAGAGAATTTCTATTTAAGTATGGCTTTGGTTTTGTGTGGCTTTCTCAAGATATAGGTAATGAAACGTATTTCATAAAACAAGTAAAACAAAGATTAAAAGACTGTTCCTTTCAAATGTGGCATAATGATATAAATACTTCTTCAAGATGTGATTTGTACAAAAATGTGAAAACATTATTAAATGTTGAAAAATATTTAAATTTAGACATTAAACCCTACTATAAACGTTCCCTGTCGCGTTTTAGATGCTCAAGCCACAAACTTAACGTTGAACTTGGTCGTCATTTTAATATTGAAAGAGAAAATCGAATTTGTTTATATTGCTTTATGCAAAAAGATGCCTTAGTTATCGAGGATGAGTTTCATGCCTTCTTTGTTTGTGAAAAGTTTAAGATTATTAGAGATTTGTATCTAAATACGTGGTTTAATGCGTTACCAAGCTTACAGAATTGTTATTGTCTTCTTCAAAATGAAAATCCATTAGTTATTAAAAATATAGCCATTTATGTTTCAAAGCTTTTTGAAGAAATTTGATTGTGCACATTACTACATTGTAAATTGAATGTAATATAATATGTATGTATTGTGGGCCGGAGGCCTAATTACGCAAATAAACTATTGTATTGTATTGTATTGTTACTGAAAATAGTATAACTAGGAAAGACAACTGTTAGCGCTGATGTTCTGGAAGGGGAATGTCGGTTGTCGCAGCAAATAGTATCACTAAACCTAGAGGAAGTGAACGCTGTATTCAAAATTGTGGATGGACCTGAATATATGAGTGTTCTTCGCTTTTCTCAAATTCCCGCCCCACCTCTTTCTATCAAATATTATATTGTATCGTTGATTTCTCGGAACAATCATTCCCACGAGTTATCAAGGATGTTAATACAATCAGTGATCTTCGCTGGTCTCAAAATACCACACCCCCCTGAAGGTCAATTTTCATATGACCTGTTCCAGACTTTCAAATTGTGTGTTTCAGCCGCTGCCAGCTCCAAAGAGTGCTTCGATCCCGTGATGGCAAAGACAGTCATAGGCGCCCTCGTCGCTATACTGGTGCTTGTCATTTTGTTTTAGAAGGTGAGTTGTGCATTTCATCGAGCGCGAATCAACCCTTTCGCACATACAAACGCTTTCTGACGCCTCTGCAGGAGATGAAAACGTGTTTTCAACTCTATTCAATAGTTATACAGTCATGTATAGTGACTTTTCATATTTGTGTCTAGATGTAAAATAAACAAAGTTTACTTCGATTACGGTACGATCTCAGCCATTTTTACAAATGCTTGCTTGTTAATTTAAAAACAAGATGGCGGACGGCGATGATATTTAGATCTCAGATCGCAATTTCCTTTATGATCGATAACATGGAGAGGTGTCTTACATTTTCTTTAGTAGCGAGAGACCAGTGATATATCTCCGGTCTTATAATAGCTAAGACTTGATCGCCATGACGTTCCGTTAGTACAGGTAAATTAACCAAGAAACGGCGTAATATAACTGAAAGACTGTTTAAAGTGTCGTTAAATACCATTAAAACAAACAAACAAACAACAAACTCGAGACGTAATGACCAATTTTATGATAATAATTTATTTATTTGTTATCTATTTCAGCTGCAGAATTGGAACAAATAAACCAGCCGCCAAACGATACGGATTAGAAAGAAGAAAAACCTCAGAGCTCTAGATAAGGAGCTTGTTTCATGCCCTAAACTCCTTATTTGACTTCCAAAACCTATGTTGAGGGTACTTAAAAGTATCGTCTCCCTGAGTTGATTCATTTTGAGTACCGACACGATAGGTTTTAATGAGTGCTAAGAGAGATATTATGGAACAAATACATATTAACTCTGTAACACAATGAGGTTAGAGGTATACACGTGAGGCCAGCGGTATAGCCATATACGGGGTATGGGATGATCACGTGTATACGGCGCACGCCCTATAGTATATATAGTATGTTTATTTTGAGAGCGGGAGAGTCAGAGAATGATATGTCGGCATGAGAGAGAGAGAGAGAGTCATGATACTCTAGTTTACCTATTTAAATAAATAAATGTATCACTATACGATCTCGTTTATTTACCTGTGTTTTCCTCGTGGACAATTTGATGTAGCTGGCCAGAGTGCTACATAAGTTATTTGGTGCCGTGACCAGGATAAATAACTTATGTAGCACTCTGGCCAGCTACATCAAATTATCCACGAGGAAAACATATCATTCTCTGACTCTCCCGCTCTCAAAATAAACATACTATATATACTATAGGGCGTGCGCCGTATACACGTGATCATCCCATACCCCGTATATGGCTATACCGCTGGCCTCACGTGTATACCTCTAACCTCATTGTGTTACATTCGTCCCCCTCTTAACAAATTTTCACCCAGAAAATTGTTCAAATATAAGTAACACAATGGGTTGACGCAGCCCTACACATTTGAAAATAACTACAAGAAACAGTGCATGCATTAACTAAACACAGCATTTTATATGCATAATTACAAATATAAAAACAAATTCTTCAAAAACAGAGTCTGCACTGATGTTTCAATAAAAAGTAAAAGAATTAATTGTTCAAAGTTATTTCTGTTTATGTAATGATCCTAACCAGATAGTCAAAGCACGGCGTTGATATCGGATGTAGACAGGATCTCTGAAATGTACTTTCCCCAGGAATTCCATGCGTTAATTGTCCGTATTTCCGTTTGTTTTATTTTCCAAGAATTGTCGAAACGAAACACGAGGAAAATATCCTACGGGATGTGGTCTTGTCGCGCTGTAGGAAAAACCCGTGAAACCCGTGGTCCCCGTTCAAGGGCGAGAGCGTACGCCAGGGCACGCCCTCGTCCTCTCCCGACTGGTAGGCCCGTGACTGCATCACACAACAGCGTTAACTCCGCCTGACGACTTCTGGGCTCTGGCATCGGCCGTATGGGTGCCGTTTGCGTGGCGACATTCACCTCGGCTACTATGTGTGTCGGATCTACCATCCGTTGTGCCACTTCCCTGGCCATTGTCACGGCCAAGTCCGTGAGGCTGTCCTCCGTTAGATATGGCAATTTGCATCTGAGGGTAGCTGTTGCTATCCTGTACGTTGTTTCAAAACGTTACACCACTCGTCTGCCATGAGGGAATGTTCGTGTTAGCACGTTGTGGTAGTAGACGAATGAATGATTTTCTGGTTCGTTAACCAGCGTATAAATAGCATTGGCTCGCTAGCTATAAAATTTAATTGTCCATACTCGAGTCCCTACTCGGTTGTCCATCAACAAGCAGATAACTGCACAGATCATTATTCTGGTGCCTGCTCACTATCAACAAATCCGGCCTATACGATGATATTTATGATCTCGATGTGATTAACATGTAAACACGATGAAAACAACATGAACGTAGTATAGGGTTACACTAGATATACGATTCAATATATTGCAGCTTAACCGCTACAAACACAATACAGTTTAAACATAGTTAGTTCTGTTCCGGAACATCATGAGACCCTTTGCTCAAAAACAAACTCGGATACAGGTACTCCCTGGGCGGCCCCACGGGCCCTGTTAACCCTTCTCCGGACGGCGCTGAAACGGTTGGCGGTTGGTTCCCGCCATTATCCATTATTTGGAGTTCAACTTCATTGTGAACCGCTTCGTCCCGCCCTTTTGTCATCCCTTTACGTAAACAATTTGGCAGGCAGTTAATAAAAACATGACATTTTCTTTTGAAACAACACAGAAATACCAATATCCACACCACTATTATGGCGATACCCAAGCTAACGTAATACCAAGCGCTGCGCGACGAACTTACTTTAATTTTTCTGTTCCTTGTAATTTCTAACTCTTTAATTAACTTATCGATAGGCAAGTTCTTTATTTCTGACAAAGTCGTGGGAATTTGAATATCAGAGAAGTTTGCAAATGTATCATTGAGCTTATTCCATAACACGTTTTGGGAAAAGTTGACCGCTCTTAGATCAAATGTGTTGATCTTAGTTGTAGGGGTAACTCCTACAACATACGGTGCTGCGAGTGTGAAATACTCTATGGATGCAGTGCATTCCTGTTTGAGCTCCATTAAGTCAATAGGTGATTTAATTTTAACTTAGAAATATAATGTAAATTGTTATTAATCTTATATTTGTTGCCTAGTGAACTATGAACATTCCTGATATATTACATATACTATGTAAATTCAAAGACATATCCGGGAAAAAAAAACATAATTTCCTAATGAGAACAAATTCCAATGGGATGTAACAGTTGTCCGGATGATATGGAATGCCGTCACGTATATAACATCACCAACTACGTCACGATGCACATTTGCGTCATGAATGCGGCAAAACACAGATACTTTTATCACTTTATTAAGTCATCCACGACCAATTACATATATATTTGTTCATCGCCTGTATATGTAATATATAAAGTATATGCCATCGAACGTTTAATACGATAATAAGTTACCCTCGTAATTATACCCGATCATAGCGGAAGCACTCGTTTCTTACACGTGCGTAATTATCACTCGGGGTCATAGTTCACATATCAAAAGTCAAAATAAACTCTTTATATATACTTCCTGAACCCATATCACCTTTATTGTCTTTAACGACGCATACATGGTAGGTCTTTCTTGCATACAGACGGGTGGCGTACAGTGTAAGCCAATATTACAATGCACGAATGTGCATGCTAATCCTGGTCTGCATTGTTCTCCAATGGAGTTTAAAGTCGTGCATGCCGGGATATATGACTGATTTCATTTCAAAGTCTCGTACGTCATGCTACTTGTTGAACGGTTTATATGTCCCACACACACAATTACATTGACATACTGGTTTGTGCATCTATCGCTTTTATTATACAGTTTATATACTTGTTTATATTGATACAATTGTTGCCTTTCTCGTAGTATGTATATTTCTTTTTTCTATAATCAATACAGTTTAAATACAATTGGATTATTTTGATAATGTTCTGAAGAATGAAACGTAGACAGTTTATACTCAAAGTTTTAAATGATGGCATCGAGAGATAATTGAGCTTTGTCTTCCCATTTTGTTATGATGACGTTGACGGAAACTAACGACCAGCGGCGGTGTTTGTCGATATTTGCCGATGTACATTAGAGTTTCCCAAGTTGCTATGATGAAGTTGACATTTGACGCCTGTTGAAATGCCACTGTTTATGTTCATGTTTTTAAAATGCAAGCAAAGTCTTGACGAATTTCGACTGTCGAATATAGAAATAATATAGAATGATGTACGTCGATTTAAATACACTATTTATTCTGGCGTAAAAATATTCTTCTCATACACCAAAACTACGAGTTAATATGGAGTTCTCTGTTGCGTGATGTGGTACACAGTAATCCACTGTTGACGCCACGTGATATCTCCCTCCTCTTGCATGAGCCACTTTCTTTCCAAAAGGCCTCGGATTGAGCTGACGCCATTGATCTTTTAATAACGTCACTGAAGTGGCACGTTATCATTTCAAGATTTTTTTTCCACGATAAGGACCGAACGTCTGTTAAGACGTGTTTAATGTATGCCATTAACACTACCTAATGCGTGTACATGAATTTTCGAAGTAGTTCAGTCTGTCTTGCTCTGCATTAAGTGATCTCTACAATAATTTGTGTAAAAACATTTACATAGAAACAATGACTTTACTACTCGTTTCAATCGTTTATACCTTTCTATTAGCATATGAAATTATAATCGAAATAGATTCTGAAAAAAAAAAATGTATTAATTTTTTGATATCGTCTATAGACGGAATTCCAACTATTATCGAAGGACCAGAGCGTATCCCGACTCCACCAAAATCCGTAAGAAGATGTATTTTTCTATTCACAATGCTTATCACCGTAGTGAAAACTATGAGATCCCCCTCCCCGCATAAAGAAATAAGAAAAAAAGGTGCACACACAAAGCCCCTTAGTCAAATTGACCTTTTACCAAATGCAGATGTATTCCGATACATTAACAATAGTTTCTTGACTTTGTCCAACCAGTATTTCAAACAAAGCAACGGACTGTGTATCCAAATAAATAGCATTGGAAGACAAACATTACTCTTGTTGATCATCGGAAATAACTGATGACTAATGAACTACTTGATGCATTGCATTGAGACTTTAAACAACTCTTCCTAACTATCAAAACTATATAAACAATCAAGTTTGATAAGACTTTCCAGCTTATAATGCAAATTATGGCCCTTTTTTACTTAGAAATTATGGTTAAAATTTTGCATGCAAGGTACTATCATGGATATACCTCAGTAACCACTAATGATATTGACTTGAAACTTCATTGATGTCTTTAGGGGTGTCAGACAGTAATGTCAGATAACTTTTGTATGAATTTAGTACAAATTATGGCCCTTGTTTGACTTTGAAAATTTAGTTAAAGTGTTGCATGCTTGGTACTTTCACGCACATATCTCAGTAACCACTCAGGGATTGATTTAAAACTTCAATATAGTCTTTAAACGTATCGAACAATCAGGCTAGGTAACTCCTGGCTGAATTTATTATAAATAATAGCCCTTTATAATTTAGAGATGTGGGTTAAACTTTTACATGCAATGCCTTTTCTCACAAACAGCAGACGCTATTTAAACAAGACTTATCCAACTTGATTTATAGTACGATACTATCAAGCCACTTTCTCAGGAACAACTGTTAACTATAGTATCAAATGGCCAAATAGTCGAGCATGCTGTCTTGCGGACAGCTCTTGTTAAACTTGAGCCTGTTGAACCTTTGCCAGAATTAGTGTTTTGATGATATCTAGGATGGTTTTGAACATTGCTCTAGTCCGGTAAAAGACTAGGTCACTAGGCAAAATTGAAGAAAATCTTGTTAACATTTTAGTAATAGCTTACCTGACCACACCATTAGTTAATGTAAGTGACTATGTGGTTTGCATAACTCGGGTGAGCAATCAAGGGCCATCATGTCCCTCGTGTTTATTATTTAGTAAAACATCATCATAACATTCATCATCCTCAAATTGCAGTCAGGTTCGAAACTGAACCATGTTGGGTCTAAAACTAGGTCACTACGCCAAATTCTAGAAAACCCTGTTAGCACATTTGCCATTTAATCTTCTTGAAGCATGATCAGAACATTGATCTCCATCAAGTTATTCAGTTATATCACGCCGTTTCCTTGGTAAGTTACTAGTACTACTGGTCCATTTTATTCTGAGACCAGCCAGTTTAAATACACTGCTTTCAAAATAGACTCATTGCACATAGCATTGATTTTGATTTTCATGTAAATCTCTAGATTTTATGCGCTTCCAACAAGGCCCTATCTTTAAATTAATTACAAGTTTTCAACAACTAGATGCATCTATAGCGAAATGCAACCTCGTAACTCATTATCACATCTGCATACTGTTTGAACTTAAATTGTTGTCAAATTTGAGTTATGTGTATGGAATTAGTTGTATGAACTGGGTTATTAAGCGACAGTGGCTTTCCGGTAACGTTGCAATTAGTTATTCAGTCTAGTTCGACCTAAATTGAAGATTCGCCGATGTTTTCTGACATCTTGAAATAGTATATGTCTAAGTCCAGTACGAATGGTAAATAGAAACAAACGATTGATTCCCTGAGAATAATGATGGTTGTGTACAGATGGGAGAACGACATGCAAGTCATACGTTGGTGAACTTGTCGCCGTAACAGAAGTCAGAGTGAAAGACTAGCCGAATGACACTCAAGTTATCTGCATTGAGGATTATTTTGTAAATACGCAGTACATGTACTTCTACGTCAAATAGGACGTTTTAACTGTAATATTGCCACAATAATATTTCAAACAATATAGCAGAAATTTGACATGCATTGATATACTAATGTAATCAAATGCATGCAACAACCCATCTACCTAGTAAGATGCTTTAGTTTCACATTTATATCGCACCTTTCACTGTGATATTGACTCCATGTCAATAGACACATTTATACAGATTTAAATAAAAGATATATGAGTATATTTGGGTTTAGAAAAGAAGAAATAATTAAATAGCAAAGTAAGCGATTGACATGTCGGAAACTGTTCGGAGAATACCGATCCAATCGGTTTTACGGGATTACACGAATTATACCGATTAATTTGTACATGTAAATGTGATTCTTATTTTTTTTTAAGGAGAGTCCGTTTTAGTTTTGTAGGTTTCGTTCCGTTCCATAGACATAGCTTAAACGCGAGATAACACTTGTCCATACCCCTCATAGTACAATGCTAAAACCTGAATCGCTACTGCAACATAAAATTCCCTATTTATTTAGCCTCATACTCAGTGATCATAGCATATTTATAGAGGGTTTCCACAAAGTTTTCAGACCTTATTCAGTTATATCACAGCAACAGAATAATTATTCATCAACTCGGTGTAAACAAACCTGGGCAAGAAACTACTCAAAATGACACTGGCTTAAAGTTCTGCCAAAGTGATTTGCTACTGGCTATGATCCGATATTTGCGACTTGACTGTATAAGATTCTTTGAATATCTTGTTATCACGAATACTAAGGTTAACACAAAACCGGTGTTTTCTTTGTTGCGCACGCACGACTGGATTGTGTATGATTCCAACCCCATTATCCGGATTTCAAACGCTACTATTTTTTTTCCAAAAAATAAATATTCTCTGAAATAACAACACAACATAATTGTTAGTCATTATAAAAAGAAAATCCTATAAATGCGCTGACTCCTTAACATATACAACGTCATTTTTTTAGTAGAAAACCTGTTATTGTTTTTGTCTTTCATATTTGAACATGTTGTCTATTAACTGCTTATGACATCATAGGAATTTGAATTCACATGATTACATTTCGTGTGGTGGTTATAAATTTGAACGTATGATATTTTTAAACTTCTAAATCATATACAGTGTTATAACAATTGAGGATGCTAATATCTTTTATGATCTAAAAATTAACAAAGAAATGGGTCATTTTTGGAAAATATGATTAAATTAAATTGGGTCGTAGATCGTAGCTCAACCACTGAAAAAACATTGCGAATTGGCTGATCTGGTCGTAGATCGTAGTAGCTCAACCACTGAAAAAACATTACGACTTGGCTTATCTGAGTCGTAGATCGCAGCCCAACCACTTAAAAAAACCATTGCGAATTGGCTGATCTGGGTCGTAGATCGTAGCTCAACCATTGAACAAACATTGCAAATAGGCTGACATGGGTCGTAGATCGTAGCTCAGCCATTAAATAAACATTGTAAATTGGCTGTCCTGGGTCGTAGATCATAGCTCAGTCATTGAAAAAACATTGCGAATTGGTTGATTTGGGTCGTAGATCGAAGCTCAAACCCTAATAAAACATTACGAATTAGTTGATCTGGATCGTAGATCGTAGCTCAACCACTAAAAAACCATTGCGAATTGGCTGATCTGGGTCGTAGATCGTAGCTCAATCAATGAAAAAACATTGCGAATTGGCTGATCTGGGTCGTAGATCGTAGATCAACCACTGAAAAAGCATTGCCAATTGGTTGATCGTGGTCGTAGATCGTAGCTCAACCACTTAAAAAGCATTGCGAATTGGCTTATCTGGGTCGTAGATCGTTGCTCAATCGCATAAAAAACATTGCGAATTGGCTGATCTGGGTCGTAGATCGTAGCTCAACCACTGAAAAAACATAGAAAAGTGGCTGACCTGGGTTGTAGATCGTAGATCAGTCATTACAAAAACATTTCGAATTGGTTGATCTGGGTCTAAGATCGTAACTCAACCACTGAAAAAGCATTGCGAATTGGCTGATCTGGTTAGTCGATCGTAGCTAAACCACTGAAAAAACAATGCTAATTGGTTGGTGTGGGTCGTAGATCGTAGCTCAACCACTTAAAAAACCTTAAAAAAGCGAATTGGCTGATCTGGTAATTCCACAGGAGTGAATGATTATTTTGTGTGAGTTTCTTAATAGGGATATATAAAGGAATAAGTAACACTGGATATATTTTACAGATACGTATGCATTATTAAAGTTTACAAAATAAACCGTAAGTACACCGATATTAGGATGTTTCATCCTACTAGTTAACAAGGGTTTCATAATGACCCGGTAGCCGGGTAAATTACCCATCTACTACCGGCTACTTTAACAGAATTTCCTTTAACCTTACTGGGGGAGGACCCCCAGACACCCGCCTACTTTCAATTATTATCTTGCTACTCCAAAATAAAATGAAACCCCTGCCAGTATGTATAGCCTCTCTCTTTTTAATTAAGTAAATTAAACAATTATTCATGATCAGGATCACCTCGTGGTCAACTTTGACAGTTTACCATTGTAAAGGAGGAAGAAGAAACACAGGTCTATGGAACGTACCATTAGTCTGTATCATACATGTAGCTATCGTAATATTCATTAGGGGGAAAAAGAACGAAAACTTATATGAACAAATCCCAATTGAAATCGAAACAATGATTATTTTCTATTAATTTAAGAATGTCATTAAAATATCTTACCCGATCACGTAGCCAATTATAACTAGCTGCAAGAGTCTGTTGAATATTCCCACTTTCTTACTTCTGA
Organism: Serripes groenlandicus; assembly: GCA_031761405.1. Lineage (NCBI taxonomy): Eukaryota > Metazoa > Mollusca > Bivalvia > Cardiida > Cardiidae > Serripes > Serripes groenlandicus. Next base: position 5,749 of record JASEVX010000332.1, on the reverse strand, counting down.
TATGCACTATTCGGGGAGTATCGTACTCGAAAAACACACTTATCACACTACTTAGTAGGTTGGACGCTGTGTATTTTAACACGTATGCATTTTTTAAGTATTGTTCAAAATTGCAAACGGAGACATTGCTCAGATTATGCGGGTTCTTCTTTTCTGACAATGTTTTCTACTCTATTTAATAGTCATATTTACGGGTAACCGTATGTTCAGACTAATATTTGTCAATTAAGTCTCTTGATGTGTACTGTAACGACTCAGAGGAGCGTGCCCATGTCTGTCTTTATCTCGAGATATAACTTAATTATCATCCTCATTATAATTATAATAATCAACATGGTCATCACCATCATCGAAATTATCAATGTAGTCGTTATCATCATCATTTCAATCATCTTCATCATCATCAGCATTATCATCATCAACAGTCATAGTCATCATCATCATCATCATGATCATCATCATCATCATCATCATCATTCATATTATCAACATAAAAACCACTATCATCATCAACAACAATAGTATCACTACTCGTATAAACATCATCATCGTCAACATCAACAACAGCTAGCAGCAGTGTCATTATCAACACCATCACTATTATCGTCGTTTTCGACATTGTAAGGCTGATCTTGATACACACTTTTCTAAGTGTTCTTTGGTTACACTATTCATTAGACCTTATTCAGTTTCGGGTTCAATTCTCTCTCGTGGCGGTAATGGTGGAGCGCTCTACGATAGTGCACATTTACTAGAACATTACTGGTCTGTAACCAAGGGATCGTGAATGTGTGCTTTGTCTCCCGGTTATAACTGAACTACTGTTATTAAACGGCGTTTCCCTCCCCATTCCAGCAACCAAATGAATGCAATTAATGACGTATCCATTTGAAACCTTTAAGTAGGCTTATAAAACACAGTTATATCGACTTATCACGAAGTGGCTCAACCCGTTTGTAACGTTTTGTTCAATTTTTAAATCCTTTCATTCTAGAATGTGACGCTAGGAAACGTGTTTTGTTCATGAGTGTTACGCTAGGAAACGTGCTTTGTTCATGAGTGTTACGCTAGGAAATGTGCCTTGTTCTAGAGTCTAACGCTAGCAAATGGGCCTTGCTGTAAATGTTTACTCTACGAAGTGTGCTTTGCTCTTTAGTTTTACGCATGGCAATGTCCTTGATATAAATTGTTTCGTTTGGAATATTGCCTTACTCTAGAAGGTTACGTTTGTAAATGTGTATTGCTCTAGAGTGTAAAGCTAGGCAACGTGCCTTGTTTTCGAGTATTACGCCTGAAAATGTGAATTGCTATAAATATTTACGCTATGAGATGTCCCTTGCTCTTGAGTATTACTCATGGAAATGTCCTTGCTATAGATTGTTTCGCTTGCAAAAGTGTCTTGCTCTAGAGGGTTACGCTAGTAAAAGTGCCTTGGTCTAGAATGTTACGCTATAAAAAGTGCCTTGCTCTAGTGTGTTACGCTAGGAAAAATGCTTTATTCTAAAGTGTTACGCTTAAAATGGACCTTGCTATAATTGTTTACGATAGGAAAAATGCCTTGCTATAGATTGTTACGCTAGGTAATGTGCATTGTTTAATCGATTTACGCTAGGAAATGTGCCTTGTTCCAGAGTGTTACGCTTGGAAATCGGCCTTGCTCTAGAGTGTTACGCTAGGACAGTTGCCTTACTCTTGAGTGTTTACGCTTGAATGTGGGCATTGCTCTAGCGTTTTGCGACTACAGGTGCGTCAGTTTGGGGGTCTTTCAGGAAATATCTTAAGTGTTTTTTAAGTCGTTGTTGACGTCAACACTGAGTCATACGCTGATTTCATCAAAGTGATAGCGTCACCGGAAACACTCCTACCTCATTTGGAGAGCACGGAAAATAGTTCAACGTGAAGCATCACGTGTCCTTGAGTCATTCGTATTTTATAACCCTATGATATAAAAAGCGTTTAATTTTCGCGAAACAGTATTTTCAAAAATAGGAGGAGTATCATTTGTGGATGATGATATTACGGATATCCGTAACGTACACGCCATAGTACATCACGTGAATTGTTTCACAGTTAAATCGCACGGATTATCAGCAATAATAGCTAAGAAATATCCGTGAGCAGACGTTTACTCGAAGAGGACGCCGATTAAATCCAGAAATCTCGCCACAGTGGAAACGAGAGGGAAATCCGGAGAAATATAGATCTACGACGACGGCAACGGTTTCATTGTAGTCTGTATGGAAGCGCAATGGGAATATGGTAAATGCTTTAAATCTCGTAGAGGTCGGATCGGACCTTATAACGACACTCCGCAACAAAGAATCCGATGGTTTAAACAGGGTTGAAGCGAATTAGGAGAGCGCAAATATTTACGGACTATCGCATTTCCCTACTAAATAGCGTGCGGTCTCAGCGGAGGCAAATTGAGTATATAGTTTCGACTCATAGAAAGATTTTCCGAAATGTTCGATTAAAACGTGATCAAGCTAACACAATGAAAAGTATAAATGAAGGAAGCCAAAAGTGTCACTTCATAGTCACGACAAGACGAGTGATTAATTCGTACAGATTAAAGTCATGATCCACAAGTTAATACAGTTTTATACAGAGAACAACTTTGTTCTGGTTAAACTTTTCGGAATAAGATTATTAGAGTTGTTTTCGATCAAAAGCTATTTTCTGCGAAAACAAGCATTCACACATCACATTGTTTGCATGACATATACATTTTAAATACCAGTGTTGTAACAAGTTGGTGTCTTTCGAAGCTTTTAATGAACAGACTGTGATGTACGCGTCTTAATTTAATTTAAAGGGTAAAGGGGTTTAACGAAAAGTGTATGAAAAGTACTTAACGATATACAATCTATAAGTCAGAAGATTATCGTCACAGTTTGTTTTTCAACCTTTTATATATCCGTGTGTATAACTTACCTAGACATTAAGAGACGGTATGAAGGAAAAAGATAAGTACTTGGCTAGCCACTTCAAGTCCTCGAGACATCTTAATTAAACAATTCAAGATCACGGCGTTTCCTGGGTAAGATAGTAATGTACCTCGTTGGGTTTTTCATTACGGCCAAAACAAATTTATTTTGTCTGTGTGTCCGTTTTTAAAGGCGAACAAACAAAAGCACAGGTCCCCCACAGGTAGTAAGGTTACGTTAGGACATTTGCTTTGCTCTAAAGAGTTACGCTTGAAAACGGGAATTACTCTAGAGTGTAACATAGTAAATGCGCCATAGTCTGAAATGTTACGATAGGCATAGTGCACTGATAAATCAATTTAAGCTAGGACATGTGCCTTGTTATAGAGTGTAACGTATGCACATGTGCCTTGATATAGAGTGTTACGCTTGGACTTGGGCCTTGCTCTAGAGTAAAACGCTTGGAAATGGGCCTTGCTCTAGAGTGTTACATTAGGAAATGGGCCTTGCTATAGGCGTTACGCTTGTAAATGGGCATTGCTCTAGAGTGGTACGCTATGAAATGGGCCAGAGCAAGAGTGTTACGCTGGGAATTGGGCAATGCTCTAGAGTGTTACGCTAGGAACTAGGCATTGCTCTAGGCGTTACGCTAGCAAATAGGCATTGCTCTAGAGTGTTTCGCTAGGAAATGGGCAATGCTCTAGGCGTTACGCTAGCAAATGGTCCTTGCTCTAGAGTGTTACGCTAGGAAATGGGCATTGATCTGGAAGGTTATACTAGGAAATGGGCATTGCTCTAGGCGTTACGCTTGTAAATGGGCATTACTCTAGAGTGTTACACTAGGAAATGGGCATTGCTATAGGCGTTACGCTTGTAAATGGGCATTGCTCTAGAGTGGTACGCTAGGAAATGGGCCAGAGCAAGAGTGTTACGCTGGGAAATGGGCAATGTTCTAGAGTTTTACGCTAAACTAGGAGTTGCTCTATGCGTTACGCTAGCAAATGGGCATTGCTCTAGAGTGTTTCGCTAGGAAATGGGCAATGCTCTAGGCGTTACGCTAGCAACTAGTGTTACGCTAGGAAATGGGCATTGCCCTAAAGTGTTACGCTAGGAAATGGGCATTGCTCTAGGCGTTACGCTAGCAACTGTGCCTTGTTCGAGAGTGCTTCGCTTGGAAATTGGTCTTGTTATATGGTGTTACGCTTGCACATGTGCCTTGTTCTAGAGTATTACGCATTGAAATGGACCTTGCTCTAACGTGTAACGCAAGCAATTGCACTCAAACATGACCAACCCAAGCAGGGGTCGACTTTTAAGCATTAATTCTAAAAGCAAACTTGATGACCCACAGCGGATAGGAAATATCCTATTGTTCGATTCACTGGTAATTACTATGACGTCAATGCATTTTCGTAAAAAGGGAGATTTGTTTAATGAATATATTCATGGTAAGATAAATAATACGCATGTTAGATTAAATAAAAAATACAATTAAATTTAATTGATAATAGCTGACTTATTTGTACAAATATGAGGAACAGGTTAAAATTGTCGAGTAATACAATAAAATAAGGTATCACGTTTTGTAATGAACATATGATAGCCTCCACAACAAACATTTACAAAAACATTAATTGGGTAATGCCACGTCGCGAGAATCTACCATCTGGAACTTGCGACCTGAGATGATCCTGATCAGCCTGCGTAACCCGACTTATCATTGTCTTCTCTGTCTTATCAAATCATTCACTCATTATTTAATTTCAAACTTTCGTACATCAAGAATACCGTTCATACAACACCACTCAATTCCACAGTGGCTCCACAATGGCTTAGCTTGAAATGGCTTTACACTGTTCGACGTTTTGTCACGGGGGAGTCTAATGACTCTTTTGACAAACGCTGTCCATTTGGATAAGATAACAGGGACTCACAGATAATTCTTTATGTACACTTGTAATCATTACTCTAGTCTTTGTTTTCCTAGAGCACCGCTGACGACCACGATAGGATGCATGCCTCTGCACAGAGGCGTATACTGATCTTGATCTTTACTGATCGAAAAGTTAAGAATGTCGGATTACCCTCGCCTTTCAGCATAAAGCCATTTGGCGAGCAGATGTAACGTGGTCAATATAGTGTGTCATTATTATCGAAATGATCGTCCGAAATTAACGCCGTTTTCAACATGTATTCCGTTATAGAACGGCAGCCAGTTTACCTAATCACCATGTGTATTTGAGCATTCTCTCTCACCGTAACTTTACACACCATTTTTCCCTGACAGCTTGCTATGGTCCCATATTGAAAAAGCCACACTGGTGAATATTGTAACACGTTAGTCACAGTGGATTGTGTCGAGCATCGGAAATATTTGATTGCCGATCCGGGGTTCGAATTCGCAATCCAGGAATCGATTAACTTTGCAATGACTTACTATTTCAACAGTGCTTTTGGAAATGAAAAATTGGTGTTTTTAGCAAGGGACTTGTTAGAGCCAATTGCTATAGTAGGCGAAATCCGAAGACACTCATCATTTTGAGACTGAAATCTAGACTAGTGTTTTACAATATCGGCATTGAATTACTTCACATCTGTCTTTCTATATCAGCTTTCCGTTTCTGAAGACCATCTAGGGTTCATGAAGATGTCTCGGTAGTTGCAGTTAAAAATGAATGGACTGTTGCCAGCTTATACCCATGTCGGTCCTTTTGAACCGCCAGATAGTTCTAGTTTAAAAATAAAAATGCGGTAACTTGTTGGCATATGAAGTCGGAAAACGGATTTGACCCGACATCACTTACCCAAAAGAAAGAACTCAA